>OY979703.1:11062490-11662490 GCA_963855925.1 Inga laurina | reverse complement strand
ATTAACTTACTTGAGAAGCAAACCCAAATTATATTCACATGTGGTATAAAAATTCTAATAAACTTAGTTATTCATAATTAATATAAATACGATGATTTGCTAAAAAAATTGTACAGATTTTACGATATTGGTTTTAAACTCTCGTGCAGCTGAATCTTAGAATAGTAAGAAAAAAGAAAAGTCACCGTTAAATTCTAAACAATAAATTCAACCAACAAATACTCATACAAGTTACAACGAGTGAACAGTATGACATGCCATTTTTTGTAACAGGACTTATTATCGCATGGTGCTCTCCTATGAAAAGCTCTTCCAGTGGTTATATTTTTGGGACTTGTACAGTGATTTTTTCCCCCAAAAAAAACGAATGTTAAGGAAACAGGAGGGAGTTTCACTTCATGCCATTTAAAGTTTAGAGGGTCACGGAAGATACTGCATATTACACGACCAACATGGAGAAATGATTGAGCTTATCAACCACTCAGCCTTGTGTTAAAAATTCCATTCAAATGCTTTATGATTTTAGACCACGAATGCAAATGAAACAAGCCCATGTTTTCTTAAGGCCACGTTGGGAGTGAGTGCGACCCTGTTGGAATGTAATGGGCCCCACCACCCCAACTACCCCCAAATATATCTTCACAAAGCCCTTTCCTTTAGCCCTCGCCCACGCCACTCTCTCTTGTCCCTTCTTCCTTGCTCAGCCTCCTCTCTTCTCATCTCTTGGCTCTCTCAATTTTTGAGCTTTTTTAGCCACCCACTGACCCACCCTCATGGAACCCACTGCATCTCGCCATCGCCCATTGTCTTCCTCTTCCGATCGTCTACTCCAAATTTTCACCTCCTCTCCGCCCTCCCTCGCCACCGCTGGTGACGAGCTCAACGAGGCTGAGCTTTTTTGGTCTGGCGATGTCCCTGAAACTCAGAACCAACCCCCTCCTCCGGCTAAAAACAACCGGCCGAGCCTCACTTGCCCCCAGGACTCTGGCGTCCTCGCTGTGCTATCAGAACCCGCTTTCCGTTCCGGCGATCAGTCCATATTGTGTCGGAAGCCCACTATCCCGTCGACGTCTTCGAGGATGGTTCCCTCGATACCTAGACGTCCCGGTCAGAACCCTCAAGACAGGGAATACTTCTCGCAGTCCCTGCCGTCTAGGAAATTTCTGCAATCGGCTCCGGTAAAAGTTCCGATTCTGTCCTCTAGAACTATGCCCAGGAGGGGGAAGGACGAGCTGACTTTAGTGGACGACGATATTGAGGACGATGACGAGATGTTGCCGCCCCATGAAATCGTTGCGAGGGGTTCTGGAGTTTCGCCCAAGACCACTTCTTCGGTGCTGGAAGGGATCGGAAGAACCCTCAAAGGGAGGGATCTTAGACAGGTGCGGAATGCCATATGGCGCGAAACAGGTTTTCTTGATTGATTTGTGGTTTGCTCCTCGTAAAACGAAGAACAATTCAGGTAGAGGAAGTTCAATTTTGATCTATTCATCAAGGATGGTGACTTAAATGAGCATGTTTAGTTAACTTGGTTGTTAGGGAATGGAAATGGCAGTTGGCCTTCTTAATATTATTTACAATTAAGATTACAATTAGAATTCTGGGATCAAGTTTTTGACAATGGCTGCTACTATTTTTGTTTTTAATTGTACCTAATTCTCATTCTCAACGCTGAAACACGTGAACCCTGTTTTTGCCTTGTTCCTGTGGGACACAAGATTCTTCATTCATCGCTTTGCTTTTGCCAAATATTAGGATTTAATCCTTTTATGGCTGAGTTTCAAGCTTGTTGCTTCTCGATTCCTTCAGCAACGTTGTCAGCATACTAGAGTACGATGAAAAAAATGAAAGGCTAAATGAAGGTGATTGGTGACTTGGTAAGTAGCTGCTTTTAATTTCCTTTAAACAGGAGTTGGACAATAATTGAATACTAAAACAAACAAAGAGAGTGGGTAAGCATTGGTGTCCGTTTTCGTGTTGCTGTTGTGTATTTGATTATGAAGATGGGTCACAAACCATTATATTATTAATAGATTGATGATAATCATACCCCTGATTACATTTTTTAAAACCATGTGCTGTTCGTGATCCAATTCATTTCATGGCGCGTATATTTTATTGCTAGTTACCATTAAACCATATCCATACCAAGAAATGTTATACTCTTCAGGACACCTGGCATATCCTTACCGGGGATCTACATTAATTTTTTAAGTCATGGGGGCAATGAAGTTTACAAATATAATTTGAGGACCAAACCCAAAGGGCAAGAGGAGGAGTACGTCATTGGCCGAAAATGACAGACCTTACTAATAAATAACCTTAGAATCTCGTGCACTTGAACATAATAATATCAGCCCATAACTAAACAATGATTAAGAAGCCAGCTTTGCCAACAAATAAATAATAACATAATTGATTGGTCCATGGCCCCAAGATAAATGTTGAGTAGCAGGATTCACGGTGACGTTACAAGTTCAATAGACAGGCTAGTTAAGTCGCCGTTGCCGTTTGATTTTACACTTTACATGACACTTTCCAAAGGCCGAAAAACAGGACAACGATATGATTCAGCTCTAGCTCCCCTCCATATCAAAGAAAACTTCTATATTCCATTGGAAGATCTGTAAAAAGGCCTGCTGGCCCAGGGTCTTTTTTTAAAAAATGACAAAATTTATGATAAGATCGGGATCATGATAAGGTAGGGATTATTATCACTTCGAACTTAGAAGAGATGTCACTGTTAGAAAGTCTTCAAAGATATCATATACTTGAAAAAAGAGAAATTTTGATTGGGAAAATCACACTCAGATTTCAAAGCTTAAAAAAATCTCATAGCAGATTTTCATGTCAAAAAGCTCCTTGGACTTCGTTGATATTAATTCTAAATGTGAAATTATCTTCTTACCCTAAATATTTAATATTTGGATATGATATAATTAGAGGTGGTAACCCACGGGCTGCGGGCTAAAGTGGGGCGGGCTGATGTAGCCCGCATCCAGCCTAAGCCCGCCAATTTTTTTTTTAATTTAACTCTTTTTTAAAAAGTTTTACTCTCTTTTTCTTTCACCCGCTCGTATCACATTTTTTTCTTTTATACATTTATGTTATGAAGTCAATTTCATTCTTACTTTCCTTTTTTTTCATCTATTCATATCACAAAACTATATAAACATATCTCTTTTAAATTTAATAATAGTAGAATAAATAAATATAATATGAAAATAAGTGTCAAATAAAAAGTATGGAAATTAATTAAACACATTATTAAAGGAAAGGAGATAAAGGAGACTAAGGGCATTTGAAGGAAAAAACTCAAAAAAAAAATTTAAAAAGTAACGCGGGCCAGCTCGTGGGCTAAACGCGCTCATCCCGTTTAGCCTAAATTTAAACGGCGGCCCAAACCAGTTTGCTTTTGGCGGGCTGGCGCGAGTCGGCCTGAATTACCAGCTCTAAATATAATATTAAGTTACATGATTATTTGCAGGTATTCCTCAATCGCCACTTTATGCCTTATCAAAATAAGAACATGCATTTGTCAACTGGAGCTATTTTACTTAACATTAATAGACTTGTCAATCACCATTCTATTACTTGTCAAAATAGGCACACACACTTACCATTTTATAAGTTGTCATATTAAATATATGAACTTGTCAAAATAGGTACACACACTTGCCAATTTATAACTTGTCGAAGCAGGCACAAAAACTTGTCAAATGAGGCACATAAACTTGTCATAATAGGCATATACATTTGCTATTTTATAAGTTGTCAAAATAGACATATAAACTTGTCAAAATAGGCACACTAAACTTGTCACAATAGACATATATACTTGCCATTTTATAAATTGTCAAAGTAGACACATAAACTTGTCACAATAAGTACATACACTTACAATTTTACAAGTTATTAAAGTAGTCACATAAACTTATCATTTTACCAAGAGCAAGAAAGTAATTTCACACTTAAAATTAATATGAATGAAGTTTTTAGGGACCTTTTTGATAGAAAAATCTGGTATGAAACTTTTGTATGTTTTCTTGTTTTTGGATTTGAGTGTGATTTTCCCATTTTGATTGCTATAAAATACACCGGGAAAGAGAAATTTTAGTTGAAAAGGTTGAGTACCGTCAGGTACCGACCATCGTCTGACGTCCCTGACTCTCGTGAAAATCGTAGTATCTCCAATCCGGGAAACAGAGTATCAGCAAGTCAAGGATATTAAAACGCCTCAGTGCGTGTTTGGATTAGCGGTGGAGAAAGGGCTCTATTTGCAAATGGGCTTTTGAAAAAGTCAAATAGAAAAAAAAAGTTCGATTGTAGATGTGATTTGTGTTTGGATTGACGGTGACAGAAGTGACCTTTTTTCTAACCTGAAACCTGTTTAGATTAGCATTTGAAAAGCCCATTTAGATGGAAAATGACTAAAATGGGCATCAATCTTATCAAATACTATATATATATATATATATTAGTTGTATATATTGTGATAATTGAAATGAGAAAATTTTAAAAAAAAAATTGATAAAATAAAAAAGGTGCAATTATTATTGAAAAAGAAAAGAAAAATGCACGAAAATATTGAATTCAAAAAGAATAAATCTATATTTAAATTAGAATGCATATATGAAATGTCTGATTATTGGATCATCTACCCCTAACAAGTTGCTCTCTGATTGTGTCACGAACATGATTCATTTGTGTTGAAGATAATCCACAGATAGTTGATGTGAATGCGACACCAATTGGATTATTAGTATCTTGACTAGGTATATTTCCTTGTTCAGCTTCTTGAAAATCCATATCTGTTTGGGAATTTATCTGGATAAGATTATGTATAGCCATTGTCGCACAAACTATGTGGACTTGTGTTTCAAAGCTATATGATTTCATTTCCCCCAAGAGCTGAAACCTATTCTTCCAGACTCCAAACGTCCTTTCTATAGTTGTCCGCAAACTTGAATGATAATAATTGAACATCTCGTTCAGATTTGCAAATCTCTCGCATCGCTTGAAGTCTGGAATATGATAACGCTCACGTCTATACGGACCAAGATATCCAACTGGTGTTGGATAGCCAGTATCGACCAAATAATATTTCCCTAAGTAATACACCAAAAATGTCATTTACCCAGTAAAATTATAGCAAAGTGTGAGGAAAAAAAACAACCACACAATATAGGTGCAAGTGAGGAATAGATACCTTAAGGTGATGGGGGAAATTCATAGATGGAGTTGAGATTGCAGTTTGGAACACACGAACATCATGTGCAATTCCCTCCTAGCCTGTCAACACAAAAGAGAAGCATATATCTCAATCACATACGGCCATGATATTTTGAGTTAGATATCCCTTTCTCCTGATATATTTCTCTTGCTCAGACTGATTGACTATACACCGAATGCAAGTTCCATCAATTGCTCCTATTGTATCCTTAAAGTATGGGTAATATCGCCGATCGTTGCAGATTTTTGGGTGACAATGACTAAATTCGGGATCAACCGGTTTGATAAGTTCTGTCAATAGATTCACACAAGCATGTAATACCATGTAGAAGATCCTACTGATAGTTTCTCCTGAACGTTGAAATCTATCATGTAGGATTATATTTCCTTGGGCATGTCTAACAGTGTATAAGAACATGATAACCATTTCTTCAATTCCAAGGTTCCTAGTCTTCTGTAACCCATATTCTACCAATTTAGAGCATAAGAGATAGAAGACATGCTTTTCAACTCAGCAATTTTCAGGACAAACTTGATCATGGACTTCTAATACCTCTTGCACTCACATTGCACCGGTTTGCTTACTAGTTTTGCGTGGCTCTTTGCAAACATATGGCACAAGATATTGATCCATCAAGATAGCTACCTGTTCATACTCCGCCATCTCTTCATCTATAAGGGATATGAGTTGGGACCTGCGATCTGCACGAGACGATCCTACTTCCATCGTTTCTTTCGAAATATTGTGATCACTCGAACTTGCCATAGATGATCTAATTTGTGTGATTGCCAAGATTATATAAAATCAAGTACAATGACAAATTGTTCAAGTAAATTGACATTATATAGAAAAAGTTGGTAACATTCATAACAAGCATAATAATAATAATAATGCGTCCTCTAACAACAGTAAACTAAGGTCAGACATATCATCATAATATATCATAATATACATTAGGCCAGACATATCACTATAATTACACATAACCGAGTTTGCAAAAGTGACATAAAATATAGTTTAGTGATTCGGGGCAAGCTGAAGATGTGGGCTGTTATAAGCATAGTGTCGTAGCTACATTAGCAAGGTAGGTTTATCCCCTTGCAAGCCACGAAACATGTCGCATCTAATTTGATGCATCATCCTGTTAGAACATCGGAAACAAAAGTCTTTGTCCTCAACAACCTTAGGAATGGTCAGTAAGTCAGCTACGACGTCAGTCACGTTTACATCATTCGTGGACAGCTTGTCTAGGGCATCTGCCCTATTCTCAGATGCCGTAGCTATCATCTTACTAGCCGCATCTACTATAACCCTTGAGGTTGCTATTTTTTTCTTTTTTCCTTTCTTTGACTCTTGAACCCTCTTTCTCTTCCTACTTCTGTCCGAAGCACGAGGTGTGGTTGTTTGAATGTTTGTTGTCAAGGTGATTCCTTCCAAATCACCTGTCACTTCCACACTACCTCCAATACTAAGACATACAAGATCTTCCGCACTATCTCCTGATCCTTCTTTTAAGTCTATTGTAGGTCGGTAAACATCGTCTTCGTCGTCAACTACTGGCATTCGCTGTCCAAAAGACGGTGTGAACATACTGGAGCTCGATGCCATAACGTCCTTTAAAAGGATGTCCAATTCTTTGGCGAACATGAGACCTTTGTACTTATACTTTGCGTAGTCTACATTATCCTGTACGTATTCAAGTAACCAAAATGAACGCATTATCTTTACTAATAACAACAACAACAACAATACTAATAATAATAATCACAACAACAACAATTTTGTACTTGTATTTTCCTTTCCCACCACTCATCTTCTGCAATCACTATATGCCTTTCAGAGTCATATTGAATGCCAGTCTCTTTTGAAAACAACTTGTCCCACACCTTCCATTCTTTCTTCAACCTATCCCACTGATTTTTCAGTTGTTTCTTGTCATACGACTTTCCTGTTTTTTCATTAAATCCAGAGAAAATATTCTTCCTCCCATCCTTCGTGAAGGATGATCCAAGACGCTCTTTCTTGTATATTTGTTCAACGCAAAGTTCAATGAAAATTACAGTGAAACTTACATCCCATGATATTTTATCTTTACCCTTATTCATATTTCTACGTAATCAATTGACCAGAAAAGAAAAAACAAATGTCCCAAATGAAATTAATCAAAAAATTCAGCAGGAAATAACAACGCATAATACACACACATACACAGCAATCCATAATCCCAAACAAAATTAAATGAAGAATAATTATAATCCCATACATTAATTATGAACAAAAAGCCCAGTCACATCTAATCCAATTATTCAAGTTTTCATTTTCAAACAATTGCAGCAAAAATTCCTTATTTTTCTACTGGTAGGTCCTTTATATCTATAGATATACATATATTGTCCTCTTTTTACCAATAATTATTCCTGCTAAATTTTTTTTATAGATGCCATCAATCTTTCATTTTACTCGGAATACACATACATCCAAGAACTAGCGGGCCTCAACAAATATGGTAAAAATAAATATCCAAATGACTAAGCACGGATATAATTAATCATATAACACAAGACCAGAGGGGAACTTAAAGTTGTAGTATAGCTAAACACTTGTATCAAAGATAAAAACAGAGATCTATTATTAGCTAGTTATAGGGAATTGAAAGCTTGGCCTTCCTCTTAGCCACAAAGGGCATCAACCATTTCAAAGCATGTCGAATTTTCACAAAATTGTTAAACCAGGCTGTCATAAAATTGTTGTTATCATCAAACACACACACAGATCATCACCACAAAAATTCATATTCCAATATTTGATCATCATACACACACAGATCAGCCTCTACGAACGCAGGGGTTGAAACTTTCACAACCAAAGGGACTGAAACACCAAGGCAACTGATCTGAAAGTAAGTACTCTTCAAGCAAAAAGAAATGGGAAGCAAAGCAAGACCAGTATCGATCAAACACACACAGATCATCACCATAAAAATTCATATTCCAATATTTGATCATGATACACACAAAGATCAGCCTCTATGAACACAGGGGAAGAAAATTTCACAACCAAAGCCACCGAAAACCATAGCAACAGATCTCAAACCAAGTCCACTTGAAGCAAAAAAAATAGGGGAACCAAAGCAAGACCAACATTTGACCACTCACTTATAAACAAAAGCCAAATATCATAGCAGGGGACAACAAACCACAGTAGAGAGATCCGGCCACCACAGATGCCAATGCCTACCAACAGATCGGGCCAACCAACTTCAAGGAGAAGCAAATGGAGCAACAGCCGACACTAGGGGCAACTTAGAATGACGACCAATCAAGGGGGACACACCGACCAGTGGCAGCTTCCTCCGACCTCCGACGACGCCAACACTCGACGGTCCTAATTCGACACTTGCATACAAGGATAAAGAAGGGAGACATAAGAGAAGCAAGACCTCTGAGCTTGGACCCAACCACTGATGACATCTTCGACCTCTCAACGCTGCTGACGGTGCGTTTAAGAAGGATGAAAAGAAACGCAACTCTGACGAGGTAAGAAGGAGCTGAGAGCAATAATGGTTTAAGGGAGGAGCCGCTGGGAAGTAATGGTAGAAGAGAGGGGTGATTTTGAATGGCAATAATTGCCCCAACGGTCACCACTAACACTCGCTTCTCAACGCTCCTCAGATGAGCTTCTCTTCCAAAGCTCCTTTGACCATTAAAGCCCAGCGAAGGCCAACGCTCTCCCAAACATACTCCCATTGGCCAAATGGGCTTTGCCTTGTCATTGGGCTTTTTTTGAGACGTACTAGGTTCCGAAATAGACCCTCAATCATTGAGTTGAGAAAGGAAATTTCCTTTCACACATCTAATTGATTCATCATCCTTGTTGAACCAAGAAAAAAACACAAACAAGAGTGCACAAGACAACAAAAATGGCGGATCTATTTTCCACTTGATTATTTTTGGGTGCCAAATTTCCCTCCTGATATGGAGACATTAAATAGAAACACGTAAGGAATTGAACTGCCACGTCGAATCTACATATACGGCTATTTGGCTTGAAGCCATTCAAGCACATATATCAATAAACAGGAAAAAAGCCACAGATCCGAAGGTTAAAAAAAGGGTTAATATAACTTTTGGTCCCTAAAGTTTGATCCAATTTTGGTTTTGGTCCCTCAAGTTTAAAATTGGTGGTTTTGGTCCCTGAAGTTTACCCGATTTTGGTTTTGATCCCTCAAGTTTAAAATTGGTAGTTTTGGTCCCTGAAGTTTACCCGATTTTGGTTTTGATCCCTCAAGTTTGAAAAGGACTTGGCGACCCGTTTTTGAAACCCGACCCAACCCGGAAAAAAACCAAGTCATTTTCAAACTTAAGGGACCAAAACCAAAATCGGGTGAAATTTCAGGGACCAAAACCACCGATTTCAAACTTGAGGGACCAAAATCAAAATCGGGTGAAACTTCAGGGACTAAAACCATCGATTTCAAACTTGAGGGACCAAAACCAAAATTTGATCAAACTTCAGGGGCCAAAAGTTATATTAACCCAAAAAAAAAAAAACAAACATAAGACGCCAAAGAATGAATCAGGCAAGGGAAAGGAGTATCCAGAAGGGAAGCCCTAAAGAGAAACCTCCAAAACGAAGGGATGTTGATATCGCACGGCCATGACTCGAAACTCTTCCATGATTGATGGGTAAGGCGATTTTAAGAGCTGTGCTTTTGTGGTGTACCCTCCAAAAAGAAATTCATAATCCATGAAGCCACAGCTGGCCAATGCAAAGGCAGGCCACTGGAAGATCCAAATATCTTTTTTAAGGTTGCTCGGTATTTATTGTTATTTACCTCTTAGTTACCGTAATTGTGGGCTCTGAGATGGGCTTCAATTACAAGGCCTTTTTATTCTGGATTAGTTTTGAGTACAGTGCTGGGCTATCCAAGTTGTCCAATTGATGCAGTAAATTATTAAAAGTGCTGCGAACAGCGCAATTTGCTGTCACGTATATATGTATATATATATATACACTGATACTTATTTTCAGATAAAAAGAATGTACACTGATTGATTATTTTTAACTCTATGTACTGATTGATTATAATCTTCAATTGGATAAATGTTTTCATTTCCAAATTTGAAAACTTTTGATAAAAAATTTTAAATTTGAAAAGAAGAATTATCAATTTTAGCCTTTGAAGTGTAGGAATCGTCGTCGACTCGTTGTCGTCATGGTCTTAATAATGTTTGGAAAAACATTAGTTTAAACTGGTGGTCATGAATTTGTGGGAACTAAATTAATCTCAGTGAAATATTTGAAGAGCCAATATGATGTGAAGGTCAACAAATAAAAGAGCCAATATGATATATGATTCCCAACTCTGTCAAATATGACCTCTCCTTGCATAAGTCAAATTCACCTTTCACCCATATTTGACGGAGATCCCAACATGCAGGGCTTCTTTTTCCTATTCCAATCATATTGTTTACATTTTTTATTATTTACATCACAATAGGAAAAATAATGTAGAAGTAGCCAGTTTCGCTTGACAACAATAAATATACAAGTAAATCAATCAACATAATTTCGTTTTTAATTTGTTTGAAGGTTGTTTATTAAAATATTACTCCTTCATGCTATCATCGACTAAAAATACATATATTGAATTTAGCCTAAAATAAAAAAAAATGTTACATCAAAATTAAGATGTCCCATTGAAAAGCTTTCTTGAGCTCAAAACAGCTCGTTCAAATATACAAAACATTATTATTACATTTCTGAAATGAATACTAATAGGGAAGTTGTTGGAGTGAAATTGCTAAAAGAACTTTAACAAAGGCAATAGGCACACGTTATCGGTGATGAGTTGTGTGGCATATATTGGAAAGGCAAGAAGGTCAATCTTCTGTTGACTTTGTTTTGACCCCTCACTTTCTTCTTCTTTCTTAACCCTTTCCCACGAATGCCCCTCGTTTCTTTTAGAAAAAAAAAAAATGCCCCTCGTTTCGTCTCGTGGCATCGATTCATTTCATTCCCACCAGAAAAAATTATCATGATTAAATCAATTAAATTATATTGAACATTGACCAAGACTCAACGTCCCATTCCCCAAACAAAACCAAAAAAAAAAAAAACTCTTCCCGTGAGATTAACGAAGTTTGACGTTAGTATTAATTTTAATTTAATTGCTAGAGTTCCGGAAGTCTTAGACAACGGCAGGACAGGATTATATATATATATATATATACTCCCTCCGGTCTTAATTATAAGATAAAGTTGATTTTTTTAGAGAAATTAAGGAAGTCAATTAAATCATTTTAGAATATTTATATTTATATTTTTTTCTTCAAACTAATTAATTTGACTAATAAACTGATATATAATCTAAAGGTACTAAAAATATAAATACTCTAAAATGATTTAATTGGCTTCCTTAATTTTTCTAAAAAAATCAACTTTATCTTATAATTAGGACTGGAGGGGGTATATTTTTTACTGAGCTTTTTTAAACTTGTCATTATCACCTATTAGTCTCTTGCATATTTTCTCACGTTTCCATCCAATTATCTTTCTATAACTAATTAATATTCCATGCTGAACAATAGGTTTTAATATTGCAGATATAATACATGAGATCAGATATCACTGCGTGCTTGGCTGTATTCGCATAAATTCTCCGTCCAAGTTGCAAATCCTTATCTTGTGAATCTATGGACACTACTATAAAAAGGGGATTTTAATGTCCCTATTTTGATATTTTTAACGTCTAAAAATTGGGAGACATCTATGTAGGGGGTTTAATATGTTTTAAGAAAAGACGTTCTAAAAAAATGAGACGTCTAAAGTGAAACTTTAGACGTCCCAAATTAAGAATTAGGACATTTAAAGTCAAGACTTTAAGGACGTCCCAATTCTTAATTTGGGACATTAAAATTTTTTATTTTTTTTAAAAATGATTATTTATATTATTCCTTACCCAACAAATTAAAATTGCAAAAACAGAATTGAAGATGGATTCATAAACCACAAAATGTCCCTTACAAAATGGTAAGGACATCTAGCACTGCAATCTTTTTACTATACATATATATGTACAATAACAACAACTCATACAATCTAATATTATATATGTATAACAATAACCAAAAAGTGTCAAAATGTTTGTTACCATACAACTACAAACTAATTGTTATTCATTTCATCAAAATAAATATACATATGTATTTCCCTCGATTTCCAAGCTCCAAATGTATAAAACAAAAACATTATTAGTATTGCATAACTAATAACAACTAGTTTATGATTTTGACAAAAAAAAAAAAAAAACAAGCAAGGGAAAAACATTCCAATAACTAAAATCATGTAAATAAATTGAAAGTATTATAATAATTTCACATTGCAAGTTTAACTTAATTCTTCATGTAAATTTATATCTAAAAAAAAACAAACCTGATAAAAGCATGGAAGAGGGCAGCCAACAGTGTTTATGTGCTTCCAAGGTGGAGAGAAGACATTGGAGGAGTTGTGTATGCACAATGGAGAGGAGAGATACGCCGGAGGGTGGAGGGGGCAAAAAAGGTGGAGGAGGTGTACGCCAGAGGGTGAGAGCAAAGAAGGTGCTATGAGGATGGAAGGAGGTGGAGGAAAAGGGAATGAAGAAAAGGAATAGAGGAACAAGATTGAGAAAGGCAAGGTGTAATGAAGAAAAAAGAATAATGAAAAAGCTTACCCATGGTGTAGAGAAGACGAAGTCACGGGAATGAAAGAAAAAAGGAAATGCAGAAAAAAAAAAAGGAAGAGAAGTCATGGGGGATGGAAAAGATGGAAAAGAAGGGATGAATTTCTGACATAGGAATGAAGAAAGGGGAAGAAAAGTCTCATGCATGTCAGAATTTCTCACATGACTTTAAAAGTCCCAAATCCCATTTGAGACGCCTAAAGTAAGTTAAATTTTTTTAAGTTACTTTTTTGGCTCCAGTAGAAATCTTTAGGCGTCCCAAATAAAATTCGGGATGTCTAAACTCTACTTTAGACGTCCCAAATTCAAATTTGGATCATCTAAAGGTTTCCCTATGTACATATAATTATGAAAATGTCACCGTCATTTTTTTTAACCACCCAATTTTAAAATTGGAACGTTTATTAGGATGATTATATCATAATTCTGTAGTAGTGAAAGAATCTAGACGAGAAATTTGGATTATGGTTCAAGTGTCCGCATTGGATGAATACTGACAGATAAAGTGCGTGTTTGTTTAAGCTTTTTGCACAGTAAAAACGCACTTATTACGGAAGCCGAGAAAAAACTCCTCTCACATACTTACCTCGTATACCGTAAATCACGAATTATAAGCTCGTTTTGGACAAAAATAAGCCATTCCAAACACACACAAAGATATATATCTACGCGCGCGTGTAAAAAGCGATTTACAAAATGTTCATGAATGGTTTTCATAGACTCTTTGACATGAGGCGGGTTGATAGAAAAACTGTCCATTTTAATCAGCATTGGTCCATAAAATAGAAAAGCTATAATAAATGATAACATTCATTAAATAAACGTGATATTAATACTACGTTTTTTTTTTTGACTTGAATATTAATACTGCGTTTAGACTTTCGCCAAACCGTGCACTGTGCTTATTCTCTTATCAAGTTGTCTAATTTCTAGAATCTGATATTTCTTATTCTTAGTCTGTGTTCATTCCCTTTTAAACTATTCTTTTGAGCTATATATGCATTACAAGACTATGATGCTTGAATTGAGTGATAGTGTGGGGACATATGAGATCAAGTGTGCGTGTGTTTTCAATTTACATGTTATGCATTGATTGAGTATTAAATAAGTATTAGTATATAATTATATTCACGAATAGGTATCTAGACTAATGATGAAAATTGATATCAATATAGGTGTTATATGATAATCATAAAACAATTCTCTAACAAACCAGTAACAATTGATATTAATTATATTAATACTAATTGATCAATTTGGAATCAAAATAATTTCTTTCTATGTAAATTTAAGACGTGAAAAAAAACATGATATTACTAACCTCAATATCCTGGTTCATTTTATATATATTGACAACTTAATTAAAAAAAAAAATTCACAGGCAAGCTAAGTATATTGTTTGTTTAAAATTTCTTATAAAAATATAAATGTATAAACTTTTAGATATAAAAAAGCGAGAACAAAAATTTCGTTTCATAATCATATTAACTGAATCCAAGGTCATTCAGCTGGTCAAAAAAAGAATCCAAGGTGATATTTCATTGCTGACAACGACCAATATACTTGCGGTTTACGAAAGATAAAAAGTAGTTAGTATGAAGAGGAATCAAGTGTGAACAATGTTTAAAATTTCTTAGGAATCGCATCTAACTTGCGTGCCCTTTTTTCCTTGAATATTTATATCATCTCATATATAATAGCTAATATATTGGTACTGGATTTAATCCTAAATAACTTATAAACGGACATATTACCTAACTTTATATTTCACTCAACTTATTTTTTTCCTATTTGAGAATTCTATTTATGTTAATTACGCTAAAATGTAGAAGGGATCTATTTAAGAAAAACGGAATAGAGAGGGGATTGGTCAATTAATTTAATTTGGAACTTATAGCAAATGCATCATGCACTACTACAAAAAACGCTTTTAACGTTCCTTTTTTGGGCCTTTTAACGTCTGAAAACAGAGAGACGTCTATCTGAGCGTCGTAGAAAAAACTGTCAATAACGTCCCTAAAATAGGGGACGTCTTTTGGTCAGACTTTAGACGTCCCCAGTCGTTACTGGGGACGTCTAAAGTGGTTCATAAACACTTTAGATGTCCCCAGTTTGCACTGGGGACATCTAAAATTTTTTTTATGGCCTTTTATATATACATCACTGTCCGGCAAATTTAAACTGCAGAAATTAGATAGAAGAAATATTGCATAAACCAGAATGGAAACAACAGCAGTTCAACACTATCTAATAAACATATTATCCAACAATCTAATAGTATGTACAACAACACAACTCTAATTCGCACCTTGGAAATTCATCCCAAAGAACCATACACGCATTTGAGGCAAAACTCTGACATATTTTTGTAATTTAGTTGACTTTTGAATAATGTTAAACTAGACTACCCTAAGCCAAACCAAATTCATTCCTAAGTATCATTGTCATTTTTTTAACTCATGTCTACATATATACATCACCGCGTTGAAGTCTACTGACGAAAAAAACAAGTATGCAATAATGACAGTCCATTTCCATATCAAGCAAATTAGAAGCAGATTAAAAGTATGCATATACAAGTTACTCTGTTTTTCCAGTTTCATAATCTGATTTAAATTAACGGTTACAAGCATTTGTTCAATCATTTGTATCCAAAGTTGTGGGAGTAAGAGACAAACCTGTGGACGACGGAAATGGAGATGACTCACAGTGCCACCAGCTAGGAAGACGATAGTTGTGAAAGGGAGACGCAAATGATGGTGCTCTCGTCAAAGAAGAGAGAGGGAAAAATAGAAATATGATTATGAGAAAGAGGAAGGCAGATAGGGAAGGAAGCACGGGAAAGGGAGTTGCAGCAACGAACTGAGAAAGAGGAAGGAAGACGGGAAAGGAAGCAAGGGAAAGGGGAAAGAGGAAGACAGCTTGGAACGAAGCTCACGAGGGAAGACGGAATGAAGCTTGGGGAAGGAAAATAAAGCTGCTGGCCTGCTGCTGATGGGATGGGTGTCTGACAGGTTTTTCCGCGTCCCCAGTCAAAATGGGGACGTTTAAAGTTCACTTTAGACGTCCCCAGTTTGACTGGGGACGTCTAAAGTGGTTCAAATTTTTTTTTAAAAAAAATTCAACCAGCGCCAATATTTCCCGCTAAATATTGAACTTTGGGCGTCCTTAATTTAAAAAGGGACGTCTTTTAGAGTCGTTAAATGTCTAATTTGTAATAGTGATGCATGTTGAGAATTGTGCAATTTGACCAGATAAACATGGGATATATGCTTCAAGCATATGTGCTAATTAGTTGTGGCTGTGGTGATTACTTAAGAATAAATATCTTAATATTTTGGAAACGATATGACACCCGAACGACAGTGTTTTTGGGTCTGAATTGACTGATATTAATAAGTGAGTGTTTGGGTAGATCCCAAATCACGGTTTCAAAAGTATTTTTCAGTAAATCGAGATAAAATTCCTTTCACATACCACTCTGGTCTTATTTATAAATCCCTTTTAACTAATTTTCACATATCAAGAAGAGTTAGTTAACTCATTAACTATGGACTAAATTTTCAATTTCGCACTTATCTATGATTGGTTCTGAAAGTCAACATGAATAAATTCCTTTTGTTTATATTGCAATTAACACGGGTAAAAAAATACAAAATGTATTTACTATCCTGAAAATAGACTTATAAATAAGACCAAAATTTTTAGTTAAAAATGACTTATAAATAAGATCAGAATAGTACTTATTTAATAAATCGTAAAAACTATTTTCAAAAAATTAATCCAGATACACACTTATGTATCGTGGGCTCCGTATAGTCCGTGGTTTGGAATTATCATGCGTTCAACGTTTTCGTGTTGGCGTTGATGAGATAATAATCAACACCATATTTAACAAATCATAGGTAATTAATTCTTAAACAAAAATAAAAAAAAAACAGTCATAAAAATCAAAGGTGTAAGTGTGTAACCATGCATGCAATTGTTGAAAAGTAGAAGTGAAGCCAAAAACGATAGGATGAAACAAAAAGACGAGGGCAAAGGAGGATACTATACATTTGAACTCGACATCTTATGACTTAGTGTGTGTTTGGATTAGCTTTTGGAGAATAGTTTTTACAGTTTATGAGGTAAGTATGTGAGAAGAGTTTTATCTCAATTTGCGGAAAAGTACTTCTGAAACCTAGGTTTTGAAGGTTGCCGAACACTCACTTAAATTCATGTATGCTTCTACTTTATTATATATTATTTTTTAAACCCAAGTTTATCTGATGTGAAACTTCCTATATTAATTCAAATCCAGTAACGCTTGAATACTAGCATCTTCAAAATAATTATTTTTAATACAAAATACTCCCTCTTCTCCTCAATACATAGTAGTTAATTATTAGGAAGTTATAATCTGGGTCCTAAATAGTACATGTCATATTTCTCACATTTCTTAATATTTTTCTAATTTATCTATATTGATGCTCTTTCAACAATAATCAAGGAAAAGATACACAAATTAATTAACTTAACTAATTTTCTTAATATAATCAAATTAGACAAATAAGTTTTATATTTAAGACTGGAGGCGTAATACTCCCTCCATCCCTAAACACGAGCATCAAATATGAAAACAGTTTCGTCCTAAAATATAAACTTCGTTCAGATGTCTCAACATTTATTACTTTTTTCCAACTTTAACCTTTGATTGTATTTGTTACATAAGTCTCTCCCACTTATCCTCTTTACAAATAAAAGCATATGGTTGTAAAAAATACATATTTATTATTTTTAACTAATTTTAAATGTTTTCTTGATTAACACAAATCAGTTATTTAAAATTTATATTTAAGGACGGAGTGATTATGTCGCAAGAACAAGCATCAATATGATCGATATACAGCATCTCAGACCATGAACGCAACTCAAGGAAAAATGTAAAATCTATCAATAAAGAAGCCTATTCAATTATTCTCCAAATTAAAATTGTGCGGTCATTCGATCCTTCATTAAGGCCTTATCTAGTACTATAGAATTACTGTTTTTTAATGAACCAGAATGGTAAAATAATAGGAAGGGGTTTTAATTTAAAAGTATGTTTGATAGGCAATAGAAGGAAGAAATATTTCATGCTTTTCATGACTTGTGTATTTAAATAATGGAACGAAAGTTTCAAAATATGAAAAGCCAGCAAGGCTTCTCAATATCATTCAAAAAACACAATTCACTTGCGTAACTTACTTTTCTCAAAAGTACTTGGCCATCACGAAAAAAAAAAAAAGGTTTTCTCACAGAAGCTGCCTTATCTAATGTTTGGGATCAATTGACTGGCCTGGCCTGGTCGTCAACTCTAACATATTAAGACTATCCGTGCCGTTTGGTTAGCATAAATAAGGACCTACTGATGAGGATTAATATATTGTCGTCCACGTTCTATTATCAATATAATCAACTGATATATCAGGCAAAAAGAAAAAATCAATTAATATAATGAGAACACAGCCAAATTAAAAGTCTTCTTCCAAGTCGCTGAACCGAGATACCATTTTTCCTTTTTATCTTTCTTCTTCCACGTTGCAAGTTGCAAGCTGCACATGGAGATTTCGAATACCTTTTATTTCATCGTCCTATAGCGAGAGAGAGGGAGAGTCATTCACGGTGGAGTCAAATCATGGGCAGTCAATTTATACTTAACATATGTTCTAGCAAATATTCGACATTATATTGAAGATCACATGTGCTTTAATTATAGTAAACGGTCATCTATTTGACAATTTACTGGGTCGAACTCAAAATTGGTTTTGTAAATTTCCTGCTTTAGCTGGTTTTATTGGTGTTAATTAGGTGTATATATGTCGCAAGCTTGCTTATTAAATACTCCTCCAGTTTTTAATATAAGATATATTTTAGGAGTTGATATTAGTCCTAAAAATATATAAAGCATGATTTTTATATTTATCAATCTTTTCCTAATTTATCCCTATTATGCTCCTTTAACAATAATCAAGGAGGAGAGAGAATTAAAAAAGATGGCTAGAGTATTTTAGAAAATACATGGAATATTAACTAACTCAACTAACTTCTTTAATCTAATCAAATTAGAGAAATATATCTTATATTAAATATCACAGGGGTATCATTATTACCACCAATAGGTGTAGGAGTTGGTGGTGGCCTGGTTGAATTGTCTTTTACTGCGCACAAGTGGTCTTAAGTTTTAGTGCGTATAAACTATGAATAAGGAAAACAATTTTGGGAAATTTGCCTCCCATTGAGTTTAGCGATGTTCGAATTTGGCTCAGTCAGATAACCATATGCAAAAATAATCAAGATTATGATATAGAGTTTTTCTTACTTCCGAAATATAGTATCACTCTGTTTCTTATTATAACTTGAGAGTGGTAAAAAAATTTTATCCTAAACATAAGTTCGCATCGAGAGTTACTAATGACTATTTTTCAATTTGTTCACATTGAAAGTTATTCATTAATGACTGTTTTTCAATTTTCCCCCTATTAAATAGATGAGAGAAAATGTACTAAATTACTACTAACGTTTTCTTTTTCAATATTCATTATTAAATAAGGGCAATTTTGAAAAAGTAAATCAATTTAAATGTCTTAAATTCCATAATTCTTGATATGTGAGATTTGGTCAAATTGATGGATTTATAATAAGGACCAAGGTAGTACTCTCTCTACTTCTTTTTATAAAAAACAACCGACATGCATACCATATTCGTTTTTATAGTAAACATTTAGAGAATGTCTTATTTTTAACTCTTACTTTCTCATTTTACCCATATTTAATTATCCTATTTAATGTCTATATAATAAATTTTTACAGCCCTCAAAGACCTATTATTTATAGTCTTCTACCATATTTTTTCTCTTATCTTCTCCCTTCTACAATATAATAATTTCCTTATTCTCTCTCTTATTTCTCATGTTCTCCTAAATAAGGGTATTTTGGTATAAAAGTATTACAATTTTAACACATTTATTTATTATTCTTTACCAACGTTTTGAATTGTAAGATTTGGTTAAACATTTTTTTATAAAAAGTAATGGACGAGTAGTGAACATGAACAGTATTTGATAATTTAATTTTTTGCATTAATTTCGCTTTGACAAAAACTTCCAATTGTATGTCAAGTACCATATTATACTGTTGTGCCTCTGAATCGTGAACAAGACCAAAATTTATTATTCCTTTTCATACTGATCTAAAATTTCCGGCGAAATGAACATGTAATTAGAACGTAAGCTTTGAAATTCAAATTAAAGACCTAAGATCTTCCTGATTCTTGGTCACCCGTTCACATAATATAATTTAAACTGCAATTTGAAAGCAATTGCGTGATTTTCTATGGGCCGAAACGTTGAAATGTCAAACAAGTCCGTCAAGATAGCTTGACTAGAGAATGCCACATGGTAGACTATCACCTTCACTCATAGGACGCCAAGATTAATTAATATAGAAATCAGAATAACCTGCTATGATTACCCTGATTCACTTGGATTTGAGGGCACTCTGTTGCGTAATTACTGTAACATGTAGCAAGAGATCAATCTTTCTTGTGATAACCAAAATTTAACTGTCGCTTTTGTGTTCTGAACTTCTGACAGAGATTATAAGATAATAAAATTTGTCCCACGGTATTTAAAATTTGTAATTATAATGAACCATAGATGCTAAAAAATCTCACTTCGTAAAGAGGAGAACATAACATTAAATACTGAGAAGTACACTTATTGAAAAATGCTTTAATCTTAATATTTCTAGTTCAGTAGGGATTAGTCCAACTATCCAAGGTACAAAATGACTCGGGGATGATTTTACATATAAAAAAATTTTAATAATAAAATGTAATAGCCTATTTGGTTTGATTTCATGAGAAAGAATTACATATAATCCTGATGTAATAAATTTATTACAATGTTTAGTTACGCTTGTTAATGTAAAGAAAATTATATTTTGTAATCCTGATTACATTGCTATGACTGATGAATAGGAATGCAGATATCCTGTAATTAAGTGAAAAGACGTAACTGCCATTATGATTTTTTAAATTGATCAAAGTGCCTACACATAAACGTTATCAGGTATTAAATAATTATTACCATTAAATATTAAAAAAATGTGATAATATAGAAATTTAAAAAATACTACCCATAAAAAAAATTTAAAAGATTACATTTCACCGTTAAAAAATAATAAAATATCCCGTTAAATAATATTCTCATTATTAAATATTAAAATAGTACCGTGAATCCAATATGCACCCTGCATAATATTTCAACCATTAAATGTTAAATAATTATTATGAACCCAATGTGTACATGGCATAAAACAAAAAAGTTACCATGAACGCAACGTGTAAATTATACATACATGCGCAAGTAGAGATAGTGTTGTTTCTTACTATGTAATTCTCATATATACTCATATTTGATGTAATATAACTAAACGTTTTTATGTATACGTATCAAATTTCCTTAATGAGGAACTAAACAACTTCATATAATTATAATTATATTACATTGCATTATATTCCCTTACATTACGCTTGATTCCGTGAACCAAATAGGCCATGGGTGTATGGGACTGGTTTTCTTAACCCTATCAATTTGAAATTTTGGATGTTTTGTAGGGCTACGGCGACCATTTGCGAAATCTTTTATACCGGATAATGTCTATTGATCACCCATATCTAAATTATACCACCTCCGATCTTAAATATAAGACATAGTTGATTTGCAAAGGTTAGGTAAACTAAATAAGTTGCTTTAAAGTATTTACATTTATCGTTTTTTCTTCAAATTAATTTGTGTGACTTATAAACTAATATATAATTTAATGATACACAACATATATTATGATTCAGTCATTTTTTTAGCTTCCTCAATCTCTCCGAACAAAGTCAACTATGTTTTATATTAAGAACCAAAAGGAGTAATAAAAATCTTTTGTATGTGTGTAAATTATAAAAATTGATCGAAATATATATTTTATCATTTTCTAGAGAGAGAGAAAAGGAGAGTGAATGAGTGCCTATTTGGGTTGGTGATTGAAACTGTTTTTCTGACGTGATTTACGGCGTACGAGGTACGTATATGAGAGGAGTTTTGTTTCGACTTACGTAAACATACTTCTCTAACGTTAACCCAAATGAACCCTCAATGTGCATAATGTTTGTCGTAGAAGCCAAAGTCAAATTTTTCTATTGAAGTAGTGAATAGAAAATTTTTGGCGTTGCACTAATAAGGTAGGACTTGGTTTCAGTGTTAAACAATGTGTTTAGCTCTCCCAACTTGTTAGATTTGGATAAACTAGATATGATTTTGGATGATTAAGATTTGAGTTTTTTTAAAATGATGATTTTTTAAATAAAAAAATCATTATTTGAAAGAATAACAATTAAGAGATTATCTTTATTTCAAACCCCATACTCATTAAAATATTTTTTATTAAAAAATATTAACTTTTAAAAACTCAGATATGGACTGTCTAAATCAGATTTAACAGTCCAAATCTGATGAGTTGGGAGAGTTAAGCACAGTGTTTAGCACTGAAACCAAGTCCAATAAGGTGCTTGTTTACAATCACTTTTAGACACCTCAAAAGTACTTGTTTTTACACAAATTAAAACAGAACTCTTCTCACATATTTACTTTGTATATCGTAAATCATAATTGAAAAGCTGCCTTTAAAGGCTCCAATCGCTATTCCAAATAGCACTTAAGTTCTTGTTTGTATTAGTGGTAGGAATTGTTTTTTCCAACATGATTTATGATATACAAGATAAATTTATGAGAGGAGTTTTATTTCGATTTACATAAATGTGCTTTTCAAATGCCAATTCAAACCAACTCTAAAAAATGATTACGACCATTTAAGCACAAGATGTTAGCGTTGAGTCTTGAGTGTTTGAAAATGAAAGTATTTTTAGGAACGAAAATAATTATCAATTAAACACTTAAATTTGACTTATAGTGTTAGATACATAAGATGGTTATATAAAAATTAGAAAAAATAACAAAGAAATAGAAAAACCTTCCAACCCGAGAAACGTAGGGCATGTTTGGTTTGGGGAAAATGAGGGGAGAGAAAGGAAAAATTGAATTTTTCTATCAACGTTGGCCGTTTAGTTCACTATTTCTGTGAAAAAGTATTTTTTGGGATCCACCAATTTTCAGTTATATAATTTAAAATGGATTCCCACCAATTTTGGTGGAAACCCATTTTTAAATGGAGAGAGAAAACACCTAAAGATATAAAAACTTCTTGATGTAATATTAGATGTGATATAAAAATGTGATTGGTTCCTTTAGACATTTTAATAATATTTTTATTTCAGGGTAAAATAATCGTTTGGCTCATTTTCCTACCTCATTTCCCTCAAATCAAATAAAATTTTTTCTTATCAACTCTTTTTTTTTTAGTGCAATCCAAACGCCTATCTACCAAAATATTTTATGTTCCCTTTTCCATTCCACTCATTTCTAAACCTTTTTTTTATCCAAACGGACCAATATAGAGGACAGATTGAATATTCAAAAGGGAGTGTACGGAGTGAAAATAATATAATAAAAACAAAAGCGAAATAAGCGCGTGGAGTGGAAATTTCCAAGCAACACGGAAGACGATTCTGAAAGGCCCAAATTTTCTAATTTCACTCGTATGCGGTTACGCCTTTTGCAGCCTCGCCTAACTTCCTCAGCCATTCGCCGAAACAGCTTAGTCTGCAGAGACTGTTGGAGACGAAGCCTCTCGTGTCTATATAAATAATGACGGTGTGCATGTGAATGGTGATTGGACTGAAGCTCCCCAAGCTTCAAACGCAGAAATCAATTAAGCTGCTTATAATATAACGCCATCAAAAAAAAGGGTGAAGCTTAATTAATTACTGCGAATTCATATTTTTGTTTGGTTTGTGTATAGCAGAGATCAGAGATCAGAGATCGAGAGAGAGAGAGAGAGAAATGGCGAATATGGCACCAGGATATCGGTTCTACCCAACTGAAGAGGAACTCATTTCATTCTATTTGCAGAGAAAGCTTGAGGGAGATCAGAGTGAGGACATCAACCGGGTTATACCTGTGCTTGATATTTATGAATACAATCCATGGGATCTCCCAAGTACGTAAATTTCTTCTATATCTCTCTTTTTCTCTTCTACTCTTCGTTTTCTCTTATCAGAAATGGTTGGAATTAATTTGACTGTTCTAGTTTTGCATAGAATCATAACTTTGCACTGGGACATATTACACACACTATTGTAATTATCTGATCATCAGAACCTTGGTCATGCTATAATTATTGGTTGGTTTCAAACTTTTCTGAGCTCGTACGTGCATGTATCCCCCATAAAACCGGTATGAGACTGGATCATTTGCGTATGAGATTAATTCACTCACAACAAAGAAGACGTACGATGTATATGAGTTTGCAGTGCACAATAATCGAAAAGTAACATTTTTGCAGATCAGCATATGTATTTATAGATCTGCTGTAATGGATAACATGTTGGTTATTTTCAGAGGTGTCAGGAGAGGCGAGCCTGAAAGACACGGAGCAGTGGTTCTTTTTCATTCCGAGGCAAGAAAGCGAAGCTCGCGGAGGAAGACCAAGACGACTCACAACAACCGGCTACTGGAAGGCCACCGGATCTCCTAACCACGTTTATTCCTCTGATAATCGCATCATCGGCATGAAAAGAACCATGGTTTTCTACAACGGAAGAGCCCCCAACGGCCGCAAAACCGATTGGAAGATGAACGAGTACAAGGCCATCGGCGCCGAGCCATCCTCCACTCGCCCACCGGATCCCCGGGTACGTACCAATCAACGCAACTCTTTTATCCAAATCAAGATCCATTTATATCATGTACCTTTATATATCCACGTACGTCTCCTCTTCGATTTCAATTATCAGATTTTTTAAACCATTTTTAACCGAACCATGCCATGCGCTGGAGTGTCATCAGCTGTGCCTTCTCAGCTGTAAAGCCTCAATTTTGGGGCCTTCTGAAATGTTTTGTTTGGTCATTTTGATTATTGGGTTTTACATGAAATGAATAATATTTTTATATTCTATGAGCAAAAAAAAAAAGAATTGATTTCAATTTTTTATGATTTTGTAAAGATTAAATACTCCAAAATTATATAGCTTATCCGAAAAGTCACAGCTGACACACCCAATTCCCCATGCTACTCCAAATTAATTCCAATTGATCGGCTTTACTCTTAGAAACTACATCTGTACATGCGTTTGATGATCGAAGCCCTAGAATTGGTTCAAAGTACAACGATATGGTGTGTACAACCAGTGGAGTTTTAATTTTCTCTTAACATGAATATTAGGAAGCTAGCTGTAAAATCCAACAATTAATATAGAGAGGGTGCTTTGATATGCAGATAAGGGTGGAATACAGTGTGTGCAGGGTGTACAAGAAATCAAAGTGCCTGAGAGCTTTTGATAGGAGGCCACCTCCAAGGAGGGAGATAATAATGGATGCATCTGGGGGTTCAAGCTCAACGTCTCAGCAGCAACAAGTGCAAAACACAGATGCATCGGGATCATCGTCAATGGGAGCGATAGGTGTAGCAAGCTCTCCTGATGAGAGTTCATCATTATCAGGGGGAGACCATCATGATGGTGGTGGTGGTGGTGGTGGGCAGGCTTCACAGAGTGGGGAAGCGGTGGGTCAAATGGAGTTGGACGATGAGCCCTTGCTGGATTGGGAGCAAGTTGACTGGTTTCTTGCCAAGCATGACTCAACCGTGTGAAACCAGGAAAATAATAAAGACTGGAATATATATATATATATATCATCGTCAGCTTTATCTTCTCCAATAAGTTATCACGTCGTCATATATGTAGTTCCAACTAGAAATTTAATTTCGCTCATTCCTCATTGTGTGCGTCTTTGTTTAATTTTCAGCTAATTATCTCGCTAATCGGATATCACGTTTTGTAAAGACGTTTATTAATGGGTTCTCTCAGTTTCTGACTCACTTGTCACTTGTCAGAAACGCTTTGCCTCTTTGTCTCTTCCTCCTCTCCCGCTAGCTGCTTGTTATGTCTGTAGATTTTGGAATTCGATAGTTTTTGAAAGGCATTTATTTATTTTTAATTGATATTAATACTGATCTAAAATGTTGTTTTTGTTTATTTATATAATTTGCGAGTGAATTTTAATTTGGTCCTAAATTTAAGGTTTTCCCCATTTTATTTCTTACACTTCTCATTTCTCGATCTCCAAACTAACGGCTTAATTTATAAACTGATATATACTCTCTTCAGTCTTATTTATAAACAACTTTCCTTTTGACTGAGCAAAACGAACTGGTAGTTAAAAGCAATAAGTGTGTAAAAAATGTTATGTTTTTTTTTTCATATATGCTTCTATTTATGAAAAAAGTATAGAAGAGAGAATGAATAAAAAGTATGAGAGATAATTCTTAGTGTGTGTGATAATTAATTATAAATATATGTATTTAATAAGGGTAAAATAGAAAAAAAAAAAAAAAACTTACATTTTCAGACACAAAGTGAAAGTTTCTTATAAAAAGGATTAGAACCATGAAAGAGAAAGTTGCTTATAAATAGGACTGGATGGAGTATATAATATAATGTTATATAAAGGTATTTTAGATAAACTGATATCTAATCTAATGTTATATAAAGATATTTTAGATAGATCATATCATACATGTTGTAATTAATTAAATACTTTGGCTTCTTTAATCTTCCCAAACTAGATGAATATGTCTTATATTAAGGACCATGAGATTATATTTTTATAGCACGTGTATATTCGCCATACATAATACTCCTGTGTCTCTTTGTGTAAGAATTAATTAACTAATTTGAGTAAATTAAGGATTTTAGTTAAGTTAGTTAATATAATATATTTTTTTAAACATTATAATCATTTTCCTTAATTTTCTTCCTCCCTCTCCTACTTTATTGTTGAGAGAATATCAATAAGATTAATTTAAAAAAATAGATAACAATATATATAAATCATATTTTATATTTATATTTTATGACCAACACGCCCAATTAGGTTCTGCATTAAGGATGAAAGGGAGTAATATTCATTGTTCTGATATAATACATGTTAAATTTGAAATTGACCACTGATCATTCAAGATGTGTGTGTGTATATATAAAATTGGTGATGAAAGAGTGTGTTTGTGGAAGAATTCACTCATATATTTGTTTCGCAATTTCGTATGCTTCATCCAGGCTTTGAACATTAAAGCTGAAATTAAAAATTACGGAACTCCACCCCTTGGGGGGCGAACTGGAATAAATGAAAAATGAAGAGACTGCATATTTAATTAACAATAACAATCTACGGGTGATCAATCCGTTTCGGCTGAATTTGCTATGAGGCGATGACGCTCAGGTTTTTTAGATAGGATGAATTTAACAGCGGTTACGTTTCACAGAATTTACCAAACAATTAATTACAAGTATTAGTTTAAATAATTGCAAATATGAGAGTTTTAGTTCTAAAATCAATTAGAATTATGACTTAAAAAACTTAAATAACTGATCTATAGCTGAAATTTTTAGGGAAAATTCTCAAAAAAAACACCTTAGAATATGTAAAAAAAACAAATCAAAGCTGTGAAATTCGTAAATCCCAATTAAGTCAATTCGATATTAGTACAGAGGAGGAATATGTTATTATGGAATCTCGGCGAAAAGGCGAACTTGCCTTTCAGCTGTCCCTCTCTCTTAGCTCAGAATAATAACACCGGTCTCTTTATTAATAACACTGTATTCTACATTAATAATTCCGTTTTATTCTTTCACATTTTCGTATCTCAAATATGGTGGTGCTAATGTAAAATATGATGTTGTTAATAAAGAGAGAAATGTTGTTATTAGTGCTGAAACTTAAATTATAAAGTTGTGAAATAAGAAAGTTGAGTTATTAATAATGTAGAATACAGTGCTATTAATATAGAGGCAGGTGTATGTATTGTGAAACAAGAAAGTCGAGTTATTAATGTAGAATATAGTATTATTAATAAAAAAACTGGTGTTGTTATTGTGAAAGAAGAAAATGTAGTTGTTAATATATAATCCGGTGTTGTTAATAAAGAAACCAGTGTTGTTATTCCGAGCTAAGAGAGATGAAGAGTTGAAGGACAGGTGCGTCTTTTTGCCGAAATTTCATAATCTCAGATTCCTCCTCCGTACTGACACCGACCTGACTTGGGATTTTCGAATTTCAAAACTCTGATTTGTCCTTTTGCATATTGCAAGATATTTTTCTAGAAATTTTCCAAATTTTTGTATATCTATTATCTGCAGTAAAAATATTGAGGGAGTAGGCATTGTTGGTGGAGAGGAGGTAATAAATTGGGATTTATCAGAACCAATGCTTCGGGCTTCCGGAATACAATGGGATCTACATAAAGTTGATCATTATGAATGTTACGAGGAATTTGATTGGGAAGTTCAATGGCAAAAAGAAGGAGATTCATTAGCTCGTTATTTAGTACGAATTGGTGAAATGGTAGAATCCACAAAAATTATTCAATAGGCTCTAGAAGGAATTCCGGGAGGGCCATATGAAAATTTTGAAATCCGTTGCTTTGATAGAGAAAAGGATCCAGAATGGAATGATTTTGAATATCAACCAAAAAAAAATTATCAGAGTTGTGTGCACAATTCTCCATATAATAATAAATAGAGTGGGATATTTTGATGAGAAAATCTCATTTAAATCTATTTGAAATATTTAAATCCAGAATTAAGCCCATACTTTTAACAAATAACAACGCCTATAGGTCTTATTAGGGATTTATGAATTTGTAGATTTTACCAATATGTCCTTTTGCTATTATCTCATTCTTTCTTTTTTAATAAAATCTCCATCTCAATCTCGTCGATGCCTCACATCTCCTCTCCCTATCCTTTGATTTCTCTGGTTGATTCACCACTTGACATGTTATTTAGGTCTTAGTTTCTTCTTTGAGTCTCTCTAATCACACATGGCCACAAAAATTGTTTTATGATTGAAATAATATATAATCCCCTTGAAATTTGAACTGATTTTGTTTCTAAGCAAATTAAAGATAAAAGTTTTTATAAATCTATAGTTGCGAAAACACACTATATATAGGTATTTATTCTTTTAATCATCCCATATATATTCCATGTAAATTGTGCAACATTAGAGATTTGTTAAAAGTACATGCCTAATTCTAAATTTTGGTATTTTAAATAAATTTAAATGGGATTTTTCCATTAAAAATCTTCAATTTTTCTTAATTATAAAGGGGTATTATGGTCTGTTAATAATATTCATAAATCCCCAATAAAGACTTATAGGCTTTATTAGAGATTTGTTAAAAGTTTGCGTTTGATTTTGAATTTAAGTATTTTAAATAGATTTAAAAGGGATTCTCCTATTTTAATCTGTAAGTAATGGTTATATCCCCGTGAAATTGGTACCCCCGTACACTTACATGTGTGTGTGAATGTGTGTGTCAGGGTATTATAAATTCTGCGTGGCTCCGGAGACATTAGAGCAGTGATGACTAATGAGGTACAACTTTGGAAACTTGCCAGAAGGAATAAAGAAATTAAAGGACGAGTGGTAGCTAACTAGGACAGGTCTTGTGTTGAATTACTCAGCAATTACATGCACTCATCATAATAAGAAATATGGTACTCTTTTCGATTTTAATTATAAGTTAAAATTGATTTTTTTTAGAGAAATTAAGGAAGTCAATTAAATCACTTTAGAATATTTATTTTTTAGTATATTTAGATTATATATCAGTTTATTAGTCAAATTAATTAGTTTAAAGAAAAAAATATAAATATAAATATTCTAAAGTGATTTAATTGACTTCCTTAATTTCTCAAAAAAAAATTAATTTTATCTTATAATTAAAACTAGAGGGAGTACGTAGTTGTTGTTGGTCGCGCGGCACTGGTCAAATACTAAGTCGCGTGTTCGTGTAATCACTTTGTCAACCATCTATATATGTTTGCGCGTTAGTTGACAATTGCAATTTTTGCAAATCAACGCATGCACCAATATTAATTTCTAGTACCAGAAAAGCAAAGACCAGCAAGACCAAAATTCATGGATCGATGCATGCTTGTGATGACCAAGCACAAAAAACAAAACAAAAGGGTTCTTGAATTTTAAAGGGAATTTCTGAGTAACTACACAACACTGTCTCTGTTGAGACTACTACGTGTTGGAAACCTCCACTCTTTTTCCGCAACATATACATAATTGGCCGCACCATTTTCACGTACTCCTACAAATTCCTCATCTATTATATTGCTTTTCCTCTTTACTTCTTTTGAAAAATTGTATTTGCTTGTTCACTTTCGCAACTTTTACCTTTTCATTGCTGCATTCATTTTATTCTGATAGAACATGTCCCACTAAGCGTGTCTCATCGTACGTAAGAATAAACCTCTTGGTATCTAAGATCGTTTAATTATGTTTCTCTCTTGTAATTATATATTGTCCCACGCTACTTTCAACTGTCTTCTCTTTAATCTTTTTTTCAATCAAATCACATCTCTTCGAATTTTACATTAATCTGTTCAGCTTTAACTTCTGTCGTGCGAAGCAAGCATGCTAAACACACACAGCAAAAGAAATAAGAGGTAAGATTGATCGATGACTTATTTTGGACCCGCACATCATCTCATTTCTCTCCTTAATTTGCATCGCGTAAGTACGTCTTGCATGGAAGGAGAATATTTATCATCATGGTTTTTTTTATTCATCAAAGTATATACTTCCGTTGACAAATGATATGATGGTGAAAACAGCTTAATTATTAATTTGGGCCACTCAATTTTTAATCAACTGCAAACTCCATACAGGATATTTATTAAAATATATTTAATTATTTATGATGCAGACTAGCACAATTGAATTATTAATGACTCAATAGTTAGAAAAATAAAAGACAAAGGTTTAACTGAAGTATATTGAAAAGTGCGTATGATTAAAGGGTTGAGACGCATGATGAATTGGCTGAAGATAGCCAGGAAGATGAGGTCAACGAAGAGTATTAATTAAATAATTAATAATTTTTATAAGAAAATAATTACTAAATTTAATTGATAGTTACTTCCTCTGTTATCATAATTTAATAATAATTATATATTTTAAAATTCAATAATTACTTATTGGTCGAGGCCATTTAAAATTGAATTAAGCTATTTTAACTATATTATCTGTATCATTCAAAAAAATTTTTTTTTAATCTCTTTATAAAAATGACATGAAAAAGTGGGATCCACTAAAGTTATGTTGGGACGCGTTTGTTTGTCGCCCGTGAAGGAGACAGAGGTCATAGATTTTGCTATCCAAAGGCATTCATTATTCTTAATATAGTCCTATATGTAAATATAGGGGAAATTTCTGAGTTGCGCCGCGTTCAATCACTACTCTTTAATTGTTCTATCTATAAGATTTTTTAGACATTTTTTATATATGTTTTGAAAAAAGCTGTTACATGGTTTTATTTATTCAAAAAACATCCCAATATGTCAAGTCTACCCTATTAATTAAAGGTTGACTTCACAATAACTTCTTAAATTAACAAAAAAGCTATTCAAATTATAAAATTAAAATGAAACATTAATTAATATTTTAACTAGGCAACTTATAATTTAGAGTTTTAGACCATCTTTTATTTTTAGAATACACTCATCTTGTACAAGGAATCGGAGGCTGTATTAGATCGTGTAATTAAGTTCACGCGTCCGTGGATAACCTTCTCTTTCTGTCATTTTTGGATTTGAAAGGTGTTGGATATCTGTCTTGATGAACTTGGGTTACTCTGGATAGGTCTATACGTTTTGGACTCCTATGATATTTTAGACTATCCCTTTGGAAAGCTTAGCTCCCAACTTCCTATTATATATATGAGGTAATTAATTAACAAAAATAGAAGTCATAAACTATCCTTTTTCCCCCCTTTAAAGAAAACTAGTTTGTTCTTCAGCAATGCTGAAAAGTAGTCGTCAAAGGATAATTCATAATAATAATGGGCCAGGATTTTACCCCGTCACGGAAGAAAACAGCTTGATGTTGGGCATGTGTGACTCTGTTGGACTAGTACAGTTTTCTCTGACTGTTCTCTTCCAATTTAATGTTTGTAAACTGAATTTTGCTGAAATTGATATAACTGAGGCCTCAATTTTGAGAAGCTGAATCATTCAATCCAAATACTGAACCCGGTGAAAAATTGGGTTATTTCGTAAGGCCCTTGTTTGTTGTCTAGATCTGAAATGTTCTAATTTGTGCATCTTCAAAGGATATATATGAAGTAATGGTTCAGAAACGTTAGAATCAGAGCCTGCAGGAGGAACAGTTTCTCCAATGTACCGTACTACTCAATTGAAGTGGCCTTTTCCAAGCTTTTGGTTGGAATTTTTTCTGTTTGTTTGGTTGTAATTGCTTTTAATTACAATTTTCGGATACCATCCAGAGCATGGTGCAGATAATGCTTTTGCTGTCTCCATCGTCAATTATATAAAATTAAGTTTCATCTCAGAATGTTTGAACACCAATCAGCCGTGTTTCTTCTGCTCCCGTTGTGGCTGCCAGTTTCATAAGGGAAATAATAGACCGGATCATCTACGTACGTAGTAGCCTAGTAGGTGTATCTGCTGGTGGTGATAAATTTCCTTTGAAAAGTTGGTGTGAGGTAATCACACAAGCGCATTTCCTTGTTTGTTCTACGTACATATATATATATACACACACAGTACATATTCGTTGTAGAACTTGCCCAAAACAAACAAACAGTGTTGTGTACTTTAACTATTCTCTTGGATAATATATATAAGTTCGTGAAACTCATTGGATTGAATGGCAGGTGATAACCAAGAGCAACCTTGCATGCACCAGCACTTTGAGAAGACTAGACGGGTAATAACCAAGGCTAATTCCTTTTTAACATTTTAAAAGATGAGTATTACATTAGACCATGTATAAGATTATGGCAACATAAAGTCTCCTTTCTCATTGGAAATCTCTCCATATTTTCCCCTTTTAAAAAGAAATATAATCAAAGTCTTGATTGATCTACACCTTCAAAAGCTGTAACATATTCGCGAAAGCAAGGGCAATCCAGTCCATCTGAACAGGAGACCACCGCACTTGATTGATCTCAGCCGTTGATTCATAACACAAATCCGGCTTCACGTCATCACCGCCGTTTATCCTTGGTTGTGACCCAATTGGTCCCCCAACGTCCCAAATCAAAGCCCTGGAATCATCGCCACCAGAGCAAAGCCGACGTCCCATATGTGGGGACCACGTTATAGCATTAACACTCGCCTTATGCTTATTTAATTCCATAACCGGCGTGGTTGGTTGCCTAATATCCATTATTACCACTTTATTACTGTCCATTCCGACCGTGCCTATAAACCTTGGATCCCCTTTATTCCATTCCAAGCGTAACTGAGGACAATCTTGTACTGGGTTCTCAAATATTATGGTTGACCTTTCTTTGTCCCTCAAGTCAAAAACTCTCACGGAACCATCCCCAGACACTGAAGCAAACACGTTAAACCCACCCCATGATATGTCGTACACTTCCTTGTCATGTGCCACTAATTGTGTGTCCAAAGATTCCTTCTCAATATCCCATATGGTGCAGGTGGTGTCCACGCTGGAAGCAGCCAAACGACGTGGGTCAAACTCTGCCCAGTCAAAAGAGGTTATGGCTGAGTTATCTCGGACTTTGTGGCCGGTTAGGAGGGACTTGAGCGCAATCCGATCCTCATGTATTTCCCATAGTCTTAGGTTGTCTCCAGAGGTGGCGATGATGTCGGGATTCGTGTCGTCCCCGGAGGGGAAGAACATGATGTTTGTTGGAGCATAAGGATGGTCCAACACAAGATTTGGGTCGGTGCTATAATTTAATGTCTCGTGGTTGAAGTGAACGAGTTCGACCTTGTTCATGTGGTCTTCCATGCAACTACCTATGGCAAGGCGGGGATTTTTGTCGCGTCGCAATGACCATGCCAAAGCATAGATTGGCCACTGAGCAACATACGTGTGGACCCCTGGTTTTATGTCTAAGTGGCCGTCTTGCATGGATCAATCTAGCTAGCTGGCGACTAAATTTCTGCATGTCAAAAATTTGTGTTCCAGTTTGCGTTAACAATTATTTTTCTCATTAAAAAAAAGAGATATAATTGCGTTTCATGTGTTAGCACAACTGGTGCTTAAAAATGCATGCGCTGAGAGTAACTAGCAGGAGGAGATAAGCGGTGATTAACCGTTATTAAATTTAAAAACGCTCTGTTCAAGGGTTAAAGTATGAAATCGTATAATAGCACATGTCCTGGAAGTTTTGCACATAATAAATGTACAAGTTAGATTTGATAGTAGCCAGTAGGGTTCATTGAATTTGTAGTTGTTGCTTGTCAGAGGCAGACCTATTGTTATCGTCTAACTTCCTTTATATGCACTGTCTCCTTTGAACCAGAAAAAGGAAGGCTTGATGGCACGTAAAGAGTGAGAACTAAGAACAAGGACCAGGATCTCTTAATCTGCCCGTCGTGTACTGTAGTTTGGTTGGTTGAGAACAGGGTGGAATGTTTGTTCATCTAGCTAGTTCTAATTCTCATCAAATCATAAGACAAATGAAATTCAAACTCCAGAATATGAGGGGGGGGGGGAACAAAAGTACGATTTTTTAAAACGTCACATATATATCACTTTGTGGGGTTAAACTTGAGATATGACAAGATCTTACATACTTCTATGAGACCAACTAATATCCCTCGAAATCTCCTGCAACATGCACTCTATAGAGTCAAAAAAACAGAGTCAGTTCTCTCGCTATTGGGAATGTGCATGGATGAACTAAATAATGGTCAGCCTCAGCAACAAACTAAAGATATATATCAACTAGGAAACTAATTAAATAGTTAAGAAGTAATGAAAAAGCAAGGAGCAGCTATAGAATTATTGAGAGTATATGTAACCAAAGAGACAGAGAGTGGAATTGTCTGTCTGAAAAGAGAAGCTAGAAATTAAAAGTTCTTACATTGTTATTGTCAGGATGATCAGAGCTGAAGGGCAGTGATGAATGAAATATGGGCTTGGTGGAGAGCACAAAGGCCACTGGGAACAGAAGATAGGAAGTTGAGTAGCAATGGAAGGGGATAGAGGTGGGGGCAATAAATATGAGAGCGATGTCATTGGACCTTAATGCAGATGAGAGAGTAGAAAGAGAATGGAAGGTGGAGCTAATGGTCAATCTTCTTCGGTCTAGTTTATCTTCAGAGTTTGGTCATTCTCTATCTATCTGCAGTTCAAGCACTTAACCTTATTTGTACCCTCACTCTAGCTTCAGCACGCTTGTTATTTCAGATTAAGATGAGGATACTTTAATTAAGTTGTTGTATTTGGCAGCTATAATAAAGGCACTGTGCATTTATAGATATGAATAGAAGAGGGTAGGTTTCGCACGTGTTTATATATATACACTACAAAAAAACAGCAAATTACCCACGGAAATTACCCACAGAATTCCGTCTCTAAAATCAAATTACCCACGGATTAGGGACGGAAACGGAATTACTGACGGAATTTTTTCCGTCTCTAAAAAATCCGTGACAAATTGATTTACCGACGGAAAAAATTCTGTCGGTAATTACCGACGGAAATTACCCACGGAAAATTTTCCGTCGGCAATTACCCACGGAAAAAATTCCGTCGGCGATTACCCATAGAATTTACCCACAGAAAAAATTCAGTCGGTGATTACCCACGGAAAAAATTCCATTGGTAATTACCCACGGAATTTTTCCGTGGGTAATCCGTCGGTAATTTAATATTATTTTTTTAAAAAAAAATTCCACATAGCGACCTTAAAAGAGGCCACGTGGACATCACCGAAAGCCCCCATCGCTCGCCCCCGCATCTGGCCCCGGAAGCCCCTGAGCAAGGGCCACGTGTCCCTCTAACCTTGCGCCACATGTCTCTGTGAGATAATTGTTGTATTTTGTGACGAAGGTGGGATTTGAACCTTGGACCTTTTGGTATGTGTTCTGATGCTTTTGCCAGTTGAGCTGCTTTAACCTTGCGTTATCTATTCACGTAATAATATATATAATGTAATAATTTAAAAACAAATATAATATTAAGATAAATATATATAATTAAATATATATATTTATATATAATTATATTTTTCATTTTTTATAATATAAAATTTTTTAATTTCTAATTTCGTTTAAATATTTAATATTAATATAACTATATACAAAATTACATATATACTTATAAATAATTATATATTTCGTTTTTTATAATATAAATTTAAATTTTTTTAATTTCTTATTTCATTTAAATATTTAATATTAATATAAATATGTATTTATATATAATTATATATTTTGTTTTTATGATATAAAGTTTAAAATATTTAATTTTTTTATTTAATTTAAAATTTTTATTATTAATATTATATATATTTAATATATTATATTAAATATTAATTTTATAATATTTAAATTTTTATTTGTTATAGATTATTTTTATTTTTATTATTTTATATAAATTATTAAAAGATGATAAAAAAAATTATTAGTTTTACTGATGGATTACCCACGGAATTCCGTCGGTAATTTCTCATTCAAATTACCCACGGAATTCGTGAGTAATTACCGACGGGAAAAATTCCGTGGGTAAAAGTCAAATTTACCGACGGAATTTTGATTCCGTCGGAAATTACCGACGGATTACCCACGGAAAAAATTCTGTGGGTAATTACCGACGGAAACTACCCACGGAAAATTTTCCGTCGGTAATTACCCACGGAAAATTTTTCCGTCAGTCATTAGAGATGGATTACCCACGGAATTCCGTGGGTAAAGCGTGGGTAATTACCGACGGAAACAATTCCGTGGGTAATCCGTCGGTAATTACCCACGGAATTTTTTTCCATCGGTAATTCCATCGGTAATTTTTCCGACGGAAAATCTGTCGGTAAATCGTAGGAAATTACTGACGGAAATAATTCCGTGGGTAATTCCATGGGTAATAACATGTTTTTTTGTAGTGATATATATATATATATATATATATATATATATATATATATATATATATATATATATATATATATTAAAGTCACCCTTTATATTAAATTTGTAATATGTTATCATAAGAAAGCTCAATTTATCCCGACATGTGTGTGTGTGTACTGGTCTTTGAAAATTTATTCTAATATTTTGCAACTCTTGGACCTAACAGACTATGAACATATGTGGGAATATATGTTGGCAAAAAAAGACTATGAACATATGTAGGGATAAGGGTAAAAATGCTCAGGAAGTTTTTGCAACAGAGTTATGAGTGTCTAAAAGTTTAAGAGGGGTGTATTTGCTTGGAAGTTTTAAAAATGAGGTAATTTTGTCCCTCCGTTAACATACCTAAACAGTCAACGTTTGTTGACCAAATTCTGTAAAGGTGGTATGCTTATGTGGCATCCACCTCACCCTTTTTCCACCTCATATTTTAAGGGGCAAAAATGCCCCGGAAGTTTCCACTGAGGGACACTGGGTGTCTGAAAGTTTTATAGGGGCAATTTCGCCCCTTCGTTTACATACCAAAATGATTAACGTTTTTTGACTAAATTCTACAAAGGAGGCATACCAACGTGGCATCCGTCTCACCTTTTTCCACGTCATAGTTTTTATAAAAATAAATTAAAAAAACCTCAAGGTCATTGATTATGCAACTCTTCAGTCTGTCCCTCTGATTCACCCATAAATTTGCATCCAAAAAACTTAGATGATATATAGATCTCCCTTACTCAAATCTCAAAGAGAGGGGCTATGTCTACTAGCGATGATTTTGAGCTTCCAGTGGCGGAGAGTGATGGGCTTAGTTTGGCTAGTGAACTGGATCTTCCCTAGCGACACTTCTCTGACGATTTGACTTTTGAGTTTAGAGATAAAGGAGAGTGAACGAAATAGAACCCAGATTAGCCCTCAAACACATGATTAATTGCAGCCAACTTTCATCAATTTGTAAAGTTTAATTCTCCATCACATATGGGGAGCACTAAAGAAAAGTCTGAAGAAGGCTAACTTTACTAAATTCTTATTCAATCACTCACCCAACAAGAGAGAGAGAAAAACAAATGAATATGAGAAATTGCACTTAGAGGCGATCTAATCTCTTCTTAAATATTTTCCTACTAAAACATTTGAAGGGGGAGCAATTTTTTAGATATGAAGGTGCAAAATTGCCCCTTTTTAAAAACTTTCGGGGCAAAATTGTCCCCTAAAAAACTTCCAAACATCCAATACCCCTTAGTAGAAACTTTTAGGGCATTTTTGCCCCTTAAAAATGTGCCGTGGAAAAAGGGTGAGGTGGATGCCACCTCTGCAGAATTTGGTCAACAGACGTTGACCGTTTAGATATGTTAGCGGAGGGGAAAAATTGCCCCATTTTAAAAACTTCTAGGGCAAATATGCCCTCTCTAAAACTTCCAGACACCCATAACTTAGTTGAGAAAACTTTCGGGGCATTTTCTACCCTTATTCCAATGTATGTATATACAACCAATGAAGGGGGGGGGAAGTGCTTGTGGATTGGTTGCAATTAAGGAGAACCAAAATTTAGTTGCTGATTTAAATGATGGATTTAATTAAGGAAAGGAATTCTTTGTTAACATTTTTTTTGAAGTTTATGAGTAACATATTGAAGCTGGATTTGATTTTTCTCCTTTTTCCCCCTATACACTCCTATCTTTTACTTCAAAACTATGTAGTTTTGAGAGTAAACAAAGCATGGGGAGTTTTTTTTTTTTTTTTTTTAAAAAAAGAGCATATAGTACTTTGAAATATTTTGTTAGTAGTATTGGTATCATAAATTAATTTTTAGTACACCTAGTACCTCAAAATATATTTTTGCTGACACCCAATATCCAATGGGGTGCTAGATGCCGGATGCCACAAAAAAAATATTTTAGGATGCTGAATATAGTAAAAGTTAATTTAGGTTATACTGAAAAATATTTCAAGGAGGTAGATGTTGTTTTAAAAAAAAGAATTGATTCCCTTGCTTTGTTTGATTTAAAACTATGTAGTTTCAAAATAAAGGATGAGAAAAGAAAATAAGAGAAGTTAAGTCCATTGAGATTTATACTAAGGTATTTCTCTCTTGTTAATTTAAACAACAATGCATCTTCAAGGATAAAAAATCTCAAGGGTTCTGTAATATTAAATATTAATGGGAAATTATGTGGAGAGGAAGTGGAGAGAGGGGTTAATGGAGACCTTTTTTTCCCTATTCAGATTGTTTAGATGTTAACATGTGAATCAATTTTTTGCACGTAATGATTTTTATGCGAGTTTTTTTTTTTTTAATGTGTGGCCTGTTGATTGTGCAAATAATTTTTTTTTATAATAAAAACTAACTACATAATTATTACATCTTTTATCAGTTATAAATCACTATCTTTTCTCCTTTATATTTATTTTTTTTGTCATAATTCCTTCATATTTAATTATAAATAATGTTACCAAACAGTCCTTATATTAAGTGTTCATTTAAATTAGCTTTTAGAGAATAACTTTTACAATTTATGAGATAAGTATGTGAGAAAAGTTTTGTCTCGGTTTATGAAAAAGCCCTTTTAAAATCACAGTTTTGTGGTTTCTTAAACACTCACTAGGTTTGTTAAAAACGTGATATTCCTAAAATAACATATTTGATGAAATATATATTCAAACTTTGCCACACAAACGTACTAAAAAATATATCATTTAAAAACATCAAGAAAAAAATGTTGGATGTGTATGTTGAGTCCAAGTAATGGATCCTTTAACCTTTTGAATTAGCAGTAAACACTTCAACTAACTTTCAAGATTGGAAAATATCTATAAAGTATATTGCTTTTTCACGATATAAATACTTCTTTTGTTATATTACTTTACATCCAATCCCCCGCAACCCAATCAACTAAAATGGTCCTTTTCTATCACTTGACTGGTTTCTAGAGCCGGTAATTCGGGTCGGGTTGGCGGGCTGGCCAGCCCGACATTTTTAAACTGATTAAAAAGGGTCCGCTTAAATTTTTTTTCTCAAATATCCTTGGTCCCTTATCTCATTTCCTTTGATGATGTGTTTAATTAATTCCTTATACATTTTATTTGACACTTATTTTCATATTATATTTATTTATTATACTATTATTAAATTAAAAAGAGATGTATTTATATAGTTTTGTGATGTAAATAGATGAAAAAAAAAAAGGAAAGTAAGAATGAAATTGATTTCTTAACACAAATGTATAAAAGAAAAGAAGTGTGATATAAGTGGGTGAAAGAGAAAAAGATTAAAAATTAAAAAAAAAAAAATTGGCGCGCTGGCGGGCCAGCCCGCCTAAACGGGTTTGCCAGCCCGCGAAGGGGGCGGGCTGGTGCAACCCGCGGGCCAGCCCGTTTTCCCACTACTACTGGTTTCCATTGACCTTCCAAGAAACATTGCCAAATCAAAAACAAAAATATAATCGAAGTTCATAACTTCGATAACATATATTTTGAAGCAGCATTTAATAATCACTACTGCAGAATTATGATATAACCACCCTAATAGACGTCCCAATTTTAAAATTGGATGGTTAAAAAGGAAGGCAGTGGCATTTTTGTAATTATGTGTACATAGGAAAACCCTTAGACGTCCCAAATTTGAATTTGGGACTCCTAAAGTTGAGTTTAGATGTCCCAAATTTTATTTGGAACGCCTAAAGATTTCCACTGGCCCCAAAAAAATAAATTAAAAAAATGTAACTTACTTTAGGCGTCCCAACAAAATTTGGGATTCCTAAAGTTATGTCAGAAATTTTGACATGCGTGAGACTTTTCTTCCCTTTTCTTCATTCCCATGTCAGAAACTCATCCCTCTTTTTCCATCTTTCCCATCCCCATGACTTTTTTTCCCTTTTTTCTGCATTTCCTTTTTTCTTTCATTCATGTGACTTCGTCTTCCTCAATCTTCTTACTCTCTTCCTTTTCTTCATTCCCTTTTCCTCTACCTCCTTCCATTCTCATAACACCTTCTTTGCTCTCACCCTCCGGCGTACACCTACTCCACCTTTTTTGCCCCCTCCACCCTCCGGCGTAGACCTCCTACTCTCTTCGTTGCTTTCAGCCTCCGGCGTATCTCTCCTCTCCACTGTGCATACACAACTCCTCCAATGTCTTTTCTCCACCTTGGAAGCACATAGACACCGTTGGCTGCCCTCTCCCCTCCTTTCAGGTTTGTTTTTTTTAAATATAAATTTACATGAAGAATTAAGTTAAACTTGCAATATGAAATTATTATAACGCTTTCAATTTATTTACATGATTCTAGTTATTGGAGTGTTTTTCCCTTGATTGTTTTTTTTTTTTTTTGCCAGAATCATAAACTAGTTGTTAGTAGTTATGCAATACTAATAATGTTTTTGTTTTATACGTTTGGAGCTTGGAAATCGAGGAAAATACATATGTATATTTATTTTGATGAAATGAACAACAATTAGTTTGTAGTTGTGTGGTGACAAATATTTTGACACTTTATAGTTGTTGTTATACATATATGATATTAGGTTGTATGAGTTGTTGTTATTATACATATATATATAGTAAAAAGATTGCAGTGCTAGATGTCCTTACCATTTCGTAAGGGACATTTTGTGGTTTGTGAATCCATCTTCAATTCTGTTTCTGCAATTTTAATTTGCTAGGTAATGAAGAATATAAATAATCATTTAAAAAAAAATCTTTTAAGGTCGCAAATTAAGAATTGGGATGTCTAAAGTCCCCATGTGGAGGACTTTAGACGTCCCAAATTGAGATTTGGGACATATAAAGTCCTCCACAGGGGGACTTTAGACATCCCAATTCTCAATTTGGGACGTCTAAAGTTTCACTTTAGATGTCCCAACTTTTTTGAGACGTTTTTTCTTAAAACATATTACACCCCCTATATAGACGTCCCTCAGTTTTTGGACGTTAAAAGTGCCAAAATAGGGACGTTAAAACCCCTTTTTGTAGTAGTGAATGCATTAAACAAAATTTTACATCACACATCGTCAATAACTCGTCGCGCACGTATTAATCATTTGGTCCCTATAATTTAATTCAGTTGTAACCTAATCCTTATAATTTTAACCCGTTTGTAACCCAGCTCCTTAACTTTGACTCACTGAACTCAGTCTATATAGTTTTAAGTATTTTATAATCCAGTCCCTAACCTTTATTCTAAAACATAAAAACTAAGTTATCAAATAGTTAAATTACAAGGATTGAGTTGCAGTGCATCAAAGTTGAGGGTCTTAGTTAAACTGAATCAAAACTATAGGGACTGAGTTGTACCGAGTTAAAGTGTAAATACTAAGTTATAATCGAGTCAAAACTTTATGAACCAAAAGATTAATTCCCCTCCTAAAAAAAAAGTGGTAGGTAATGTAAAATGACAGGGGCATATTCGTTTTGCTCGCAGCTTAATTTTGCATGCTTTTTATATATTTATATTTTGTTTACGTTGAATAAAAATAAAGAAAAAATAGTCTTTGTGCATATAATTGTTATCAAATTGGGTCTGTGCAAGAAGATGGAGGTGCAGCGTGTGGGGGTGTTGTTCGTGATGAGCATAGCAGATGGATGGTAGGTTTCAAACAGAATCTCGGTGTTAGCTCCACAACATCTGTGTAGCTTCATGCAATATGTGAAGAGTTAAGGTTGTGTCGAAAGATAAAGATTCAATGGGTCCATTTATTCACTGATTCTATTGATGCTATGCACCTTTTGATGTCTGATTGTGGGAGTCATCATCCCTTATATGATTTGATCATAGAAATCAGGTCTATCATACTTTGGATGAGGGACCTAGAAATTCTTTACAGTTATAGGGAAGCTATTAAATGTGCAGATGCAATGGCCAAGAATGCACATGGAAATAGCTGAGAAGTGATTTATGTCCTAGAACCTTCAGCTTTTTGTATTGGCCAATTGGCTTAAGACTTGCTAAATAGTAATTTAGGAATAGTATTCTAGAGGTTGGTTGTGTAGTTGCAACGGATAACTTTTCAAGCTATGGCATGCCTTTTCTATTCCAAAAAAAAAAAAATTGGGTCAAGTTCTTATAATTTTTAATTAATAATAAACCAACTCTTGAAGTTTTGGTCAGCCTTAATTAAAGTTCATACTAAAATCAAATATTGTTGTCAAATCAGCATGAGTGCTGTAGAAGCAATAATTTTTAATAAAGATTTTTAAAGGGGTTGACGACAGCTTGGATATTTACTGTATTAATAAATGGAAAATAATAAGAAATTAAAGATGATAAATAAGGAAAGAGCTGTTATTAGAAAACTGAGATACATAGCAGTATAGAAGAATTTTATTTGGGGAGGAAGAGAAAAGATTTAATTTTGTGCCCCCTCCTTATCCCCTCTACCATTTAAAATTCAATATTTGAGATCATATGTTAGATCCACTTATTTAGGATTTGTACAAATTTAGGGAGACCCTTTAATTTTGTACGCTCTGTTATGAGTTTATTGCACTGAGGTAGCTTATATATATTATGGGGCTTGATTGAGTATTATGCTCACTAAATAACCTTTGTGGGACTTACCTCTAATCATATATTTTGCCTACATGCTCAAGTCTTTAAAGTGGGCCCTACAAGTGCCATACCATTTTTTTTTTGGGAAAAAAAGTGACATAAAAAACTCTACACTAGTGCAAAATGCTATTTTTGACATCGGCTAAAAATGTATTATCACTATAATATATAGGATGTAGTAGAAATTGGAGTAGCGGAAAATAGATATTATGTCGTCAGTTACAAAAGACTTGATGTAGTAAATGAATATGTTATGATCAGTTACAAACGACATGACACTGTAAAGGAATACAAAAAAAAAACAAATTGGTTTACCTCAAGCGTTGCCACGTCACTAGTCGGCCACTGCCATTTATGTAATACCCCAAATTTTGGGATTGGAGGCTTTGGAATAAGCATAAATTAAGTGGATTGCTAAGCCCCAGTTTAACAGGTGTCTCAAACTTATTCCCTAATATTTTTCATGTCTTTGAGGTATTAAGAGAGTAAAATGGTAAATTTTGGAGAATATAATTATGCTCCCAGTGAAATTTTCTGTGAAGCAGTGAGCTTGTCATCTGATTTTGTATGACCAAATGATGAGTAAAAATTATGAAATTTTACAGGGTGAAAGTAGGCATCCTGAACTTTAATTTAATAAATCATATGAATCATTTAAAGCTATATGCAAAAAGATATGAATTTTTTAAGTTTCTCCTGCGTATTATTGATATTTGTGCTGGTGTTTTGATGCATGTTGTTGCTTTGCTTGATTATGTGAAACATATATAAATAATTGAAGCTCTATTTCTGTTTATACCGTGGTCATAGTTTATTGCATGAAACATTGAGCACGTAGATATGTCATTATGTGAACATGAGTTATGTAATGCAAGCATGTCATCCATTAAACACTTATCCTACATGCATATTAGTACTATTTTCCTACTGAGATTCTCCTAAATCTCACCCTTCCCTGCCAACAATTTAAACAGGCGAATACAGAACGTACGTGAAAATCAAAGAAGAGAACTGCATGAGAGAGGGTTGCAGTGGTGGAGCGAAGACGGGAAGAAGTCTCTGTTTCACTGGGATGAGTTTAGATACCTTAGAGCCCTGTACTGCTACAAGGTTTGTAAATATCCTATGCGAATCCATATGGAGAATTTCTATAATCATACTCATATTATCAGTATATTTATATTATTCATGTGTTGCCCACCAAACAGCATATCGTTTTCCGTGAATACTTTGGTAAGATAAAATTAAAATAAAAGCGTGACAATTTGACCAACCACATCGCTGTCATTTGTTCATGCCACCTCGTGTCCATGTCAACGGCTTGTTTAGGTAAAAAATTGGATGCATTTTGTGACAAAGGGAGGATTTGAACTCTTGACTTCGTACACATACTGATATGCCTTTGCTAGTTAAGCTATGACAAACCTACAATCTTTGTTTACAAAATTATATATATTTTAATATTTATTTTTAATTATTTCATGTAAGTATTAATAATCAATATATTATTTATTCAAAAAATTAAAAAAACTATTTTATAAAATAATATTTATATTATATTTTTTGATTTTGATTTGTATTTAATATTTATATTTTTTATTTATACATAATGTTTTTGAAAAATTCACATATTTTAATAAAAAAATAAGCAAAAATAATTTTTATATATTTATTATATTATGTATTTATATTATAATTTTTATAATATAATTTGTTGGAAATTACCAATAGAAAAAATTACGTCGCTAACTTTATTTTTTTTAATAGTGAAAAGACCTATATTACAGCGTCAATTAATAAGGACCTGACACAGTAAATAAATAAATGTATTGCAACATCAGACCAAAATACAACTAAAATCATAATAGAAGATAATTATTTAATTGATTATGATATCTATTATTGTATAAACTGATATCATATTTGCATATTATGGTGATAGTTATAATCATAACTGAAGCCGTATTGGGAATATAATTATTTTAAACATGTTAACTTTATATAGTCCCTCATTTGAGAACCTACTTCATATGCAACCAATTAATGTGCAAGCATATAAATTTCCAACTTGAAAAAAAGGTAATTTTAATGTAACTACAATATTTTTATTTTTAAAACTTTGTTTTCATTATCTAATTACAATTTTCAAATGTTATATTTAAAATATATTTATTTATTTTTCAATATATATATATATATATATATATTACAAAAAAATTTCAAAACTTAATTTAAATCCTTTTAATTAACTATGGCGTCTTGTGGTTACTAAACTGATGCTATAAATGCTAATATGGTATCTGTTTGAAGTGCACCTGATGCAAAAATATCATAAACCTAATTATGGCACCGAGTCCTTATACAATTGTGCCATAATATAAATCACTACATTATATACACTTAAAACAGAAGTAGACATACACGATATCCATTACCACTTCTATTCTTTAAGTAATTAATGAGAAATCATGTAGTTAAATTAGTATTTTGCACTAGTGCTAATTAGAGTTGATAATGTAATGAAAATTAAAGAAAATAAGTTAAGAGGGCAAAATATAAGAGAAGAGAAATTCAAAAGAGAAAGGGGGAGCAATTCTCATTCAGTTTCTTATATGTTTTGTATGATTACAATGCTTTGTATAAGGCCTCTATTTATAAGCCTCTTAAGAGTCACCACCAAGGGTTACCACTAAGATACAATGAATGGTACAATTAGTACAGATGAATGTATACTGTATGACCCTTTGTATCATTCATATATCTGAATGTACATTAAATAGCCCTTTAGTCCCCCAGCTACTATTCGTGAATGGTGACTGGAATATGAGAGGTCAAGAGTCAATAGATATTCACATAATTAATATATTCATAACACTCCTCGTTAAATGTCTATTATGAATATGCATCATTAAAAACTTTAACTAGGAAAAACTTAGTGGGACAAAACCCGAGCTAAAGAAAAGAGCACATCATTAATTGATACACTGACCAGTGCTGCCTCATTAAAAACATTTATAGGAAAACCCAGTGGGACAAAACCTAGATAAGGGAAAAAGAGTACAACGTGTATCGACTCCCCTTCTTGATAATATCAGTTGATATCTTTGAGTTACGAATATTGATATCATGGACAATCTTTTCAAATATTGTACCTAGAAGTGACTTAGTGAATAAGTCTACTAGATTTTCACTTGAATGGATTTGCTGGATATCTATTTCACCATCCCTTTGACAGTCACAAGTGAAGAAGAATTTTGGTGAAATATGCTTCGTTCTATCGCCCTTGATATATCCTTATTTAAGTGGGGTAGTTCATGCAACATTATTCTCATATATGACTAATTGTAGAATTTTGCTTGAAGTTAAACCATAAGTGGTTTGTATATGATGTATTATCGGTCTCAACCAATACATTCTCGACTTGCTTCATATATCACTTGAATTTCTGCACGGTTAGATGATATGGCTGATATAGTTTATTTCATAGATGGTTATGAAATAGCTGCACCTCCATATGTAAGCAAATAGCCTATTTGTGACTTACCATCATGTGGATCAAACAAAAATCCAGCATTTGTATAATCAACCAATCCATGCTTCGATACATTTGAGTAGAATAACCTTATGTCCATAGTGCCTCTAAAGTAACAAAGAATGTGTTTTACTCCATTCCAATGCCTTCTTGTTGGTGAATAACTATATCTTGATAATAAGCTAACAACAAATGATATATCAAGATATGTGTGATTAGTAGGATACATTAGTACTTAGATAGCCCTAAGGTTTGGTAATTATGGACTAGGTAGTTTTTTATTACTTTCTTCACTCTTTGCTCGAGGTCTAAATGGGTCATTATCCGTTTGCAAAGACTTTACAACCATTGGGGTACATAATGGATGTGACTTATCCATGTAAAAACACTCTAGGACCTTTCTTGTTTAAGCTTCTTGATATACAAAGATCCCTTTTTTCGATTGCTCATTTGTAATCCAAGACAGATTTTATTCTTCATAAACTCTTCATTTCAAATTCTTTCTTCAAACAATTAATTGTCTTTTAAAGCTCTTCAAGAGTTCTAACGATGTTGATATCATCAATATAAACAACAATTATAGCAAACTCACTTTCACATCTTTTCATAAAGATGCATAGGCATATTGGATCATTTTTGTATCATTCTTTCAACAAATATCCATTGAGATGATTATACCACATGCGCCTTAATTGCTTAAGGCTATACAGAGACTTATTTAACTTAACTGAGTATTGTTCTAGAGAAGTTGCATTTGATGATTCTGGCAGCTTGAGTCAATCGGGGACTTGTGCTTTCGGCACCTTGGGTCCTTTGTGGACTTGTGCTTTCTGGCACTTTCTTATGAATTTTGACTCATGATCCTTATTATAATTCATAATATTGAATGCTATATTATAAGCAAAGATATCGTTAACGTTGATTTTATTTCGGTCCCATCGGTTTCCATTAATAACATAATTTATTGAGATCTCATTATTTTCACACATTTCAGATACCTAGGTCTCTTCTAGGACTACTGCATTCTCTTCTATAGATAATAACTCTTCATGAGATGGCTATTTTGGAGCTACAAACTTTTTTTATTATCCTTGACTTGACCATCTACACTTAACTCCTTTTCTTTTTTAAGGATTTTTATTTTTGAAACCGATAGGCTTGCCACGCTTTAGGCGAGCTTTAGGTTCATGTACAATAGGTTGTCCCTCAGGAACATCAATTTTGATAGGAGCATTAGTAACTGGGACATGTGACTTAATCACTTTCTCTATGTCAGTAAATGCTTTTGGCATTTGATTAGCTAAATTCTGCAAATGAATTATCTTTTGAACTTCCAATTCATATTGCTCTGTACGAGGATTAAAATGAGCTAATGATAATTCATTCAAGCTAATCTCTTTACTCAACTGCTTGTTTTCTCCCCCTAATGTTGGAAAAAGTGATCTATTAAAATGACAATCGATAAATCGAGTTGTAAATAAATCTCTTGTAGATAATTCTAAATATTTTATTATCGAAGGAGATTTATAGCCAATATATATTTCCATCCTCCTTGTGGACCCATTTTGGTGCATTGTGGTAGTGCCGCAGGCATATATACTGCATACCTAAATATTCTAAGATGGGAAATATTAGGTTCCTGACAAAAAACCATTTGTAATGAGGGAACCTTTAGATAACTTGTTGGCCTCATGCAAACTAACATTGCTGTATTCAAAATGGCATGACCTTAAGAAGAAATTGGGATATTATATCTCATGAGCAAAGGTATTGCAATGAATTGCAGTCGTTTAACTAATAATTCTGTAAGTCCATTTTGCATATAAACATGAGTTATAGGATGTTCAACATCAATTTCAAAGGACATACAATATTCATTAAAAGCTTGCAAAGTAAATTCACCAGCATTATCAAGACGTATTTTCTTGATAGAATAATCAGGGTAATGTGCTTTTAATATAATCAATAGAGCAAGTAATATTGTAAATGCCAGATTGCGAGAAGATAATAAACAAACATGTGACTATTTAGTTGATACATCAATTAAAACCATATAGTACCTAACTGGTCCGTATGATGGGTGTATTGGCTCACAAATATCTCTTTATATTCATTCAAGAAAAGTAAGAGACTTACTTTCTATTTTATTTGGTGAGGGTCGAATAATCAACTTTCCCTTGAAACATGCAGCATATGACAAATCATGAGATTGTGGTATTTGTTTACACTTTAGGGTATGTCCACATGAATTCTCAATTATTTTTTGCATCATTATTGACTCGGAATGGCCTAACTGGTCATGCCAACCATCAAATTCATTAGCAAACTTCTAGTTTACATTGACTAACTGCTAGTTTGTATCGATAAACTTCCAATTTGCCTTAGTAAACTTCTAGTTTACAACAGCATGCGTTTCAATTGTGCTTATAAATGTATAGTATAAGCTGGAAGAAAAGGTAGGAAACCTTTCTGATATGCATTTTCTATCAGAAACTAAATTCGTAATATTGAGACATTCTTGATTATTTTCAATTGTTGTTTCTATATGATATGATATCTATTTCTGCGAACATCTTTGAAACTCTATAAGTTTCTTTTGGACTTGATAGAATAAAATGCATTATCAATACATAATCTTGTTCCTTTAGGTAATAAAATATTAGCTTTTTCGGAGCCTTCAATCAAATTTATACTACCAAATATAGTCTGAACATTGGCCTTTCGCATTATCAGAGAATAAAAATATTTATCATTTTTAAGTATGGTGTAAGATATTACATTATCAATGAGACAAAAATCTTCAACATCGAAATGGGTAACATCAATGCCACCATACTCATAATTGCTAGCTTGATTAACAAAATTTATCCCAATCTTTCACCTTTTAGCATTATTTTAAGCATTTCTATTGTCTTAACATACAACAAGTAAATGACCAATGACTTTTGTCACCGCAATGATAATATGGATTTTCATCATGTTTGTTATACCCACTATTTTTCTTTTTGTGGTTCTTATAAATCTTCCTCTACTTCATGTGGGAATTTGAACTACCACGATTACAGTCATGGCCACGCCCAAGGTTGTAGCCACGTTTACACCCCGTTCACGGCCACAATTAGATTCATTCGTTACTTCATTCACTTATGGAAATAGAGTCGAGCTAGTTGGACGAGATTCATGGTTTTTGCAACAAAAGCTCGTTGTTTTGTTTGGCCACATGGAGGCAATAAATTAATTCAGCATATTTCTTAAAAACTCTTTCACAATATTGCTATTGCAGGAGAAAATTGGACGCATATATTTATAACAAGCTTTTAGAGGAATAACTATCTTCTAGTAGTCATGCAATTCCTTTATTTATTCCAAAGAACAAGGGGACGTTTTACAACCAAATATTCAATTCTAAGGTCTTCATGTAAATGGTGGCGTAGAAAAATCATGGATAAAAAATTCAAAATAAATAGTTCTTTTCAATAATGACAAGGGCCACAAATTTAAATTTCATAATATTTAACACAGTTCAAACTAATGCAATAAAAGGGCATTCATAAAATATGAGATATAAAAATGTAATATAATAACACAAATAATCATAACAGGAAATTGGTAAAGACAATAACTAATTTATAAAGTAAGATATTACAACAAAAATTAAAATTGTATGGCTTCATGTTATTTAGTTCTCATGGCTTTAGGCCAATTTGTTTTATGGCTTTAGGCCAATTGATCTTATGATGAGAAATTAAATCTATATGGCTTCTGATCGTTTATCTTCAGAATAAATAAAAGTTGAATATAGCCTCCGACTATACAATAATATAGAAGATGAAAGTTATATGACTTCTAGCCATGAAATCTCAAAATAAGAGTTAAAGAAATATGGCTTCTGGCCATATAATGGTGAATCAAAGGAATATAGCTTCTGATCATATTTTATCAAGAGCGAAGGTGTAATTCTACCCATGAACATTTTTTGAAAGAACTACCAGTACTATAAACATTTTTTTAGTTCAAAATTTCCCATGAATATTAAAAAGTAGACTAATAATGTCAGTTCTGTTAAGTGGGCGGACGTTGACCGTTAAAATGAAACATTTGACTATTTGTCTCACGCGTGTGGTGAGCTGGCAAAATGGTGTGAAAAAGTTGACTATCTCCTGCTCTTGCTTTGATAGGTTTACGCCTAGTAGTGGGTCGAAGAATTGGGTTGCCTCTGCCGTCATGTCTACCAGAAGTCTTATGACAATGAGTTTCATACTGGAATCCTGCGCGACTCGGCCGGCGTAGGTGATTGCTTCTCAGTCGTCTTTGCCTTCGATAAAGATGACTCCACGTTGATTGAAATGCTGCTTCCTTGTATCTTTTCGCTTTTAAAATTAGTAGTCTGTGTTAGGTCGCATCCAAGTTTCGAAATTAGATTTCAAAATCAGAGGTATCCCACTCATGCACAAAATTATTACCAGATATATTAGATTTCAAAATTTTCACAAACACTTGGAAGGCAAGGAAAGGCAAATCCCAATCGATCAATGAACTTGTTCGCTTAACAATTCTACCGACCTTGAGAAACAGAGGTTTATATAAAACAAAAACAATATAACAAACGAACAAATGGTAATGAAATTAGGGACGAAGATGGACCAAGAATGAAGGAGACAGCAAGTATACCGCCATGGCAAACTCTGAGAGCGGGCTTGTTTCTCCAATTTACATAGCCTTCCCATATGGCTGGTTGCTGATTCTCTAATTCTTGCCAACTTACATAGAAGAAAGGGAAAGAGAAGACAAAATTCATCATGGCTCTTTACCTTGCTTTAAGCTTGGATCTAGATGTTGGACTCAGGAATCCAAGACGAGGATGAGAGTGAGCTGGCGTAACCCACCTAGTCGAATGGAATTCGGTGAGCCAACTCTACCTGAAGATGACAACGTCGCATCAGAAGCCGCACGTGATTTTTTTGCCAAAGAGGTTGTCGCATGGGTCAGCTGAGAAGTCCCAAGAAGTAACACATGAACCTGGATCCAAGGAAGCATTGTGAAGGCCGTTCGTGAGTTGCTTTTAGAGCCTCTATATCATCCCAATAAGTGGTTAGTTCTACTGGAAAGGGTGACCAGGAAGCCGAAAGAATCAAAATAAGAGAAAACATAGGAGAAAGGAGAGAGGCCATTAGGATGGGATGGTAGAGAAGAGAAATGAAAGTAAGATAAATTATGACATGTTTGACCCTTACTAATTTACATGTCATTGCCAACTCATCACATGCGTCAAACAAACGGTCAAACGTTTCATTTTAACAGTCAACATCCACCCACTTAACGGAATTAGCATTATCGATTTACTTTTTAATGTTCATGGGTAATCTTGAACTAAAAAAATATTTACGGTGCTGGTAGCTCTTTCAAGATATGTTTATGAGTAGAATTGCACCTTCGCCCTTTTATTAAACTAAGAAATCAAGCCGATATGACTTATGATTATATAATTTCAGAATATGAAATAAGAAGTGTATGACTTAGCCATACTAAAATAACAATATCAATAATATATAAGAACTCGTAAAGGAGCTCAAAATAAGATGTAAAAACAGTAAAAATATCAAATCTTAGCTATGGAACTCAGTGTTTAAAGCAATCGGTAAAAATATACCTTTAATTTCATATAGTGGCTCATATTATCCCAGACGGATCAAATAAACATATGATTAAAGAAGGTAGATGAATTCGTCAAAGAAACGATGAGAGAATCTTACCTTCGTTAGAGCTTTCATACTGATGACGTGTTATAAAAATAAAATATAGGATAAGAGAACAAGAGATAAGAGGAGAAAATTCAAAAGAGAAATAAGGGAGCAATTCCCATTCAGTTTCTTATGTGTTCTACATGACTATAATGCTTTGTGGAATGCCTCTATTCATAAGCCTTCAAGAGTCACCATCAATATATAATGCATAGTACAATTAATATATATAAATGTAAATTATACTGCCCTTTGTACCATTCATGTATCTGAATGTACATTAAATAGTTTTTTAGTTTCCCAACTACTATTCATAAATAGTGACTAAAATATAAGAGGTAAAGCGTCAATGGAGATCCACACAATTAATATAAGTCATAAAAAATAATAATTTTAAAGACTAATTCCTTGAAGGGTAGAGTACAGGGACGGTAGCTTAACTTCGTTATTAGGACAAAAAATATTTTTATTTAAAAAATCGATATTGTCATATTTATTGTTATGCTAACTTATGTAAAATATACTATGCACGATTCGTTCCAATAAATCTTAGTTTGACGAGGGAATTGGCGATTATTACTATGTGAGAAGAGAATGACGTAAATGAACATGGAAAATAATATTTCGAAAATATTTTGAAGTCCCTGATTAAATGAAATATTAAAAAAGGTAAAATAGCTAATCTGTCGAACTTGACATTTAATAGTTTTATAATTAGCAAAATTAAGTAGACTAAAATATAGGTCGGTCTTCTAAGTTTATACATCAAATTCCAATTTAACTTTTTAAATTTATAAATTATATTTTTTGACATTTATTCTTAATTAACGCCGTTAGTTTTGTTTAACAAAAAATGCCAATTTAACAATTTTAAATAGTGATTATACAATTAAGTGTTAGTAAAGCATGTTCTAATTTTTTATTTTTTAGTGTAATAATTATTTTTATATTTTAAAACTTAAACAAATTTTATTAGTGTTTAATTACAAAACCGCTATTTAAATTTGTTAATCCACCATTTTCCGTCAATGACATTAAATGTGTTGAAACTAAATGACTGAAAATGCACTTTATAAATATAACAAAAAATATATTTTATTAATTTAAGGAAATGAGTTAAAATTAAGTGTAAATTTAAAGGATCAAATATATATCTTAACTAACTTAGTATTATGTTTTCCAAAATAATTTATGTTATTTTTAAGGGAGAATTAAATAGCGAACTTGACATTTAATAGCTAAATTATTATCTTCAAAACATACAAATTTTTAGAGTCAATGACCTGCTTCTGTTGATTTCAAAATTACTAAACTATCCCGTTTGTGTATTAAAAAGACAGATAATCTAGATTAGATTTGACGAGTTCTGCCCTCACATAAAATCAAATCCAATATAGCTTGTGTTTAAGAGTTGGTTAAAATATATGTTTGGTCTTTTAAATTTACATTAAATTTCTATTTAGCCAATTAAATTTAAATGCTGAATCCACAATTAAATCCTGACAACACATGCTTAAAATTTAATCAATTAATATAATATTTTTGCATTCTCAAAATTTCTCAATTTATAAATTTTAAATTAAACATTTATACATCAATCTTTGATTGTAGGGTCACTAATTAAATTTGCCGGCTTCGCCGAGTTAGCATCTTCCATTAACGAAACTAATATTGTTAACGTTGAGGGACTAAAAATACACTCTATAAACTTAATAGAGAAAATTAAAACTTGATGTGAATTTAGATAATTAAACATATACTTTAATATAAAATTCAAATTATAGTTATTTCTTCCTTTAAAAGGGATGGTTGTTTTTACTATTTTGCCCTTTATGTGACACTTTCCTCATCATCAAAGATATAAAACCCTTTTCAAGTAAGACCTTTTATCATTAATATAAGACTCAATTGACCGATGTGAGAATATTAAGGAAAGTAAATAAATTATTTAATTATATCAAATTAAAATAAATTAATTATTTATAGCAATTAGCAAACTAGTTTACTAGCCAAACAAAGCTAATTTAGAGAAAAATGATAACTATAAATACTTTAAGGTAATTTATTAATTTTATTGATCTCCTCAAATTAGTTAATTAGGCCTTATATTAAGGAAAAGAGGTAGCATTATAATTTTTACTAGCTGTTTCAATATAACTCCACACGTTTCATAATCCATACTTTTGTGAAATTTACAGAGAAATATAGAAAAAACCCTCTCCTTAGGTCTCAACGTCTCATACGATTTGTTATTATTTTAATATAATTCCACAAATTTCATTGAATTAAAAAAATATTCTTTTTAAAATTTTTTCCAGTAGTTCAGCAAGAATTAGATTAGACTGTAGAAAAATAAGTATAATCTGTTCATAAAAAAGAAGTATAATTTGTTATTATTTGGAACGTTAAAAGATATTTGGTTAAATACTATTAAAACTACAATCTAGTCTGGGAATAAAATAAAATCAGTAAAGAAGGCTGATCTCGAAAAAGGAAGGAAAAGCTTCGGCCAAACAAGGAGGAAAAGTTTTATTTATCTATTTATTTATTTCTATAAAAACCCTATGATGCTTGGAGCGTCAAAAACGGTAATGTCTGCTGGGAGAAGAGACGGGGGTTAGAGAAACAAAGCTTGTCCCTTTGCGCCCAATGTTGTAACCAGCGGACGGGATCAAGGGGTTTTGGGCTTTTGCACCATCGAACTACTGTTTGTGAGAGCCAGATTCCCTTCAGCCCCATTGGATCACCCTCTTCTGCCACCTTTCTGCTTTCTTTGCAGCTGCCTTCCCTTCTCCCTCTCTCTCTCTGCAATTGCCAGGAGTTCATGAAACCCCCCTTCAAGGTTTAATTCACTCCCATTTACTATGCTCTGCTTTTTACTACACCACTCCAATAGGCTTCAACTCAGAGTGTGTAAGCTTCGAAGCCCTAATTTGATGCCTGATTTTTCGTTTTTATCTTCTACTGTTATTGACCCTCTCTCTCCCCTCTGTTTTTTTTCTTCTGGGCTTCTTAATGTTAGTCGTAGTTACTTGTTAGGGTTTTACTGAATAATCTTTATTTGCGATCAATTTATGTTGATAAACATTCCTATCTTGCTTCACGCTAACTGTTTCATTCTCTCTGCACTGTGTGATTGAATTTTCTTTTCCTGGCTGCTGCTTTAAAGCATTTGAGCCGAACAGTGGTAGACTCTAGCTTTTGAGACATAGTCATTAATATCTGACCATGTCGTTCAATTAATCATTTTGACCATCTTGAAAAGTATAGCAATACGTCTTGCTCGTTCCCTTAATGATCGTCCAATGCTCTTAGCGAATCAATTGATTGCTTCAGGAAAAGTGAGCTGGTAGCCCTGTCAAATGGCATGGATGGAAAACAGCGCAGGGAATGGGAAAGAAAAGGAATTGATGGGAGAAAATGGTTTCTTGAAAGTGCCGCAACCTTCTATTAGTAGTAGTGGCCCTGGTGGGGATATTGATCCTGTAAATAAGAGAGGTGAAGGGAAAGATAATCTTTCGTATGCCACCATCCTACGTTCAAGGAACAAATTTGTTGATGCTCTTGCTTTATATGATCGTGTCCTTGAGAATGATAGTGGAAATGTAGAGGCTTTAATTGGGAAAGGGATATGCCTGCAAATGCAGAACTTGGGGAGGCTTGCTTTTGACAGTTTTGCTGAGGCTATCAAGTTGGACCCTCATAATGCTTGCGCACTTACGCATTGTGGTATTTTGTACAAAGAAGAAGGTCGTTTGATGGAGGCAGCTGAGGTATGTCCATGATGGTTTTTCCCGTGGTAAAATGAAGTTTTTACTGCACATTTAAAAGGTTGATTGATAGATGATGTGAGATGTGTTTAACCCCCCCTGTATTTACTGTTCTTATTGTAGCTTGTCTTCATAATGCTGAATGCAAATTTATTTGGTAATTTTATTTCGCCTTGTGTCTTGTTCTAGGATTGAGTCAGGAAGGCACCTAATTCAAATTCAGTTCAATCATTTATAATCAGATACTGAATGTGCCTTGCATTTGCATTTGTTAGTTTAGGTTGCCAAGTTTTAGTATCTTCATGATAAGCATGACAAGTTGGTTGGTGAGAAATTGAGGTTTTAGTGTTACTTGAATAAGACAAAAGATGATGCTAATGTACAGAAACTGATATTCCCTTACTTGTTGATGCCAGGCCATGCTTGCAAATTCCACTTTAAAGATAAACATGCAAATAATGTGGAGAATGAAAAGTATGATTGTTTGAGACACCCCTGCAACTTCTTCCAATAATATGCACGGCAAGATTTTGGGCCCCTGGCTTCAATAGTCAAATATTACCTCGTATGAATTAATGGCCTACATGAATGTGCCATCAACTTAACACGGTTCTGCCTAGTCATATGGAACTGAGTTCAATATCGTCACTTAAATTTTCTTGATGCTAAACTCACAAAACTGAAGTTGCCAAACTTACCCTAATCTGTTTAATCCCTGATTTTCTCCAAACTTATCTGTTTACATTTCTTATCCCCCACAGTTTCTCATTGCATATTTGCCATGTTAGTGTTCTAAGTTGTTATTTGACAAGTTGCCTAGACTCATTACTCCAACTAATTGAATTTACTTGGAACAGTCGTATCAGAAGGCTTTACAAGTGGATCCTTCATACAAAGCAGCTTCTGAATGCCTCGCCATTGTTTTAACAGATATCGGTACCAACATAAAACTTGCAGGAAACACTCAAGAGGGAATTCAAAAATATTATGAAGCTCTCAAAATAGATACTCACTATGCTGTAATCCTCTCTCCTGCTATGCATTGCTTCCATATTATATCTCTTCCACATTTATTCAACATTCAGTCTACCTGATCTTCATATCTTACTTCTCTATTCTTCATTCCTGCAGCCGGCATATTATAACCTTGGTGTTGTCTATTCTGAAATGATGCAATATGACATGGCCCTTAGTTTCTATGAGAAGGCTGCATCAGAGAGGCCAATGTATGCGGAAGCATATTGCAATATGGGTGTGATTTATAAAAATCGTGGTGATTTGGAAGCAGCTATTGCTTGCTACGAGAGGTACTCTAACAACCAAGCTAGAATTCGCACCTTTTCTGGATCAACTTGTGCCTTTGATTTCTTATTTTTCATTTAGTGAGTTGCTTTCTACTGTTGTTATATATGGTTTGGTGATGCTCTGTGGCAGATGCTTAGCTGTTTCACCTAACTTTGAGATTGCAAAGAATAATATGGCTATAGCCTTGACTGATTTGGGAACAAAGGTATGTATGGATTCCATCTAACACTAATAACTTTGTCGGGCACTTATCTCTCTCATTTTCCTTTGCTGCCTGATATTTGTAGAGTCTTTTGTAATTTTCTGTTTGTGTGGTGTTCTTTTTTGGATCGATATGCTTGTTGAAATACTTTAATTATCAACTAGTTTATTGTAAGTTTTCTCACATATTTCAAGGGGCAGTTAATCGTTAATATAATAGTTCAGTGCTAATGGAAGTTAACTAATTCGGTGAACAATAAGGAAGTTTACACATGGATGTATGCCTTTCCCCAAAAATATATATTGTTCACATGTTTCGTTCTTTTTATGTGTGTGTGTTTTTTTTTTGGGGGGGGGGGGGGGATGCGCTGAGGCTTTTTGCTTGAGAACGGATGCTTCTGACTTTTAAAAGTAGCTTTTAGAAAATACCTGTTTCTTAAAAAAAAATGAGTTCTGGTTTGGGACTGGTTCTAGTTTTGTCTGTGCAAAAATGTTAGCTTTTGAGTTCCCTACTCTGCTTCACACTTTCAGTTCTTATTGCATTGGTGCCCACCACAGCCCTACTGACAACCGTCTAGCTTGCCAACTAATGTCCTTGTTCTTGTTTTGAGCCTGGCTAATCTATATCCATAAAGCACCATAGTTTTTATCATGTATTATGAGATATCATGACTACAAATCCTTTTTATTTTTCTTTATAGACAATCAAAGACTAGTTTTCATTTTTATGTTTATGATTTTTGACTTTATATCATGTCTAGGTTAAATTGGAAGGAGACATCAATCAAGGGGTGGCTTATTATAAGAAAGCCTTGTATTATAATTGGCATTATGCTGATGCTATGTATAATCTTGGGGTTGCCTATGGTGAGATGCTTAAGTTTGACATGGTGAGTGTATATTTCTAGATTCATATATCCACAATTTGTCATGTACTGATCGCTTTGAAGTAAATTATGGGTCAGGCTATCGTGTTTTATGAACTTGCTTTTCACTTCAATCCTCATTGTGCGGAAGCATGTAACAATCTAGGGGTTATATATAAAGATAAAGACAACCTTGATAAAGCTGTAGAGTGTTACCAGGTAACAATGATAGTTTTCTTTTTTGTTTCACTCTTCTTGAGAGTGCGTTTAGTTATTATTACATCACAATCATTTTTGTTGTTTTGCAGCTTGCTTTGTCAATCAAACCTAATTTTTCACAATCATTGAATAATCTTGGTGTTGTCTATACTGTCCAGGTTAAGCATTGATCAAGTTTTGAATTTAGAATTGATAAAAATGTGAAGTTAACAACTAATTGTCTTCCTTCATTCCTTCAGGGTAAAATTGATGCTGCTGCAAGTATGATTGAGAAAGCTATCATTGCAAATCCAACATACGCAGAAGCATACAATAATTTAGGTCTCCTTAAACTTTCTCAGATTTCCTTTCTGTCTGATGGTGGTGGTTTTGCTATGACATATAAGCGGTTGTGTTAATCAATTGTGCTGCTTCATATTTGGCATATTGACAGTAGAACTTTATTAGCTATACCAGAAGACGAACAGACAAACTGATTAAAAAGCTCATGAATCATGATGTGATAACCATGATACTGGTAAAGGTAGTGATACAGAATCCTCCAGGAACCTGTCTACAGGAAATATACTCGAAAGCCACACTCACGAACTCCAGAACAAAATTATTGATAAGAGAATTAGGACCCTTAACTTGTCCTTAGATCCCCAATTATAAGGATGGCACCCTTAAGGGAGATCAATTGAAAAAGCTTTAATTGTGTTCAACTTAAAACACAACTACACAAATATTAAACTTGCTGAGAAAATTTGATTTCATTCATCTCTCTCTGAAAATAGCTTACAATACGTGCCTTTAAATAGGCAAAAATAATTCTAACCTTAATGAAACCCTAATTTAGCTATTTGAGCCTACAAGGCCCACTTAATTGATAGTCAACTAAAAAAATGAAAACACGTCTTAAAAATATACAAACTAATAATAATGTCCTAATTTAAAGATAATCTACTTATAAATTTAAAAGATCATTTGTATAATTCAAAATATCGAAAAGATCTTTCAAATCTTCCTAATAATCCATTAAATCCTAATAGGCTCTTTTAAATAATAAAATTACATAGAAAATAAATATAAAATTAATTAATTGGGAGCCCTCTTGAATATGATCTTTTGTACTTTTTTCCTCCGCTGGCGCCATTTGGAAATTGGATGCTACTTGACATGCTATCTTCTTTTTCTGAGCCTCTTTTTTGGTGGGACTTCTCCCACTTGGTCAATGTCCTGTAAAGTGACTGGTGCCCCTTGGATTCCTATCAGGTAGTAAGTGGAAGTATTTTGAATTTCTTAAAGTTTCATGCTGAAGTATTTGTAAAAAATTGTTACTAGTTTTGCTTATATTCTTTTCATTGAGATTTCTGAAAGTTTTCTTGTCTCCTATAAAAGGTCTTATAAGTTTTTGCCGTGGATTCTTTTTCTCCGTATTTAATTAAAAAATGGGGTATACTCTGAAGTACGATCTTCTGTTTTTGTAATGTAGGAGTACTTTACAGGGATATTGGTGATATCACTCTGGCAGTTAATGCTTATGAGCAATGTCTTAAGATAGATCCTGACTCTCGAAATGCTGGCCAGGTATGGTGCATTGTTGGTGAATGTATGAATATTGTCCTTGCTGAGTTCTGTAAATAAGGTTCGTGCATCTAGTTGAACTGGAGTTTCACACGATATTTCATGCTGGCTGATAGAATGTTGTGGTAATACATAAATGTGTTATATTGGGCATATCAAGAATAAGCCTGCTATGAGTTTGTTGCGTGGCTTCTCATTTCTTTATAAATTCCAGAGTTTCTACCCAATAATAGGTGGTTTGTTCAAAATTGAGTACTTTGTCCTGGTGTGTTACTTCAAATATGCGAGTTGACTGGACAGTTGACATGTCTAATCCAACATTATTATGATGGAAGGTTCAAGAAGAAAAATTCACTCCTTTTCTTTAGTTCCTTTGTTTTCATTTTCTTTTTTTCTTTTTGGAAAATGGGAAGGTTTCTAAGTTGGCATGCTAATGAGGGTAGTTCGCTTGGAAATTGATGACTTTAAAAGTGTATTTTGTTGGTCATATTTATTTCATTTTATTCATTCCAATTATTTGTACCTGCTTATTAAAACTTTCTTCCTCTAGATTTTTTATTGGTATCTTATTCTGATGAGCATTAATGTGCAGAACCGATTGCTTGCAATGAATTACATAGATGAAGGCCATGATGATAAACTTTTTGAAGCTCACAGGTTACAATTTTTTCCTTTGAACCTCTTATACAATTTTGATTTTTGATGGAAAATTCACTTGTTTTAAGGTTGCTGAGCATCATTATAAAATTTTTAATCAATTTTATTGGATTTTGTCGATTGTTTGTTGAAGAATATATTTTCCCTGGGCAATGAAAGAATGACTACTTCAGCCTGTAGCCTGAATGATACTTACCATCTGTATCATGTCAGTGGAGATGTAGGAATAATTTGCCCCGTTCTATGATCTGGGGGTATAATAATATGGAATTAGATGAAAATAAAAAAGAAACAACTTTGTCTTAGTTTTTTTGGGCTAGTGAAAACTTGCTTGGATTTGGAAAACAGTAAAGATTTGAACTCATGAAATGGATCCTTTGATGGTATGCATCAGTAAGATGAAATTTTAATGGTTGGCTGCCGTTGCCAACTCCTAAACCCAAGAATGTCTATCTTTGAGCCATAAAAATGGTTCCTCTAAACATGATTACGATGGTTTTGATGTGAAGGGACTTTTGATATTAGTTGCCATGTTGGAATCTCCATGCTTAAGTTTTCAAATGTCTGCTTGTGCAAAGGAATTTCCTAGAATAACCTTGATAGCAGATGGATAGTGCTGTTAAAACAGGCTGCCAGTTTCTGTATAATATATAACTATATCTTCGTATTATTTTCTGTTTTTGGTGGAATTTATTACTGCAATGTATTTTGTAGCTTGTTGAATAAAAGCCCTGAGCCTTTGACTATTAAAATGTTTTGGTGCAGGGACTGGGGCAGGCGCTTCATGAGATTATATTCACAGTACTCAACATGGGATAACCCCAAAGATCCTGAGCGACCTCTTGTCATAGGATATGTATCTCCTGATTATTTTACTCATTCTGTGTCTTACTTCATAGAGGCTCCCCTTGTCTATCATGACTACACCAATTATAAGGTCATAGTTTATTCGGCAGTTGTCAAGGTATATTCTTATTGTTTATGTTCACTGTAGATGATTATTGCAAGATGTTTTTCTAGTAAATGAATTGGCTATTTTTGACTCTTTTGTAGTGGTGCATTTAATTTTTAATTAACTCCTGGTCATTATGATTGACATAAATATAATTTCTTGTGCCACTTCTTAAAGTTATAATTTCAATTGTCAAGGCTCACAGCATAATTTGAAAAAGTTATTGTCATGGGTGGGCGCAGCTGGGACTGCATGGGATGTGCATATCCAGTTTGATGTGGATCCTTGCAAGATCGGTTGCATCCTGGAGTAACATCTTTCTTTCTTTCACCAAGCTGGTGCAATAAAATCTGGATACTGGATTGAAATTAAACCACTTTCCAGTTGTAACAAGTGTAGTCATTGACTTTTATATTCCAATCTGATGAAACCATGGTTGCTTTCACACTGGGTATCCATTCAAGCTGATGCACATCAGCCTTACTGGACAGTGTTAAAGGATTATGAAGAAGCTTACTGTTTGCCCTTCTTTGATGTTTTGCTAACTTTTATGAATTATAGTGGCTGTCACTAATGATTTTTAGCTTTCCAATTGATCTCAGCCAGCCTTAATCAACTCAAGGCTGCTTGGATTGAAATATTTGTTCTCAAATCTCGTGCTCTTTATCTTTTGCATTCTTCCTGTCTTTTCAAACCTTCTGGTTGAAGTTGCACTTAGCTTGGTTGTGCTGTTCACTTTTAGCCTTGTTTTGCTGGTACCTGATTTTGGTCTTGTAATATAAAATTTGGCAGTTTTGAGAAAGCAGCTGTACTTTTTGAAGGTTTTTTTCCATTCGTTTTGTAATGAAACACTTTTTTAGTTCTTTGACGTTTATAGTGGCTCATTATTAGCTGCTATCTTGGTTAATTTAGGGCTTAAGTTATGATCAGGCATATGCTTGTCTTTACAATGTCTGGGTATGCATTTCTTCATTGTTAGAGTGGATCTGCCATGTGCCTTTTGCCAGCCAGATGCTATTTTGAAGGTTTCATCAATATCACCAAACAAACCGTTGCATTATAGAATTTTTTTTATGTGGTGTTGCAGGCGGATGCAAAAACAATAAAATTTAGAGAGAAAGTTCTACAAAAGGGTGGGATTTGGAGAGATATATATGGGATTGATGAAAAGAGAGTTGCCAACATGGTCAGAGAAGACCAGGTTGACATTCTGGTAGAACTCACTGGTCATACTGCAAATAACAAGTTGGGAATGATGGCATGTCGGCCTGCACCAGTTCAGGTGTGTTGAAACTTGAGAATATTTTATTTAGTAGATAGTTGCCTCTGGTTTGGAGCTCATTTTTATTCCTATCCCTGTGTATGGCTTACCATATTTCTCTCATCTATCTGTTGATCTTTCAATTCATATTTAGTCTTAGAAGTATGTTTTGTAGATATGTTGTGGCTTTTTTGTTGTAATTTTAATTAATGAGTTGGTTGGTGAAGAATTCAGAATCCATTTTTTATGGCTTCTACAAGATATTCTGTAGAGTGATTCAGTGCTGAACCTTAAACCAGTTATTCATCTAATTATTTTCTCCTTAAACGTAGTGCTAAACCATTAATCATGTTACCTAAAATGTTCTTTGGTTGATGACAATGTGCATGATGCAATCATTTCATGTTTATGTTTTGATTGTTTATTAATTTGACCTTTGCCACTTGTATTGCTTGACATGTAGGTGACTTGGATTGGTTATCCTAATACAACAGGCTTACCTGCAATTGATTATAGAATTACTGATTCTCTGGCAGACCCTCCTGACACAAAGCAGAAGTAGATCTCTTCTGGAACTTCTGTACTTTCTGACCATAGTTCTGCACTAGATCACTTTCTCACCAAAATTTTGGCTAGTGTTTTCATTCATGGTACTTTCCTGAATTATAGGCATGTTGAGGAGTTAGTTCGGTTACCAGAATGCTTCCTCTGTTACACCCCTTCCCTTGAGGCTGGGCCTGTTTGTCCTACTCCTGCTCTTTCTAATGGCTTCGTTACGTTTGGTAGCTTCAACAATCTTGCCAAGGTAGTGTTTGAGTTAAATATAATAAAAATGTTTTCTTTGTTTACTAAGAGCATGCTCTGGGAGAAGTATCCCCTGACTTCAGGTATTTGTTTTGGTTCGTATCACCAGATCACACCTAAAGTATTGCAAGTTTGGGCAAGGATATTACGTCAAGTTCCAAATTCACGCCTTGTGGTAAAATGTAAACCATTTTGTTGTGATAGTGTAAGACAGAGATTTCTCACAACGTTGGAGCAGTTAGGTGTGGAACCACTATGTGTTGATCTTTTACCCCTTATTCTTCTTAATCATGACCATATGCAAGCATATTCTCTGATGGATATCAGGTAATATCTATTTTATATTCTAAAGGGATTTATATGTGCAATAAAGCCTTATTCATTTGTAATTTGGCTTCTTGTTATTCATATATTTGGAATATACAGCTTGCCCTATACCCTTTTTAGTTAACGATGCGTTCTTTCATGTATAGCTTGGACACATTTCCGTATGCTGGAACGACCACAACATGTGAATCTTTATACATGGGAGTTCCATGTGTCACTATGGCTGGTTCTGTACATGCACACAATGTTGGTGTTAGCCTTCTTAGCAAAGTTGGTAAGAAACTCACTTTTTTCTCTCTCTCTGTTGCCTCTATATATTTTGTGAAATCTTTTCAATCAAGCTTAAGGCAGTATTGATTAATGCTTTGCATGTTCAAGAACGAGTTTAAAAGCCTTAAATCTCCTGTTAATACCGATCATGGTTAAGTAATTCTTTCCTTAATTCTCAACAATAATTTTGGGACATATAGTGTACCCCTGCACCCGTCCTGTCCTCCCTCTTTCGAAGAGTTATATTGCCATGTTTTCTTGCCTTTCATTTCTGCAAGATTTATCATCTTGGGGGGAAGAAAGCTCTATTCTGCTGGTTCTCCATAGTGTGGATGCTGGTGTCCCACATTTTTAAAGGACGGCCTCTGAAGCCTGATGATGGTTTGGACCTTGATCTCGATACCCTGTTGCATGCCATGGTTTGTCCAGTGGGCTGTTTAAAATTCTTTAGTGATCCTGCATTGCAGTCTTGCTAAGTAATAATTTGAAATAATGGGTTTGTTTTACTTCCTTTTCACATAGGGCAACCAATTTGATTATCAGAGCTTAATCCATCCCCACCCCACCCTATTCTCCCTACCCCCAAAGAAGTGTAACGTAGTTTGTTGAGCACCATTGTTTATCTTTTACTTGAAAAACTGAAGAAAATGTCATGTTGTGAAATATAGGTCTGGAGCGTTTGGTTGCCAGAAATGAAGATGAATACGTCCAATTTGCTCTGCAGCTGGCCTCTGACATACCAGCCCTGCAAAATTTGAGGACGGGTCTTCGAGAACTCATGTCCAAGTCTCCTCTATGTGATGGGACGAAGTTTGCCCTTGGCCTGGAATCAACATTTAGGAACATGTGGCGCAGATATTGTAAAGGAGATGTTCCATCTTTAAAGCGCATGAAATTCTTGCAGCAAGCAGCCACAATGAGTGACCCATCTAATAGGACATCAGAATCAACAAGGATGGCCAACTCAATAGAGAGCAGCCCAGGATCTGTCAAGACCAGTGAATTGAATTCATCACAACCATCTAAGCTCAATACACGCAGCTGCGAAGAAAATGGGGGTTCATTGAATCACTCTAGTAAACAAGGAAAGGTGGGTTCTAGTTAAACTTCATCTGAGAATCGTTTGTAGTGATTCAAGGATGTTGAACTCTTAGAATAGCTGCGAAGGTTGAAATGATGCATATTGTAGTGGCTGCTTGCTACTGGAGGAGGCCTGCAGCAACTACTGCATCAAGAGTCACAGTCATAGAATGACATTTTTTTGGGGAAAGGTTAGGCTACAGTCGTCAATTCGGTTTTGGACTCCAAGAGCACTGGATTTACAAGAGGTGATGTTGCTTTCAACATATTTCTGTAGCCGATACACATTTTCCCACGAATTATAGAAGCTAGTTGAGTGTAAATTTTGTGTAATATTTATACTTTCCGGCAAGGTTCTTTGTTATTTTTTAGTGTTGCAGATAATCATAATATGGTCAAGGAATAGTTCGCTTTACGAAGTGAATAGCGGCAAAATACAAGATATTTAATAATTTAGTTGCCCTAGTTTTTTAGAATTAAGTTATTAACATATTGATTTGATAGATCAATATTTTTGGCTGGTGTGGTATATTTTTAACCTTTTTTTAATTCTTAAACGTGAAGTTTAATTTCAGAAAGTGAACAGTTCAAAACCTGATTCCCTAGAAAGAGAAATCGTCCGTTTTATTCGCAGGACCGTGCGCCATTGATCAATACTGGGTAAATTCAATCTGGCAAGAGAAAAAAAAATCTGGGTAAATTCTAATTTCAAGGTAATCATGATCTAAGGTCTTCTTTTCGGTCAACACCATCATCATTTTTACAAGGCACTAAAGTTTATACTTCACGTTATTGCGGCATCATTGAAACTTTCCCAGTGGTCTCAGTGATTCGTTATATTCAGGCTCAAGCCACGCATCTATGAATGAAATAAGTATTTTCTAAACCACTGCAAGAAATTAACTCGAACTGGATTAAATCGAAACCTATTTCAGCTATGGATAATTAAAAGAGGCGCTTATATGAAAAATTGGAAATTTGAGGGGTCAATATATGATTTCACGAAACTTACATGTAAAATAATAGGATCATGAGGATTGAACGAAGAAGAAAGATCACAGAGATCTGCAGAGTTTGGTTTGGTCAAAAGCGATAAATCTAATCCAATTAGTTTCAACAGTGGTTAATCATTTTAAATAATTTTAGTACAAATAATACAATTGATCAAACAAATTCTTTTATTCTTAAAATTTCACAACGCGAATTTCTTCTTCCACGGTAAGAAATATTTTTTTCACACAGAAGCAGGCTCTCTGTCTACCAAGAATTTAAACATTATAGTTGCCGTTGACAGGGTTCCAGTTTTCTCCCTTCTCTGCACGAAACTTATGATAAAATTACAATCCCCAGTTTCCACAAAATACTGCAGTAACAAAAGTTTTCGGATATCAGGGAAGGAACTTGTCTCAATCCTTGACCGATGTCCTTAGTATCTTCACATCATGGATAGGCCTAATATCAGCACAAATAGGAAAATTAGTAATAATCGAATAAATATCTACAGACCACTGGGGCAAAAAAAAAAAAATCAAATAATACTACGCTGGAGGTTGCTATTATTAGTGAAATTGGACTTTAATCTGTAATGTGATGAGAAAGGCAAATGACACAAAAAAAGTATGATTTTAGTTGGATTGAAAAGAAATTGGTTTTCAGTATGTTATAACAACCTACACACGGAAAATGAAACTTCAAAAAAGAAAAACGGAAATATCAGAATTTAAACAATAATGGCACATTCATTGAGCTAATGCAATGGTTAAGCAAGTATACTAAAACATGAAAATGCTTTCTGTATAGCTTTCTGTCATGAAAAACTCAACCATGACATAATATGATGGTTGGAGCTTGGAACTCACCCCGCCCCATGGCCCCCAAAAAAAAAAAGGAAAGAAAAGAAAAGGAAGATGAGGAGGAGGAGGAAGCATAAAGACTAAAAGTAGCAATGCATGTGGTAGCAATTATACCTATTGACCTGATTAATAAAACAACTTTAACTATCATCATTCCCTAAATGATCCCAACGTTTGACTAAGAATACCCTAAGATGTGTTTTTAGCCTGCTAAATATGGTATGTCATAATCAGAATAAGAAACTAAAGACAAGATGTAATATATATGAGTAGTGTATACAATTTGATCAAAATTCTGCAGGATATTTTCCATACCTATCATTGTTATCAGTTTGGACACTGCCAAGTCTCTTGATAATTTCCATCCCCCGACAAACTCTTCCAAATATGGTGTGTTTACCTGGATTAACCAGAATCAATAGTTCAGAATGTTAACAATTGCAGAAAGCTTAACTCACAAAGATCATTAAGAAACTAGCTAAACTTGTCAGTGTGTCAGTCAGCAAATAATTTTGCTTGAGTGGACTCTCTAATGCATAATGAAAAAATAACAACTAAGGAGTAGAAATCTCGGTCTACTGTCTAGTGTTTACCTTAATGAAAAGATTAAATTTGAGAAGTCAAATATTTCAATAGCCTGTTCTTCACTGGTTCTATCTTTTTTGATTCATTCTGGTGATGGTGATGCAAAGAATATCGCTAAGAAGTTATCAATTATGTAATGACCAATAAAATAATCCAAGAAATTACTAACACGGAGTTATAACATTCAGGACAAAGACTGGTAGGAGTAACATTCTCATAAGTTTCCTCTCCTTTAGTACATAGACAATAAATTTCAAGCTTTGTCATTGGATCCAGTTATCTGTCAATCCTTCATACAGTCCTTATAAATTATACAATTCTTTTACTTATGTTTGGCATTAAACATCCAAATTCAGACAGTAACACTAAAAATTGATAAAGCTTTATAATAATTGCTTTCTCCCAACTAAATCTTGCATCCTAATTGTAAACAACTGAACCCACATATACAAATGTGGATACACCATACAGTTGCATGCACACTATCTCACAGATGGAATAGTGCAATAAACTCACAAATATTTTGAAAGTATTTGTCCACAAGCACTAAATTTTGAAGATGTTTAGGAGTATAGGATAACGGCATTACCGTCCAAAGATGGGCATGGCGCCAGAGTGATGAAGAACTGACTGCCATTAGTATTTGGCCCAGCGTTTGCCATGGATAAGATACCAGCTCCAGTGTGCTTCAACTCCTGTCTTATCTCATCTTCAAATTTGGGACTGTGATAAACAATTAGAGGAGCAATATAATAAATTATCGAATGCTAAATGAATTTATAATAAACTTAATATTCGATACTTCAATGCCACTATTCAATGGCCAAGCAAGACAAAATTTCAAACAGCAAGCAAAGAAACATTAAGGCAGCTCTAACAGACACCAACCAAAAAGCAATACGGAGCCAAATAAGAGTTAATAAAGTGCCAATATCGCGCGTACTGCATATGATCGAACTAGCAAAACTAAAAATATTAAAAAACGTACCCATAAATGGACTCTCCTCCCCTTCCTGTTCCAGTGGGATCTCCACCTTGTACTATGAAGTCCTACTCAACAGGGGAAAGGAATTTAAATAAGACTTGATTAATCTTAAATAACGGAAGCCACGTACAACGAAGAAAAGAAAAATACCTTGATGATTCTGTGGAATTTAACGTTATCGTAATAGCCTCTGCGAGAGAGTTCAATGAAGTTTCTGCAGGTTCTAGGGGCATGCTTGTAGTACAGCTGAGCCCAAAATTAGATAATGACAATGGGTGACTTAATACTTAATATGCTCTTGTCCTATAGCTTAAGGTAAAAACCCTCATTCGTTTTCAAAAAGTAAATAATAAAAAGGAAGAAGCAATTTTCAGAATCCCTGATTGTTCGTCAGGATTTAGGAGCAAAGGAACAGAAACAAAATATGGGAGGGAAAAATATAAATTAAGTACCTCAACAGTTAAAGAACCCATGGAAGTCTCTAGAATGACCTCCGGAGCACCACCCTCTGCGCTTGCCCACATTTAGCTGAGACGGGGAACCTCCGGTCAGCTCGCCACTACCGCGAAAAGGAGTCCCCGGCTGTTTACGCAGCAGGAGAGGCTTTTTGCTAAGTTTCCATTGGGCTGGGCTCATTGTCTTCATGTCCATGACCGGTAGTTTGGGCTGGGCCCTATTTTTCCTTTCGTTTGGAGGAGGGGAAAAATAAAAAAACAATCACAATATTCATATTTTACCAAAAAAAAAAAAAAAAAAGCACAACACCCTCACGCAAAGATGTTCATGGATCAAAACTAGAACTGGGATCTGGGAATACGGCCAGCTCGCTGGTTATGCACCTGCACTCTCACGGGTTGGGAAATTGGCAACCCTAGCCCTCATGTACAGGTTTGTGGGCCAACTTGCAGCCCGTATAATTTTTTTTAAAAATTTTTTTTCCCTATTATATATATATATATATATATTTTTCTCTATTTTTCTGCTATGCCAGAACTGCCTTACACACTACATTTGAATGCATATAATATAACTTTTATATATATATATATATATATATATATTTTTTTTTCTCTATTTTTCTGCTATGCCAGAACTGCCTTACACACTACATTCGAATGCATATAATATAACTTTTATATAAGTCATTAAGGTTTATTACAAAAAGTTCTAAAATTTATCAAGCAGAATATGGTAAAAGTAAAATAGTGAAATGAGCTAGGGTTTCTTTATACTTTAGGTTAATGGGCTTCAACACAACAGACAAAAGGCCAATTCACAAGTCCACCTCAGCATTTATAAAAAAAAAGGGAAAATACCAGCTAGGTCTCAAGCTACAGAATTAATCTAAAAAAACTCCCTTTGCAAATTCCAAGGTCAGAAAAGTCCCTAGGGACTTTTCTGACAGTATTTCCCTTTGAGCAATTACTAAAATAGCCCCCACTCAAATAAGAAAAGAAAACGCACAAAGGAGAGAGGAGTGAAGCACGTATGTGTAATCAAGGCATTAAGGAAAAAGAGAAAAATGCACACAGACGAAGGGCGTTGGAGGTGCAACATTGAAGGGATACAAAGTGGCGTTAATGTTCTTGGGAATCTTGTCTTCTTCATCGTCCAGGTACGTGCAGCAACGTAGAGAAAAGAACTCTGGAAAATTTTGTTTCTTTCTGTGTGAAAGTTGGTTAGATTGAGAGTGAGTGTTTGGTGAAAGGTTGGATCTTGAGCTAAAAAATGGAGTAAGTGGTAGGTGGTAGAGAAGAAAAGCTAAGAATTTGGTAGACAAATGAGCTTGATCATTAAAGTTGGGATTTCACCTTGGGTGGGTTGGGTTTATGTTAGAGTACTCTGTTTTTGTGGCATGGTAACAGAGGAGCTGCTGTGTTTAAAGTGAGAATTATGAATGTAATTGGTATTCTTTGCTGGAAAAACGCTGAAATGAACAAAAAAAAGTGTTGTAAATTTGTGCATATGAAGTTGTAAATTGTTAATATGTACCGTAGGTATGCTCTGTTTTTGGTGAAGCAAACAGAGGTTTGACCCTGTTTTTAGTGTGTTTGGTGTTGTTAGAAAAAGCACATGTGTAGGAAAAAAAGTGTAGTTAACGTGTTGTTAATATGTGCATATGAAGTTGTAAATATTGCTGTGGAAGTTGTTAATACGTATCGTAGCTGTGCTCTGTTTTTTGGGAAGAGAACAGAGGTTTTGCCTTATTTTTAGTGTGTTTGGTGTTATTAGAAAAATCATATGTGTAGGAATAAAACGTGTAGTTAACTTGTTGTTAATATGTGCATATGAAGTTGTAAATATTGCTGTGGAAGTTGTTAATACGTACCGTAGCTGTGCTATGTTTTTTGGGAAGAGAACAGAGGTTTTGCCTTATTTTTAATGTGTTTGGTGTTATTAGAAAAAGCATATGTGTAGGAATAAAACGTGTAGTTAACTTGTTATTAATATGTGCATATGAAGTTGTAAATATTGCTTTGGAAGTTGATAATACGAAGTTTGTGTTGCAGATTGACATGAAAGATGGGAAGTTGTTCGGGGAAGAATTTATTTTGTTTCTTTCATGTGGGGGGAAGTTTTTAAATGGTGGAGAAGATGAAATGCAATATGTTGGTGGTTTAGTAAGAACAAGATGCGTAAAGGAAGGCACAACATATGAGGAGTTGCGAAGAATCATATCATCCATAACGGGAAAAGAAAGGAATGAAATGCAAATGAAGTTCAAAGTTGCCCTTGATACATCAACATTTGTGGATCTTGTAGATGACGAAGGGGTGTGTCATCTAATCAAATATAATGAACAATATGGTCATGTGTATATTGAAGAGGATGGTGATAATGACAGTACAGAACCAGCAATGAACGGTCAAATGGAAGAGCAAGAAGTGTAAGTTTATTTGTCCTAAGAAAAGTAATTTCTTCCAACGTGAATATGTGCAAGAGCACTAAAACTTGTAATTTCTTGCATGATTGATCATTTGTTTGGAAGTGAAGGAGGAATGTGTACATCCCCACATGGTTTGTTAAATGAAGGTCAAGTGATCCCATCATTGACTTGTGCTACACAAATGGCGCCAACCCCTATACCAGAAATGAATCATGGAAAATTGAGGGATTTGATTATTGGAGCAGGACAGATTTTTCCAAATGCTGTGAGCCTTCATCAAACATTATATAAATATAGTATTGCTTATAAGTTTGCATACCAATTTGTCAAGAACAATCAACACAAGATAATTGTGAAGTGCAAGGTTGAAGGTTGTCCTTGGTACATAGGTGCATATTCATCAGGAGAACATCAAGATTCAGAGTTTTTAACCATTAGAATACTCAAAAGTGAACACGTTCATCAAGCACAAGATAGCCTAATAGTTTTGCATCCACACAGGTCGAGCTTGACATCATCAATCGTAATGGATGGTTTGAGGTGCAATATTGATAAGACTGTTAACGTCGTTCGATCAGACATGTACAGAGAGTATGGGGTGCGGCTGAACTACCGTCAAACATATAGGGCAAAAGAAAGAGCGGTAAGGGAATTACATGGTCGAGTAGAAGACTCTTACATGGTAATTCCTTGGATATGTGACAGATTAATCGAGAGTGACCCGGACACAGTTGCGAAATGGGCAGCCTCATCTAACAATAGATTTCATAGGGTATTTATTGCTTACGGTTGTTCTATTAAAGGGTTTTTAGGAGGTTGTCGACCCATACTTTATGTAGATGGTTGTTATCTAAGTGGCCCTTATAAGGGAACAATGTTGTCAGTTAGTGCATACGATGCAGACAACCAGATGTTTCCCCTAGCATATGCCATTGTGAGCGGTGAGACGTATGATGAATGGTCTTGGTTTCTATCGAACGTGAAAGACATTACAGGCTCAATGTTGGTAACAATTGTCTCAGATCACAATAATGCGATTATTGGTGCTGTAAAAGAAATATTTGGCAGTGAGAGACATGCTTTTTGCTACCGGCATGTGAAGGAAAATTATAGTGCCGAGTTCCTACGAATTAATAGAGGTCGGACACAAACATCGGCGAATAGCAAGAAGAATGCACTCCTTCTTCTTGATGCAATTGCATATGCAAGGTTGGATGAAGACTTCACTAGTGCAATGGGTACATTAAGATTGTTCAATCCTCAATTGGCAAATTAGGTAGAGAATCATGGGGATGTTGAGAAATGGGCTCTAAGCAAGTTTCCTTTCAAAAGGTGGGATAACATAACCAGTAATCTTGCAGAGTCGTTTAATGCATGGATGTTAACAGAAAGGAAGCACATCGTGTCAGTTTTAATTCATGAACATCGGGAGAAATTGGTTCGAAAATTGATTGCAAGCAAGATGGCCATGGGTAGTTGGAAAAATACAGTGGGACTAAGAATTGAAGAAAAATTGCTGCAACAAGTTAAACATGCTGAAAATATGGAAGCATCATATTATGGAGACAATCAGTTCTCGGTTCGAAGTAGATGTGGAGATGCAATCATTTTTGTGAATGTAGATCTTTGTGAAAGAAAATGCACGTGTCTAGTATGGCAAATGAGTGGAGTACCTTGCGCCCATGCATGTGCAGCTATTAAGGTACTTAGTGGTAATGTCTACACATTTGTAGATGACTGGTTCAAACTGGAAGCACATGGAAAAATATATGAAAGTTCCATGAGGCCAGTCGCAACTCATGATTGTCCACGGGTTGAGTCTCCGACGGTAACACATATGCTAACACAGACATTCTTAGACCCTCCAATCACTTCAAGGCCACCAGGGAGACCGAAAAGGAAAAGAAGGGAATCTCAGTTTCAAAACAAAAAGATATATCATTGTGGGAGATGTAATGAGGCTGGGCACACAGTCAAAACTTGTAGAAATCCAAATCCATCCTAAAAACAAGTACATAAATGTAGATTCTTTTGATAATAACTTTCTGGTGATGTATATATTGACCATGAAGTAGTTGCATTCCCTCACCCCTTTTGCTTGTTGAATGCATCCCCAACTTGGTGTATCTATGTAATTAGTATATCATATTAAGTGCAATGAGTAAGTGAACAAAAGGTACTTACTGATAGTACTTAATATTTTATTGTCTTAGTATATATGGAAATGATAAGCTATTCTGTTGTGACAGTACATGTATTATTTTGTTTAAGTTAATGCTATGTTGTTGTGACAGGAGCCACATGAAATTGTACAACCATAAGAGGGTTGGGCAATGACCTTGTGAAAACAACTTTTTGTTGTTGTGAAAACATACATACATAATAGCTTGTGCACAAGGCCTCATGATGTTGCTAGTGTTAGCTCAAGAATATTATGCACAGCGAGACATCACTGGGTTCAGCTCATGGTAAGACACTGTGAGAGTGTCAAAAATTATACTGTACGGAGGAAGTTGTTAATATAACTGAAGATGTTGTAAATATTGCAGAACATCTTGTAAACGATGGTAGAAGAAAGTGGTGCCTAAGTTGTGGCTTATTGCACAAGCTACTGCCCTGGTGTTCCTGGTCGGAGTGGTTGTAAACGTAGCTTAAAAACTTGTAAAAAGAGCTTAAGGTGTTGTAAACGTAGCAACATGTGTTGTAAACATATCTTTAAGACTCTCTTTATCACCAAGTTGTAAACGTCACTTATTAAGTTGTTAATATAACTGAAGATGTTGTAAATATTGCAGAACATCTTGTAAACGAAGGTACAAGAAAGTGGTGCCTAAGTTGTGGCTTGTTGCACAAGCTACTGCCCTGGTGTCCCTGGTTGGAGTGGTTGTAAACGTAGCTTAAAAACTTGTAAAAAGAGGTTAAGGTGTTGTAAACGTAGCAACATGTGTTGTAAACATATCTTTAAGACTCTCTTTATCACCAAGTTGTAAACGTCACTTATTAAGTTGTTAATATAACTGAAGATGTTGTAAATATTGCAGAACATCTTGTAAACGAAGGAACAAGAAAGTGGTGCCTAAGTTGTGGCTTGTTGCACAAGCTACTGCCCTGGTGTCCCTGGTCGGAGTGGTTGTAAACGTAGCTTAAACACTTGTAAAAAGAGCTTAAGGTGTTGTAAACGTAGCAACATGTGTTGTAAACATAAAAACAGCAAACACTTGTTCAAATGACATGTCAAACAACCTGAGCAAAATAACTGATATGTACATGTTGATATAAGCTGAGCAAAATAACTTAAGCAAAATAAGTTGTTTGGGGACCTAGTCAAGCATTTGATATGTACATGTTGTAAAGTTAATTCATTATGTCACCAAAATAACTGATGATGTTGTAAACTAACTATACGTTAGTGCCTTTTGCAGCAAGTTGGCATTCATACAAAATATCAATTACAGTACACTATAACTAGCCATTTTCACAGAACAATACGTCAAATGCTACACGACTTTCTTCCTCTTCATTTGTTGACTTCCGTTGAGAAGGGATAACACCTTTTGAGCGTGTTTGTTCTGTTTATGTGCTACTAGCCACCATAAACAATCCACCTTTACTTGCCGAATCTGATGATCACCAAGCTTAGGCATAGTGTACCCCGCCTTGTCATGTGTAGAGCCATCCCAGCTATGTAACCATGACAGAACATGAACACCACACGAATCGCTGCAAAACAAAAAGCCACATACACAGTTCCAATGTTATAACAACCGAATGGGTAAAAAAAGCTATAGTTCAAAGAGTTGGAGGAACAAAAACAGCACTAACGTATCAGCTTGGACATGCACTTTTGCCCAAGTAACTTCCTTTGGTATTTCCTGCCCTTTGTCATATACTTCGGGTTTTACTCGACGAAGTATGTTAACAATGCAATCTCTCTGGAAGTTGTACGAAAAAGAAGTTATGTCAGAAAACAACAATGACGAATGCACACAAACCATTTGAGAAAGAAGTACTTACACACTGCTGTGCGAGCCGTTCTTTGGCTCGAAAATCTTCTTTTTGTCTTTTGCTCATTCTCTTCGGTTTTGTTGGATGGTTAGCCGCTGAACGTGCACCTTATTCTACCTTTTATGCCCTTGCATATGTTAATTGGTCAACCAATGAGTCCAGCACATAAAACCGCATTGTCTTCGTCTCCAAGACATAACAAAACCAATGATCCAGGCACAGGGTAAGAGCAAAAATCAAGTCGTAATCGCCAATGTTATAACCAATATGTTTAGGCAAGATCTCCGCAGCATGTGATTCCAATGACCACTTGTTAGGAGCCGCTGCCATTTTTTGCATCAATTCTGCGGAAAATATGTGTCTGGTCACCCAGCTGCTATTGTGTACTTGATCCCCACTAACGTCCTCGCAATCATGGTCATAAACAATGCACCATTAAAAAATGGGTCAGCAATTCGCAGAATTCAATGAACATAGTATAAGTTTATTGTTCAATTAACTTACCCTGTTACTAATCCACCCCCTTAGACGAAGGCAATATAGTTCACCGCGGGTCAAGAAATAATCATACATATCCACAAACTCCCTAATACACAAACAAGCGCACAAAGTCAGTTTTTGTGATTCATTTAAGTTGAGATTGAAGAAGTGTGATTACTTACTCCTGCTCATCCTCTACTGATTTACATCGTGTAGTGCACATTTGATATAAAACTTCCTTATCCTTCTCATCTTGACTTCTCTTCTTAGCCATTGTTGTCACCCAAGGAGACCCAATAGCAGGTTTCTTAACCCTTGTAGATTTCCTCAATTGTGCCTTTTCCTTTCCTTTTGATTTCACTTCCTCCTTATCTCCCATAGCATGTACACCTCCTACTTCTTCCTCTGACCCTTCGTCTGCACTTATAGACTGCACTTCATCGTCTTCTCTTTTTCTTATGTCACCCCCCTTATCATGTTCATCATCTTCACTTTCAGATGAAGATTTAACGTCTTGCACCTTTTCATCCCCTTCATCCATGTTTCCCCCGCCTAACAGCCTCGGCTGAAGGGAAACAAGTTCCTCTTGCACTATTGACACCACCTTTGACATAATTCGATCATATGTTCTCTTGATTTCCTGCAAATTAGACATCATAAAAACTTAAGTCAATACTTTCAACTGAATGTGTGGCTGACATCAGATTTCACATCTTACCGGGTGTGTTAGCATGGTTTGTTCATGCAATTCAGAAGAGGCAGATCTAACTACATTACTGACTGAATGTAGCAATCCTTGGTTGCTTTCCTTTTCTATCTGCACTCTACTCTTGACGTTGTTGTCATTCCAAAATGCAAGCGCATTTTCACTTGTAGAGGCATGTAGTTGGCCTAGGGGAAAATGTTGCAAGCAAAACACCTGTACAGAAATTAAATTACACCTTAACAACAGCAGAATTCAACATCTAATGCAACAATTTACAACTAATTAAAAAAGCCAATAAACGTTACATAGATCAAACATGCACTTACCATTAGAAAATATATACATCCCCCGACATTGATCCTCCCTGCATCTTTCCCTTTCATTAATTTCTGTACAATACATTTTCTCGGGGGATTTGTGAGTAGCTTATGTGAACTAACTTGTCAAATCCGATTTTCTTTAGCCTATCCATCTTATCTTCTCTATTTTTCACACTGTAGCACACTTTCATAAATTGATTAGGAGCACATCGGGTCAAGAATGGAACCACGTATTTTGTCCCTTTTGCCTCACTCCTTAAATTCTTTGCCCTCACCTTATATGCCTTCTTCTCCTCATCTTTCAATGCGTCCCAAGCTTCTTTCATAGAATGTGTCTCCTCTTTTAAATACTTGCACTCCTCCTTCTTGTTTTTCTTGTTCTTAAAATAATCTTGTGTAAACAATATATACCATGTAACTTTTTTCACCCTATCTCCCTCTCCATCTTTCCTTTCTTTCTTCTTTGCCATTTTTTGCTTAACCTTGAGCGTAATTACTACTTTATTCACACACCACAAAAAACATAAGACATTAACCAATCATTTGTATATAACGAACAACTAATTTATGAAGTTAATTACAATTCCACATCAGCAATGTACAGAACACGGTCATCTAGACAATATATATATATATATATATCAATCACTAAGTCATATAAATCAACAATGAAGCATAAGGTCATGAACAAAACTTTCTTCTGCAACTCATCACACACAACAAACAATTTTTCATATCAACGGTTGCTAACTATTCTATACTGACAAGTACCAATTCGTACAGTGGTGTATGTTGTACCTAGAGCCAACTTTACTTCCTATACTGCCCATTCTTCTGTTGGAACCACTTAAAAACAATAATAAGCAACACAAACTGAAGCATTAATAGGACATCAATTTTTAACAGTAACTAACTTTCAAATGCACCAATTCTAGAGAAGCACATTATTAGCCTCATACCCATTGATTCTGACCTCAAACCCAATGCTAGAGCAGCACATTATCAGCAAACCACATTATAAAACATTCCCTGGCCTTCAACGTTACTCATAAACAAACATCTACACCCCCAAAACAACAACACTGATTCAGCCATCACATAGCAGCGCCATACAGAAAAAGAAAAAATTTAAACCCGACAACCACTTTCCTTAACCAATGTATTTTCCCAACTAAATTCCAAGAATCAAGACTTTCCCCCAATCCCAAACTAGTGGCAACCCAATAGATTAATGGTGCCATTTCACAAAAAAAAACCACACAGCAAAGGGGCGGACGACTGACCGTCGGAGGAGCACTCGAGGGACGCTGGGTGTTGGAAGGAGCGATGCGGCTGACGTTGTTGGACGGGCACCGGATTCTTTGCCGCTGCAACACCGGCCGACGCTGGCGCTACCCACGAACACCGGCTGCTTTGCGGCGGACTGCGATGCGTGCTTCCCCTACGGATTGCGCTGCACGCTTGGGGAACGGCGGACTCACCCACGTTGACTTGAACGGCAGCGACGCGGCGTCGAAGGCCACCGACGCTTGACGGAGAACCACGGCACGACGGAGGAACGAGAAGCAGAGCGTGCGTCCAGCGATTCCAATTTGAACCCTCTGTGTCTTCTTTTCAAAATGAAGCTCATTTTTTTAAATTTGAGTGGGGGCTATTTTAGTAATTGCTCAAAGGAAAATGCTGTCAGAAAAGTCCCTAGGGACTTTTCTGACCTTGGAATTTGCAAAGAAAGTTTTTTGAGATTAATTCTGTAGCTTGGGATCTAGCTGGTATTTTCCCTAAAAAAAATTATGGGCTAGCCCGGGGGTTAAATGGTGTGGCCTCTGTGGCCTGCATTTTTTTGGGTCCCAAAAACCTCAACCCTAACCTTGTTATAACTTGCGGGCCAGGGGTTGAACCCTTTTCACCAGCTCTATTCAAAACAGTAGTTTGTTAACTAAATGACTACAAATTATAATATACCACCTTTTGATTTTGAGTTTTTTTTTTAATTTATCCAATATCAAGTACTAAATACTCTTCGTGCTACTCTATTTTGAGTTCGGAATTTTGGATTGCAATAATCAGATTGCAAGCACCAACGGGTCATCTACGACACAATTGTTTCATGCAAATTCCTAAAGATTCTTCTCTCGGATTGACTATTATATAGCTGGAAATTTTGGCTCTACTCTTTGACTTTTTGAGTATTAATATTAGGATCATTTCTAAATTGTTTTATTGCAATTTCATAGGCAACAAATTATGTTTGATACCTATTTGTAACTTGTAGACCTTGTTAACTCTTTTAATATCATTTTGTCTTTTTATTAAAAAAAAGTATTAAGTACTACCTAATCTAAGCTTTTATGGCTATCGTCCACCAAAAAGAAAAATGATTACGGTTGGTCCCAATACAAGGGCATATCATCCCAAAGCTTAAAGTTTTATGCAATGTGTATTTACATTTTACACACACGCACGACTATAATTTTAATACTAAAATTAGTCTGGGCCTTATGCTATCAAATAGAATTTAAAAAAATAAGCAACATTGTATTAGAATAATGAAATTTGTTAGATTTTTTTTATTTCGTAGGAAGTCACTTTATGCACTTGGTTTGTGGATGATAATTTGTTCTGAAACACTTAACATTTACTGAACTTCCTGTTACGTTCTCCTTCAATTATTCAATCTTATTGTTTTAATTTGTTTAGTTCAATTTTATATCGCCTGATGAAAACCTAATCAAATCAATCGATAACTTGTATTTTTAACATTTACTTCTCTAGTTTTGCGTATATATGCAACCAGTTTCCTTAGCTTCTAAAACCTAACTATATTAGGCTCTCTTAATACTAATGCAAAAGGAATGTGTCATTTGAGCTAAGATTTTTGGACAACAAAAAAATTAGAGGATGACACTCTGCTTCCCAAGTACGGTCGGTACCCATTTAGGATAGCCGAAAGTTCGAACTAATTATAATAAATAGACATAAATATTGTACCAAAAAAAAATAGACATAAATAATTCATCTAAGCTAAGCAATAATCTCATAAAAGCTGTTAGTGAAATTGTAAATCTGGTTTGCCTTTTATCTCGTAAGATTTTTTTTTTTTTTTTTAATCAGAGGGGCAACAACTAATGGTCTGGAGTTACAAATAGTATCAAATTGACAACTTTCCACTAACAAGAAAGCTTTCATTACAGTAAGCTATAAGGACATGGAGTGACATAAGAATTTGATAGTGTGCCAAGATCATTCACTTGGTACTTTAGAAAAGCGCAAGTTTTGATAATTGCTAGTGTGCCAAGTTCTCAAGGAAATCAGATCACTCATTGTCTGTTACTTATCTTGCCCAATCACTACAGCAAAACACTAATTTTTGCATATGGTGCACTTCAAACTGATACTATAATATTCCCTCCGGTCCTAATTATAAGATAAAGTTGACTTTTTTGGAGAAATTAAGGAAGCTAATTATATTACTTTAGAATATTTATATTTATATTTTTTCTTCAAACTAATTAGTTTGACTAATAAATTAATATATAATCTAAGGATATATAACATATCATATGATTAAGTAACTCATTTAGCTTTCTTAATTTCTCCAAAAAAAGTCAACTTTGTCTTATAATTAGGACTGGAGGTAGTAGCATTTATAGTGTCAGTTTAGTAAGCACAAGACACTGTAGTTAATTAAAAGTACTTAAATTAAGTTTTGAAATTTTATTGTAATATATATATATATATTCTAAAACAAATATATATTTCAAATATAACATTTAAAAATATTAATTAAATAATAAAAAAGATTTAAAAATAAAAATATTATAGTTACATTAAAATGACAACCTTTTTTTAATCGGCAATTTGTATAGTTTTACATTGGTTGCACATGAAGCAAATTCTCAAATGAGGTACTATATAAATTTAACGCATTTTAAAAAAAATTATATTCCCAATATAATGTCAATTATGATTATAACTTTCATGTAAATATAGCATCAATTTAGATAAAAACAGATGTCGTAACCAACCAAAATTTAAATAACTACCTTCTATTATGACATTAGCTGTATTTGGGTCTGACGCTGTGATAAATTTATTCATTTATTATGTCAAGTCCTTATTAAATGATGCTGTAATAAAGGCCCATTCACTAAAATAAAATGAAATTAGTGACGGAATTTCTAATAGATTATGTTATAAAAAATCATAATATAAATTCAATAATAAATATATATATAAAAATTCTTGTTCTTTATTTTTTATGAAAATGTGTGATTTTTTTAATAACATTATATATAAATAAAAATTATAAATATTATGTACAAATCAAAATCAAAATATATAATATAAATATTATTTCATAAAATATTGTTTTTTTTCAATTTTTAATAAATAATCCTCTGGTTTTTAATATAAGACATATTTGCCTGATTTAATTAGATTAAAGAAGTTAGTTGAGTTAGTTAATATGACATGTATTTCTAAACCACTCAGGTCATTTTCCTTAATTCCTCCATTCCCTCTCCTCCTTTTTTATTGTTAATGGAGCATCAATAGGGTTAAATAATTAGGAAAAGATTGACAAATATGAAAACTAAATCTTATATTTTAGACTAAGATCAACTCCTCAAATGTGTCTTATATTAAAGACTAGAGGAGTAAATAAATATTTACATGAAGTAAGAAAATTAAAAATAATATTTAGCATATATATTTTACACAAATAATATATATAAATAATATATTCACATATATGCTTGTAAAATATAAATATTATATTTGTTATTGTGAATTGAAATAATATACCAATATATATATAATTTTGTAAATAAAGATTGCAAGTTCATCATAATTCAAGTGGCAAAGGCATATTAGCACGCCTGCGAACTCAAAGGTTCGAGTCCTCCCTTTGCCACAAAATGCAACCAAATTGTGACCTAAACAAGGCACTGACGTGGACACAAGGCGACATGAACACATGGCAGCGCTTGAGGAAAACTAAGTTGTAATATATTCTTTTACGGCGTTAGGTTCTTTATAACTGATGTCGTAATACTCCCTCCGGTCCTAATTATAAGACAAAGTTGATTTTTTTAGAGAAATTAAGGAAACCAATTAAATTACTTTAGAGTATTTATATTTATATTTTTTTCTCCAAACTAATTAATTTGACTAATAAACTAATATATAATCTAAGGATACTAAAAATATAAACACTCTAAAGTAATATAATTAGCTTCCTTAATTTCTCCAAAAAAGTCAACTTTATTTTATAATTAGGACCGGGAGTATATTCTTTTGCGGCTTCAGATCCTTTGTAACTGACATTATAATATTTATTTTCTACTACTCCTATTTTACTACATCCTATATGTTATAACGATAATATATTTTTAACCAATGTCAAATATAGCATCTCGCGCAGTGAATGCACTTGTTGTTGGGTGTTTGGAAGTTCAATTTTCCTTAAAACGCACAACAGGGCAACTTCTTTATTAGCCAAGAGATGCCAATTAACCCGAAGTCTCTCATACTTGCGAGATATTGGATTAGGAAGGCTGCGTAAGTAAAGTGCGTGTGCGTGGTTTGGTTGTCTGATTATTAAAACGAGAGTTTGTTATACGGACGTATGCCTAAAGGTTAAAACAGCAGCTTAATAATGCAACAAGGTTTTTCCCCAGAAGATATTCAATATATATAGGCTAATATACTTGCTTCGGTCCCAAATATATGACACGGAGAACTAATTTATATAGAGATTAAAGTGATCAATTAAGTTAGTTACTTGTAAATAGATATGTCTTATTTTCCCTAACACACCCCATTTGTTCATTTGCATAAGAAACTTGGATAAAAATCCTCTTTATAATATGCGTAATCAACCAAACAGCAAGAATTTAGAAAAAAAAATTATAAATTTTGGAGGCAAAGTGAATTGAGATCTCATATTTATGATCAAAACAAACTCCTCCATGATATTTTATAGGAAAAATTGCAATCAGATCCCTATTAACAGAATTAATTACAATTAGGTCATTTGAAATCACCAAATTGCAGTGAAGTTCCAAGGGACCTGAGTGTCAATTTTGCTCCAATGACAAGTTACTTGGAAACCAATGATAAGCTTAGAACAGTCAATAATGAGTTATATGACAACTAATGACAAATTTAGAGCAACTAGTGACGAGTTACCTGGCAATACGTTGTTCCTCTTACTTCATCCCTTGTTGGTTGTATATTGTCATCAACTTTCTCTCTTTCATACACATGATCACTTTCTCCATTAAATTTAATAAAATGTTCTACTCCTTCATTCATCATTTATAAAGTCCACAAAGGTTGTTGCATCATCGAAGATCAATGTGAATTTCATAGTAATTCCACTACTTCCCTTTCTAACAATTGATACCTTATATATAAGAAATATAATATATATGCTTTCCAGGTATGCTCATCTTTTTTGTCACTCTACAAAACAAAGTTATTATTGGCAACTACACGATCAACATTAACAACTTTGTAGTAATGTATTGACAACATTTATTGAAATTGCATTACAGGGTTCATAAACACATAAATCTTTATCCTTTACTTTCATCACTATTTAAGCACACAAAAACATAGCACAATTGCCACAAAAACAGAAAAAACTCCAAACCATCCCTCAGACTCAATGAAATAACAACATAAAAAAAAAAAATACAATTAACAATCTTGTGTAAGTTGACAATACACAACTAACAAGGGATGATGGAAGAGAGGAATAACATGTGTAAGTTATATTTGCTTTTTGAATTAATATTTTATGTAGTTATTTACTGCCATGTAACCAGTCATTAGTTGCCATGTTACTTGTTATTGATTGCTCTACACTTGTCGTTTGTTGCTCTAAACTTGTCATTGGGATAAAATTGTACTTTCACATTTAGAATTAATAGCAACTAAGTCTCTTAGAATTTCACTGTAATTTGATGATTTTAAGGGATCTGGTTGTAATTAATTCTGTCCACTTTTTATATTTAGCACCGGAGTATAATTTAAAAGTACAAGGAAGTATTAATATAACTAACACGTACACCCCAGGTCCCAACAGCGTCCACTATGTTCTTCTTTAAAAAAGGGATAATGGAAAGAAACTCGACTAAGTATAATTTGCTAGTACAAATATATCTGTTTGACCAGCTGGGAATGATTTTGATTTGATCTCTACTTGCTTTACTATCAAAAGTGACTCTAAAGAATTCGGTATTTGGTAACTAACCATCGCCTTTTGAATAAAAGAAAAGAACATAATGACCTATAAAGCGGGAATAATTTTCTCAACAACTCCCCTTGGGTTAAAAGCTGCCCTATCCCCTCTATATAAGATTCAACCATTGATCACCCTTTTGCATATCGCAGACTTTCTTTCTCATATACACATCTTCTTCTAAATTCATAGCATTAAAAGGAAAATATGTCAACCAGCGTCGATGTCCCAGAGTCAAGCAACGTCGAGAAAGGAAGAGCAGTTACAGTTGCAGCGGCAAGACCAGGAGGAACTAAGAAAGGTTTGGCCATATTGGACTTCATTCTCCGGTTAGGTGCCATAGCCGCTGCTCTCAGCGCCGCCGTCATCATGGGAACTGCCGATCAGACTCTTCCTTTCTTCACTCAGTTCTTTCAGTTCGAAGCCAGCTACGATAGTTTCCCCACGTTCGAGTACGTGATGACTTTCCTTTTTCAACTTGGCTTTAATTTGACAATAATTAATTTTACGAGGGAATGGATTATGACTCGCATGATGCAGGTTTTTCCTTATTTCGATGGTAATAGTAGGGGCATACCTGGTCCTATCTCTACCTTTCTCCGTAGTCACCATTATACGTCCCCATGCAGATGGAGCAAGGCTTCTCCTTCTGATCTTAGACACCGTAAAGCGCTCTAATTAATTGATGAACTCAGCAGCTACTTACAATGATTTTTAATATAATTTTCTGATATATTTATGTTGTAACAATAATGAATTGCAGGTGTTTCTGACGCTGGCTACTTCAAGTGCTGCTGCATCAGCGGGCATAGTATACTTGGCACACAATGGTGATCAGGACACAAACTGGATTGCCATCTGCAACCAATTTGGTGATTTTTGCTTGGCTACTAGTTCAGCTGTGGTTTCGGCCTTCGCTGCCGTGGTTGCCCTGGCCTTGACCGTTATCATGTCTGGTGTCGCTCTCAGAAGCCGCCAGTAGAATTAATTAATGACACTATGTGATCAAGTCTTCAATTTATAAGTACTTAATTACCCTTGTATTCTATTGTTATGCCGTTCCCGGTTTATCTACTGGTTATCAAGTTCTCAAGTTGTGTGCATATATACGTGCCGCTCAAGTCATGTCCATTTCATGGTTAAGTACTTACCAGGAAAATGTTGTAATATTCATAGCATATATATAGCTTCTTTTGAGCTTATATATGATGTATAATGTCACTTCTTTTCTGCTACCGTTCGTACCTTTCTCTAATTAATACGATCTACATCTTAGTTTTAACATAAATTATAAAATCTATCCTTGAGAGTGATATAAAAATTTTAGATTACACTCTTAAATCTCAGTCTTTCGTTAGATTGGAACTTCCACATGTTCTGTAAATTGTTAAGGATGAAAGTCAAAGAACTTGGACGCGATAAGTAAGAATTTAATCCTAGTGTGTGTATACATATGTATGGTAATTTTTTTTTTTTTTAAGTTAAGCCAGGCTGAGGCATCCACGTAATTAAAAACAAAAACAGCCAAAACCTTTTTAAATACATTATTACTTGAACAAAGAATTGAATACCTAACTAGATCAAGACGACTTCCATAATGCTGCAATATATTTTAACTACATTTTATAATAATTGGAACTAAGTGCATCTGTGCATACTATATATTACGTGCATTCATTTCACCATAAAAGCATGGTGAAATAAATGTATGTATAGACACATCACATCACTGATTGAATTGTTCAACTGTTTTATTATTTATTTATATTCAAAACGAATGAATTATACAATAATGTCTTTATATATTCCTTTTATTATCCCTATCATCTCGACCCTGTTATAGTACAAGGACCATAATATATATATAGCCGAACATATATAAATAAAACCATGTCTTCAGTCACCGTTTTCGTCCCGAATAAGCCCTCCGCGAGTGGCCCTCATCATCCTGATTGACCGAGCAGACAACGTCAAGGCCTTTATGTTTTCTTTCCTTTGTATTACCAAAAAAAGAAAAATAAAATCTTTAGGACTTGAAAATAGCACCTATCTGAGCGGAGTTGGTACATCATCGTCAATGCATGGTGGTTTATTTTTCATTTTATTTTGCTTTTAAAAAGATCATCAACTTACCTTAAATTCAAGCGTCGTATTGACTGATTAAAAAATTTCAACAAGCGATGAAAAAGCATTGACTTAATTAAAAGAAACAATATTCACACCAAAAACAAAATAAAATAAATCCAAAAAAGGAAACTGTTGGAAATGGTTGATTAAGTAGAAGTGTGTTCGTATAAGATTGACATACTTTTTTAATCATTCTCAGACCCCTCTGCTAATTGCCTTGCCATATATATGGATCAGGTGAGACTTCATAGTCATATAGTGGAAACGGTTTGAGTTTGACAACAACTCCCCTCAGCAATAAGCTGACTTTTCACAGACGACGCTCTAAAGCATCAGCTGGTTCTCTATATATAAAGATCAAACCACGAAGCCATTTTCATCCCAAGCACTGATCTCTATTCATACATTAATATTCTCAAACTCTTACAGGAGGCCGATCACCGTCTCAAAGCCAAAAAATGTCCACCACCATCGAAATCTCATCAGAGAAAGGCCACGCAGGCAAATCAAAAGCACTAGTTCTTGGATCCCCACGTGAGGGAGGTTGGAAGAAAGGGATAGCCATAATGGACTTCATTCTGAGGCTGGGTGCCATAGCTTCTGCTTTGGGTGCCACCGCCACCATGGCCGCTGCCGATCAGATTCTTCCTTTCTTCACTCAGTTCTTCCAGTTTGAAGCCGCCTACGACGACTTCCCTACTTTCCAGTAATAGCAGATCATCATCATCATCCCCACAGTCCGCACACACACTTTCCTTTCTTAATGTTGGAGTTAATTCTGAAATAATAATGCAGGTTTTTTGTCATTTCAATGGCTTTCGTGGGAGGCTACCTGATTCTTTCTCTGCCTTTCTCCATTGTAACCATTATACGTCCCCATGCTGTAGGACCAAGGCTTACCCTCATTATCCTTGACACTGTAATTAGCCTCTCTCTGTGTGTGATTAATATTCAACCTGTACTCGTGATACGACCATGAAGAAGATGATATATGGATATATATATATTAAGAATTGTGAGTTCATTAATTCATGCAGGTGTTTCTAACGCTGGCGGCTGCTAGTGGGGCTGCATCTGCTGCCGTAGTATACTTAGCACACAATGGGAGTGAGGACGCCAATTGGCTTGCCATATGCGGTCAGTTCACTGATTTTTGCCAGGCTACCAGTGGAGCTGTTGTGGCCTCCTTCGTTTCCGTCGTTTTCCTTATCCTGCTGGTTATCATCTCAGCTTTGGCTCTCCATAAAAGGTAGCTCTGCCTGCGCATAGCTATGAGATTAGATATATCATCAAGAGCTTGAGTTACGCTCCTATATCTCTTTCAAGATGTGCAATGTTTCTCTGAATTTAAATATTACTGCGTTTTCTCAAGAGTCTACCACTTTGATTTTCAAGTATCTATCTACAAATTTGGTTTTTGATAGAATACAATGTCCTCATATGATCCATAACCAAACCCACTTAAGGAGATATAACTTTAATTTGTTGCAGTGGTCATCTTCTTCTTCTCTTTCTCTTCATATTGATCCGCCTCCATTACCATTATTTTATATCATCAACGGCAAGATATATGATCAATAGTTTCCTTTAATACACCATCCAACAAAAACTAAGGTTGAATACTACATTGCTTCGATAGCCCAAAAAAAGGACACTGTTTCGAGTCCGCACTAATTAGAACATTCACTGTTTCACTATGCCGTTGCCATATTAATAATAAATCTTCCATTATGCAAGCATTCATAGTAATAGCTCTAGACCCTTTGGAATAACAGGCAGAAGTTGACAAAAGTCACCACCTATCAATACAAATTTTCCACCAAAAGGATTATTCGATTGCATAATATCTTTTAAAGTTCTGTCAAATGTTTTAATACAATAACATTGAATCATAAGTGCCTCATCCTATATAATAAGTTTAGTATACTTGATTAGCTCTGCCAACTTAGAATTTTGTTTAATGTTACATATTGAATCTTCATTTACCAAAATTGGTATTGCAAGCTTGGAATGAGTAGTCCCCCCAAATTGTAACAATGTGGTGGCAATATCACTTGATGCAACAGTAAGAACAATTTTCCCTTTTGGCCAAAGTGTTGAAGTAAAGGCAGGCCAAACAAAAGTCTTCCCAGTCCCTCCATAACCAAATACAAAGAATCCCCAACTACAGAATCTAATGAAGCCATTACTGAATAAAAAATAAACTTTTGGTCTACATTCAATAAATTTATGATCTAAATTGATTGTCTCCCCAGCTCAACCTTGTCATAATTTAACTCTTGCAACACTGAATGATTAGTAACACCAACCATGACATTTGATATAGCCAAAGGAGGTGAAGGAAAATTTGAAATACTCTTCCCATTCTACTGTAATAGTCTTTCAATCTCTATTAGTGCACTTGTTCTTTTTTAGCTGCTGAAATTTGCACACCTGCATAATATAAAAAAAAGGTTAGAACCAATATGATTTAAATAATATGAAAACATAAATAATAAACAACTAAAACACTTAATCGAAGACAATGCATCTTTATGTGGGATGTATAATAAATCTTCAGATATAATGTTTGAAGTCTCCTGCCAAACAATCTCAGGGCGGCTTAGACAACTACAAAAAAGCATACTCACAAACATCTTTCTCAATAGAAATATATTCAGTGTCATCATCTAGCAACCCAAGAGCGATACATACAGCACGAAAATGCTGGATGGACAACACCATTAACAATTCTAATTTGTTCATAAGATGACGAGCCTTTCACTTTAGTTAACAAAATTTTGAGATCATATAGCTCTCCAGATGAAGGGTTGTATGAGTCAGCCTACCAATTGCAAATCTTCTTTTCCTTTTTTACCACATTTGTTTGTTACGAAGATATACATAATACTGTGAGAATTCATAGTAATATAATGTTTTTGCAAAATCATCATCTACATTTTGAGCCATCCACGATAGAAACATTGACTTATAAACTCTTGGCTTCTGCAGAAGTTCATCAACATCATCTGTGTTTAAATATATCACATGTTGTTGATTAAGAAGATGAAAACTTAACCTTTCAACTGGGCGAACCTATGATGGATATCAAAGGCAAAAATCAGCCAATCTGCCTCACATACAGATATATATATATATATATATATATATGACATTATATTGTTGAATCTTATTCAATGATCTTTCAGGGTTTCCATTCTAATAATTCGTATACAAAATTGAGGCTACCACATGATCATTGAATTTACTAATGTACTTAAATAATTACTTGATTATAGTTGATTGATTGCATTTTTTGACATTTATATGAGCATGAAATATAGACAATAGCATAGGGTTGTATGGAACCTCAAACCTGTTGTCTAGAGGAATGCCTCTTACGTCAGCAGTCCTACCATCCTCTCTTCTTCTATATGCAGGGTATCCTTAGCTTCTACATCAATTAAATAATGTTGTCTATGTCAGCAAGATCTTTTATCTTGCCACGCTTAGCAAGCCATATAAGTATGTGGGTATGAGGAAGTCCTCTTTTTTGGAATTCAATGGCATAACTTTTGCAAATAAAAACCAACATAAAAAAATTAACTCACTTCCATTATACAATATCTAATAACTATATGAGAATGGAAATACATAATTAACCAAATATCTGTACATGCATGAACATTACCAAAAAGCTTCTTCTTCTTGATAACCTTCATAAGTGCTCAGAGTTTAAGTTTGAATATCCGGGATAAAATTTCAGCCCTGTTTGCAGTAGATACAAAATCATCCTTATAATACCTAGATATTTCAGGCCATAATGGATTGCATGTAAAATTTATGAACAAATCTGGATAGCCTACAAATCTGCAAATTGTCATGGCATCTTGGTAGCTTTGTATCATGTAACGTGCACCACTAGTAAATGATGATGGCAGAACAATTCCTTATCCAGTAGCTGTAGCACTCCTCTCTCCACTAAACAAAGCATCAGTCAAACCTTGGTACATGTCAACACGAAGTTCTTTTTTATGTGTTCTAATCCATAACAACCTTTGAGACTCAATCATTGTATACACATCAACCAAAAACTGACAAAATAATCTGCTTGAATACAATATAGTTGATACCTCATCATCTCTTGCCATCAACTGATATATAAAATATTCTCTCATATAGACCTTTTCCTATCCTTGTTAGAATTTTCATCCTCTTGAACATGTTCTATATCATCTCTATATCCAGTTTCTCTTCTCAAAAATAAAATAGGATATTGGAGTGGAAGATATGATGGATGTAATTCATACATCCTTTTAGGTCTCCCAGATAACTCCTTAACAATAATATCTCTTCTTTAAAAATTAATATCAATATCACCAACTATGAATACTGCAATCTCTAAAGCATATGACAAGTTACGTGTGCGACCATCATGTTGCCTGTTACTTATCAAACATAACTTCAACTCATGTAGATGAGGTCTACTAACCATTGAAGAGGCCATTCAATATTGTTGCATATACGGGTTAAATTCATCTAGCACACTTTTAATTTCCTCAATAATGACAGGGTCAATAGTTGAGTCCTTCAAATGCTCACTGCAAAACGGAAATTACAATGTACTTTGTTAAATTTATTGTTAATTTTACCTATCAAATAACTTATTTAAACATTTATATTTAATATACCTAACAGCAGATATCATGTTCTCAACTTCATTCTCAGTGTCATATATATATATATATATAAAGTTGTGAGCATACGGGTCTCACTACATCATTTGGTAGAAGACTGCCTATGTGATGATAATATATTCCGGATAATACAAATGTATATGGTCCACCGCCATTGTTTTTTGCATGATCAATCTTGCCCCCCATTGATGTAAATGCAAACATATTGTTGTATGATATAATATTTGCACATAAATTCTTAGATTTCATTGTCTATTTATCAAAAAACAACTCATACAACAACGGTGGAGGGGCAGTCATCTATGGCATATTGACTTTTCCTCCGTAACATCACATTGAGAAAGTAGGTGTGCTTGAATGGCGTTGATTTTGAACTCTCTCATAATATCACATCTTAGCATCACAATTTTGGCATTTATATATAGGATCTCCTTCATCCAAGTACTCTGCAATAACAAAAGATATTCATACAACTATTGTTAATTTCAAAATTAAAACCTTGCTATTTTTAATGTGAATATTGAAACATACATTTTCATAAATTCAATTAGTTTACCATACCAATAACAAATGGTTTTCTCCTTCTTCTTTTCTGCCTTATCCTATTTTCAATGACAGTTATTTGTTCCACTCTATTGATTGTATCATCATCTGAATCAAATGCAACTATTAAATACTCCATTAAATATAAAACAAAAACAACATGAATAGTAAAAACCACGCTACCTTCAGATGATTCCCCTTCACCATCACGTTGGTCATAATCAGAACTCAAGCATTAGTCAAATAACAACTCAATATGTTGGTAATATGACTTCGGATCTAACAAATCAAACCTAAACTTCACAAACTGACAACTAAGAAAAATATCCATGGCACAAATAATATAAACATCTGACCCACAAAAAAATCATCACTTACTGAACACATACACCGCTCTTGTGTGATTGTTGACATATTAAAGCCAGCGCTAAATTGACTTGATGAAGAAGATGCACCTATCTTCCTAGCTGCGATCATCTCAGGATTCCCCCCTTTGCATTGTGACATAATAAATAAGGAAAACTCCATCATCACACACAAATTTTCTATTAAACATCATAGAAAAATAAATTAAACAACCTTTATTGACTATAACCATTTTTTTATACCTCTATCTAATGCTACAACATTAAAATCTAGGGTCTTTATAGTGCCCCTTACATCCAACAATTTGCCACATGCTCTATATGAGTCAGTAATAGGTGTGCTTGATTGCAGAGTATTAATTTCCATTGCACAAAATCTATTGCTTTGACGATTGATAATACAATTTTTGAATTCCATCTCTCCTGAAAAAAGCCATCATTCTAATAAAATCAAGACAATGCCACCATTCCTACCCATCATATAGCACAAGCGTGTGAATACAGTACCTGTAAGTTTGTAACTTTGAAATTCTAACTTCTGTGGAAAAGAAACATTTGTAATGTCCTGAAAAACAGTCCTCATAGCCTGTTCCTTAAACCCTATCTTTCCTTCATTGTTTTCATGTACTATTTTCTTTGGTGGCATATTGCTTTTCTATGCACTTAAAACGACACACCTAATCAACCACTGCAGGTTTCACAATCATAAATCAAACCTGAAATATATTGGTGTATAGAATTAGTATCTTCATACAACTATATTACCTGATAAGGCATAAATAATATGTGCATGAACTTCTTAGCTCACCAACCAATCTATGCAGCTCTAAGGAAATTTTTAGAAGAAAGGTTTTATAAAATGAATGATACCATGCATTTACAAAATACACATCACATATCGACATTAAAGTAGTTGGATCACCTTTTTGCACCATATGTATTTCAATAAAATTGTTAAAGTAAAACTATTAGTTATCAGATACCATATGTTTATACTTCATTATGCAACTATGCACTTCATTTCTCTTATAGCTACCATATTATCAAGCATGTACTTAGTTCAGACAAATTATACAAAATAAGATTTGAAAATTTCAAAATCTCAACTCGGTTCACTTCTTAATAAAACTTGTCATCACTCAACAAATCTCCTTAAAATCCCTTGCAAGAGCCACTAACTTGAAGCTAAATTTATGTTCTACAATGTCAGACTTCCCCCTTGCCTATTGGAAAAAATGGATGAATGTGCACATTTAGCAATAAACAATATCACTATATCATAAGAACTATCTATCTTCAGTTCACAAAGTAGCAATAATCAATTGTTTTGGTAGCAATTTTAACAACAACATTACCCAATTGTTACTTATGGATGCACATAGCGAAATTATTTATTGCTACCTAAATAAAATATGGGTAACATCTTTGTTAAAACTGCTATCAAAACAATTGATTATTGCTACTATGTGAACCAAAAATATATAGTTCTTATAGATGCACATAGCGATATTATTTATTACTAAATGTGCACCTTCACCCAAAAAAAATATTAACCCCTACATCATGATCTACACCATGAGTCGTTACATACCATATCTTCATATTGCATTCTGACGAAAACTAAACAATTGACCACACTACCACCATAACATAAAAAATCTATACCAATCTATAATAACCAAATGAATATGTGATAAGTATATATTTTAGGGTTAAGTAGTAAATATGCCCTGAAGTATATGCCCAGGAGCAATGTTGCCCTGGAAGTTTTTTCTGGTTCAATGTTGTCCCAGAAGTTTCAAAGCGTAACAATTTCATCCTAGACCGTTAAAAAGTTAACAGTCAACGTCAATTTTTTAACAGTCAATGTTTATTTTTAACGATATAGGGCAAAATTGCTACGTTTTGAAACTTTCGGAGCAACATTGAGCTTGAAAAAACTTCTACGGCAAAATTGCTCCTGGACGTATACTTCTGGAGCGAATTTGCTACTTAACCCTATATTTTATAATTTAATAAGTATAGATTCTCAAATATATTTAATTAAATTTATTAATATTTTATACTTATTTAATTATCTTTTATATATTTTTCTATCCTTTAATTAATTATAGGATAAAAAGATATTTTGATATCAAATCTACTTATATCATAATTTATTTTGTAAGAGATATTATAAGATTCAAGTGAGAACAAAATATCAATATAATATATCTATATTACATGATAATCGATAAAAACAAAGAGATAAACACAGATATTGTGATAGAGACACACGCAGGAAGGCAATATATACCTATATATATGCGAGGAGTAGCAAGAGGGATGTGTTTTCTATTTTCCTGGTGGGTGACGGTAAGGCAAGAGCTTTAATGGAGAGAAACTAAAGTTTGGAGATGCAGAAGATCGACAACACGGACGAAAATTCAGCATTGAATTTTTGTTTCTCCTTTCCTTTCTCTTCTTTATTTTGTCTTTTTTTTGTTTTGTTTTTGGTTAGCTATTATTTTAGTTATAACAATGTTCAGTTTATGTAGCTAAACTCTTGGTTTTGGATTATTTAGTTTGATTATGGATTAGCGGATGATAATTTTTGTCATTAATTGATTTAATATTATATTTGTTGATTAATTGTGTGCTTGATTATCCTAACATAAGAGGAATCTGATTGAGATTATTTTGATATTCTAAATGAGCCTAAATATAGAGAATTTAGATTAGACCCTCAATTAAATCATGTAGGATTAAGTTTTCGGATTTAATTTACTTGTAGGATAGACATATACCTACCAGCCCTATATAGTTTCATTAGGTTTACACTTAAATTAATCAAATTTAGTACTAATCACCTAAGACATTAGGGATTAACATAATTGAAATGTCTTTTAGTGAATCGAAAGACACTCTTAAGTAATTAAGAGTCTCAAACTAGCAAATATAATTTTAAATAGAACTAAGGGGGAAAATTAGACAATAAGAAGTAATAAAAACTATAATAATCCAAGTCACCGTTTAGATTCATACTTTCTATTCAAATTGTGTTGACTTAACTTAAGTCAAAGTATATAATCATTGCTCAACTACATTGTTGGTACCAAATCCTCATGGGAACAATATCTTACTTACTCTTTATTACTTGATACGGCCCGTGCATTTGTAGAGTCTTAGGCTCTATATTCTGCCCTATCAATAAGTTAATTTTTTTTATCATTCTCAACTGTAGCATATTTCATTGGAAAAATTTTTTATCAAGATTTGAATCCTTACTCATACCACAAGCTTGGTCAAAATGATCCCTTTACCCCCTCGAAATATAGAAAAAGGAATATCCAACTCTTTCACGATTAGGTATTGGAAGCATATATACAACTATGATTACTATTACATTAATGCAGTCCCTACTTGTCACATCCAATAATATAATTAAAGCCAACACTTTATTTGAAATTATATGAACTTCATCACATTCATAGTAAGAAATATATATTGTCACATTTAAAACACAAGGTCCCTTGTGACATTGATATTGAAGAAAAAGGGGCCTAAACTTACTACAAAGTCAATACATAATGCTTTGTAAACACTTCCCCAAAATACAACAACTCGTGACATTGACATTGAAGAAAAAGGGGCCTAAACTTACTACAAAGTCAATACATAATGCTTTGTAAACACTTCCCCAAAATACAACAATTAAGCGTATCCACACTGCAAAAATTACATAGTCAAAACCTAACTGCATAATAAAACACATTACATTTCCAAAAGTCCACTAAAATACTAAAATAAACTTGCAACAAGCAACCTCAAAGAAACCATCAAATATAACTAAACTCGATAGTTATGCCTCAGGAATATCAGCTTTCAGTTCAACAACACTTTTCTTCAACAACTCAGCTACATGCTTATTAAAAAAATGACTGATGCAGTGCCACTGTCATCAGTAATCATATAATTTAGCTTGAACCTATTTGACAAAAAAATGTGACATCTACTAAACTTAAAACACATGAAGCACATATATGTGAAACTTAATGCACTCAAGGAACCATACTTTGATTGGATCATTACATGCTTCCCCTTGCGATAATTATTGTTACATAAAATATTCCCATTTTCAACCTTTAGTTTATTCCACGTCTTGAGCAACCCTCATATACCCAACCATGAAGGGTTTCAAACTTCTTGATCTGATAGAATATAGCAAAATATTTCTTCTACACAAAATTTCATTTATAATTAAAATACTCGTATATCACACAATCAAACCTTTATACTATCAATACAAAACACACCACTTCTTGATCATGAATCTCAACGACTTCCACTTTCTTTGTGTTCTTGAGAATTACTATCAACACCAGAATTAGAATATTGTGTCTGAACACTTTGGCTTAAAGTACTAATTGTGAGGGATGGTAAATTCTGGGCACTATCACAATTTATTAACCAAAGGTTAATACTATAAATGAATACATAAAAAACTACAAACAACATATCTACATGAAACATTTATTACAATCCAATCACCAATCACCTTGCAACAAACTTCTTCACCTCAGAAAACTTTCCATTAAAAAATAACTTCATTGCATGGGATGAGCTACACACCTCTGGTTTACCTAAACCATTAAATCCACGAATTCATCAATAACATGATACGTTATGTTAGCATAAACCACAAAAATCCAAACAACTTATAAAATAAATAAAAACATTATTTTTGCAAGCTACCTCCATCATGAAAGCCAATCCTTGCAAGCTAAGCAACTAACACAATAGGCTTCACCAACGCGTTGAAATCATTCATACAGAAATTAACGTCACACTCATCGTATAACACCATTTGAATAGTGTTTTCCTTGTCCTACTAAAAGATTACTAATATACATTGAGAAAAACCATAGTAAAAATACATATAATCTCACTCATATACCTTTCATCAGCCAACATTAGACGCATCTTGTTCTTTACTTCAGAACCCACACGATATTCCTCCAAAGGACCAACACTTATGACAAAAGCAATCACATCTGGAGAAAAAGGTCAATAGTCACACCCCCACAAATGTTATAATTCTCACACCGCACATAAAAATGCACTCACCAAATAGGAACATTGTTTGCTTCTCAACAGTTTGCTTAAGGATCTTTGTTATAGGAAAGAAGCTCCAAAAGAATTGCGAAATCAAAGCATTCTCTTCCCTAACATAAGTAAAAAAATTAAAAAGTAACTTAAACTTATGCTTCGTTGCCTTACAGTTTTTCCCATTAGGGATCACCTTAAAATTTGCCATGAAGTAACAATGACCTTCAATTGGATCTTTCTCATACTGTTTGAACATGTACTTATTCGTTATGGAGGTCTAGATCTTACTTCCCTATAGTCCACAAATAAAATTATAATTAAGAAAACAACAACAACAAATACCAAGACAAATTTAAAATTTACAACAACATTTGAATCAGACCTCCTGATCAACCAATGGCAAGCAAATCACATATAACTCACTTAATGAGTCCCTTGGATAACTATTCCACCTCCTCAACACATGGACCACAATCCTCCACATATTAGTGCTGCCATTGATGTCCTTTATCATTGAACGGTTCGAGTATGCCATTGACTGATACAAGTTACAATATGTATGATCAAACCTTCAAACATACACCAAAGTAAGCAATAAATTTGCTTCTATATCACATTCCTGAGTGTTTCCATGATTTCCTTCACTTTTTTAATATATAAATACAAACCAATATGAAGTCGGTCAGCACAAAGGCAGCATTAAGATTATACCGTTAAATTTATATACTCAGTAATGTTAACAATTGTTTTAACCCTTATTATGAATAACTTCATCCAACTTAAAAACTTAATAGCCACATGTTATTCTTACTCGGTAAAGCTAAAATCTAGAAAAACTCGAACATATCATCTCATTTTCCTATGCGGCTGCATTTAGCAGAAAATCAGGGAAAATCCACATAAACCCCAAAGATATGACATGCATTTAATTCACCTGCTCACACTTAAAACACTAGCAATTCCCCAATGTTTGCGGCCATTTTCTTTATTTATTTTGTACAAAAAAACCACACCTAGTAAATGGAAAATATAACCCGATAAACCATAATGCAACATTAAGAATAAAGCCTCCCTATTTTTTCAAATTGGCAATGATAGCAATTTTTTAAATATTAATTATCAATTACTTGATCAAACTGAAAAACTTGATTGACCACAGTTTATTTATACTGGCCCTACTAATTTGTATATAACTCACCATAACAAACGATAAAAGCATATAAAAATCACTCATTTACCTCTAACCCTGCCCTGAAAATCAACCTCCTCTCGGAGTTCAGACACATCCAACAACTCAAAGCAATGGTTCGGAAACAGAGATGGGTACTCCCTCACCTTCGATGACAACAACATGTTGACAAGATACTTCTCATGAATACCTTAACCTCCACTCACAACACTAAAATCTTTTATCAAGTACTCTCGGTCCGGCTTAAGAACATTGCAGAAACGATCCATCAGTTTGTCACCACATAGCCTCAAAATCATTCGTGTCCCCTACACATAATTAAAGAAAACAAAAACCATTATAACATAGTATTACAGACTATACCCCAACAATTTAACATGGACGTATACAAACCTAAAAAATTTACCTTTTCGTCAAAAACCACATAGTCAATCAATATAACCTTCGGATAACTACAATCAGTCGCATACACATCAAAATCCGTCCTCCAGAACTCATGGTCGACCTTGGCTAAGATTGTCCACTCAATCTTATGAGGATCTATTGCATCGAGCCTTTGATAGTTGAACGCCATTTTCAGTAAAAAACAGAGTCAAAAAAAGAGAGAGAAGTACCAGAAAGAGTCAACCTTCTTATGGGTGAAAATCGGAAGAGACGAACAAAGAAAAACACGATTTATAGAAAAAGTTTGAATTTAAAGCAACAAACCTACCGCTCCAACCACACCTGCTTCGAAAACTTAATATACAAAGCATCGCAACCCATAACATGAAATGCATGATACAGATAGTGAACATCAACTGAACTTAAAGTGGTGATACAGAGAACATGCTCACTTCAACAAAGGGAATGAGAATGAAATATACGAAGCACTGCCTGAAAGAATGTTTCGCTTTCCTACCACAGCAAAATCGCACCTTCTAAAAGAACATCATGACCTTCTGATTCGTGGAAACATGTTGCTTCAGTGCCCCGTGAGGAACTATAATTAAATCACCCATTCATGTAAACATATTCAACAACCTTAAAAGTACAATCACACCTTGCCTCAGAACCATCATAACTTTTAGTAAATGTCAGAGTTTTAAAAAATGTCACATTTTTTCTAGCGGGTTAATTAAACTATCAAACTTATGTGACCCTTATGGCACGGAGCCAGATAAATGCAAACAGCTTGGCAAACGAAGACGTTATTGTTCTTATGAACAATAACACACTCACACCAAAAGCAACAAAAAAGGGCAACCGACTTATTCTCTTATTACTCTTACAGAGATATTGATCTCAAAGAGATAAGGCCATCTGGTTTGGCCAAAGAAAGAAAAATATCTAGTCAGGAATTACAAATCAATATCCCTTGATTTGTGAATATGGCTTAAGAAATTCATTTCCTGCCTGAATTTATGGAAAATTAAAAAGATTCTTTATAAGACCGAGTATTATTACAATTTCTAGTTATAAACTATTGTCTAATCTAGCTAATATATAACGAGTAATAGATAAATTAGGTAGAAAGTTGATTTGATATTTAAGTTTTGAATATTGAATGGCATTATATAATTTGAAAATTTTAAATTAAATTCTATATTCGGTTTGTTTGGTGACGTTATTTAAATTCAATATATATATATATATATTGAGTGTAAAGATGATATCATTACTCAAATAATGTACAATGGATTTACAAGTGATTGGAAGGGAGAAATAAAATGTACAATGTCTATCCATTTTGGGTCATAAGATACAAAGATTCTGGTTAAAAATATAAATTTATGAGCGCACAGCACAATAGAATGATCGCTTTTTACTTTTTAGACATCCACTTTTTAAGTTTGTAGAAATAATAATAATAATAATAATTGTCCGGTCTTCAGTGTTTACTTCTTTCACATTTTGGGTCGGAGCAGTTTCGTTGTAGATCAGGGGGAAGACCGAAAATCTTCAAGGGGACGAGTGGGACTCAATTTGTTATACGGTTGGGGTCTTTCTTCTCCTCGAGTCCAAGTCTCCGCCCCGTCTTCTGTCACTTCTACTGCGTTCGCTACTCTTTAGTCACCTTTCCCAGTGGCAAGGGCTCAGGGTTTTTCATCGTCGAACGAAAATGTCTCAAACCAAGAAATTGACGCCGAATCTTGATCAGCAGAGCACGAGGATGCTCAATCTCACCGTTCTCCAGAGGAGAGATCCATTCATCGAAGAGATTTTGTTTACCGCCTCGCATGTTTCCTTCTACTCGTTCAACGTCGAAAGTAATCAATGGGTTCGTTCTTCGTTTTAATTCAGCTTTTTCCCTATGGGCTTTGGCGCCATGGAAATGTTTACTATTTTAGTTCAGAGTCTCACTCTTCCACCGTTTTTGTTTGGCTTATAATGTTATACGCGCATAAAACTTGTTCCATTTTTTCGAAACGAATGGAAAAAACATTTTCATCTCTCGCGATCATATGCTTTTCAGTATTCCGAGTTCTTCATTTTGTTTTCTGTTTTCTTTTTCTTTTTTGTTTTTGTTTCTCCTCCTGGATCCAATAGCATTTTTGAAGTCTGATCATCAAACTTTTATCTAATTTTGCAATTATGGGTGGTTATAGAGTCGTAAGGATGTTGAAGGATCTCTCTTTGTCGTGAAGAGGTGATAAACACTGACTCTTTCCTGTCTTTATTTATTCTGTAAATGCTGTCGATTGAATTTTTGTAGGCGTGGATCACCGTGCTTTTTGCTATCTTTTGTTCAGGAATGCAGAACCGCAGTTTCAATTCATAGTAATGAACCGCCGCAATGCAGGTTCGCTAATTGTAATTGTGCGATTTGGGGCCTGATATGTTTATTTATTAGGACAATTGGTCTCATTTATTGCCGATGCTCGTGGTATTATCACATTATATGTTGTTATAAAGGTTAGGGGTTTTATTTTCCAATTGCTGAGTAGCGTGGGAGCGGATATTATTAATGTGGAACTGGAGAAGTGTGGTATTTAGCGCGGTCATGCTTTCTAGTGATTAATTTTTCCATTTTTAACAGTGAACTCGGCAAAATTTAATTTCAACATCCTTGTTTCTCGGTCCATCTCTCTGGTTTTTTTCCTTGCTACTCCTTGTGTTACATACTCCCTCCATTTCATATTATTTGTCACAAAAATTCTGTTTTCCGTGTTTCATAATACTTGTCAATTTTATATTCTAAGACTGCATTTGATTAGAAGTAGTGTTGATTTAAAGGAGACTAAGGGCATTTTTGGAAAGTAGTAGATTAATTTTTCAAAATCTAATGTTATTCAATGATCTTATTGGTGTCTGTAAAAATTGTTTGTGTGACAAGTAATACGAAACGAAGGAAATATGAGATATCAAATTAAACTTATCCTTGGTACTGGTTGATTGGAAGAATGAATTATGTTTAGTGACCAGTGCCTGCCTTGAAAATGAGTGAACGGTTTCTTCTTTGCACCATCAGATTGTTATGTGTAGAGAGAGAGAGAGAGAGAGAGAGAGAGACTTGTTGCTTGAAAAGCACAAGCCATTTTGTATGTGGGGCAGTCATTGAACGTTTTATACAACCTCTAGTTTTATTTGGGTTGAAATGTGTACATAAGCTTGACAAGCCTCGCTCCATTGTCTTGTGAATAATGAATAATATCCCAAATACGATACATATTGTACATACATATATAAATTATAATGACAAGCTTTGTGAAGTTTTCATTAATCATGTACCTGTATGAAAAAGTTAAAAAATGGTATGTAATTATTCAATGATTCTGATGTATTGTAATTATCTCTAACTAGTGTGGGTCTTATGACTGCCATGTAGTTTGAAAAATGAGCAGCTTATGTGAGAGTTTTGATGTTATATATAGATTTTAGAGATGTAATGAATAGGCTGTGCACTGACGTAATACCCAAGCTTCCAAATTACCTAGATGGACTTGTTCATTTAATATTTAAGCACAATCATTTTATACTGAAGCTTGGTCTTTTTACAAGCAAAATAGCTTGGGTTGCTTTTGCCCCCACTTATGGGCATCATCGTCCTATGCCAATTAGCATCATCCTCTTGTGGTCTCTTTTCACTTTTGAACTGGCACTAATCCCCATTGATTATCGATTGCCTCCTTATTTTGGATACCAGGCATCAAATGACTGTCATTAACCCTAAATCACCATGTATTGTTGACAAGTACTAATCCCATTTCAGTAGAAACCTAACCTTGAAATTCTATTTACTGTGCAATTCTGTCGGGCATAATGAAAATATTCCATTTGATTGTTCTACATCTTTTCCTAGGGGGATAAGCCTTGTTGTTGTTGTTGTATTGCTCTGGAACTTTTTTGTGTTGCTACTACTAGTTATTTCCATTCCAAATGCTGATTATGACAAGGACACGCATAAACTTCTTTGAAAATATACCCTTGAGAAATCATTTCTGGTACCAACAGTGAATCCCAACCTGCATTATTGGATTCAAGATTGGAATAAGCGTTTATGGTTAGTTTTGTTTGGGGTTTATTGTCGCTGTATATTATGCCCCTTCGAACTATTTTATTATTGTCTTGTAAACAATATTTTTAGTTATCAAGTTTGAACTTTGATCTGCATACATTTAGTCTTATGTCTTTATTATCTGTTTCTACTGAACGACTTTTTCTATCCAAACTTTGTTCTGACAGATAACCTAGTGGAAAATCTATTGGATTTTGAGTATGAACTGAAAAAGCCATACTTATTATATAGGAATGCTGCCCAAGAAGTTAATGGTATATGGTTTTACAATTCAGATGAAAGTGAAGAAGTCGCCAATCTCTTTAATAGGTAACATAATATTCTTAGTCAAGTCTTTGATGTTTTTTCCTTGCATATTTTGCTCGAACTTTTAGTAAATAGCCCATGGATTGCCATCTTGCTTTTCTTTTCTTATTAAAGCTTCTGAGCGGCAGCATGCTTAATGGCTCATACAATTGTTTAACTTTAACAGGATACTTGATGCATACTCAAAGGCAGCTCCGATGACACAGTCTCCTCATGGGAAAAGGTAAGGATTTTTTAGAGGCTTATGAATCTTGTGAAGTTTCTCTAGCCATATAAGAGAAATCCTTATATATGCAGGAGCATGGGAAATTATTTAGCCTCCCTTACTTTTTGTTATTAAAAAAAAAATATTTTAATTTGATTTTTATTTAAAAAAAAAATTTGTATGTAAAATATTTTTATAAAAATTTTAAAAAATAATCAAGATATTTCTTTGTGCATGTCAAGCGGCTAATATATTTGTGTAATTTGCTCGCATGTGTATGTCCTTTTGCCCGGTCCATCTTTGAACAAAAAAGAAACGAAAAGAAAAGTGAACAAACATTTGAAATTCAAATTCATAATACTTTAGTTGAAATTATTCTGTTGTTTCCTAAAGTTTCGCTCATTTTTCAAGTTGGTTCTTATTGTTGAAAAGTTTGTAATTGAGAGTCCCTGTAGTTTTAAAAGAAATGTCATCCTGTTGAGACTAACAGTAATTTAAGCAATATTTTTACTGCATCAAATTTTAAACTGTTTGCATGGACATGTAATTACAGCGGTATCATGTGTGGCTAACGAATCATGTTTTGGTACATGCTATAGTGAATTTGAGGAAGTTGATCAGGTAGCAATTATAGCAGAAAAGCATCTGAAGTCGTCTTCAGCCACCCCTTCCACAATTGGTGCATTCGAAGATGCTGCATTTGTAGACTGTCTCAATGTATGTAATCGAGTTGCACATACAGCATAATTTTCTCTGCCTTTGGATGTATTCTTCTTTGATGCTGACTTGAAGTTTTCTTTTTTTCATAAATCTCATAGACCACCTGGTATGAATCTATTTTACAGCTTGGATATTGCATTTCTCCTAGGAATATCAAACAATTGTGTCTTAGAAAGATTTGCTCTTGTATTGGAACACCTAGATATGTGAAGCATGCAATACCGTGATACTAAAACCCAGAAAAAGCTGTCTAGGAAGTACTATTTGTGATAGAATATCAGTTATCATTCAGAAATGTAAGGTTTATTTATAGTTAATAAACATAATTTATTCCATGATATTGTGATAAAGATTCTATTAATGAGGTACTCTGTGATTGTGTCATAGATGCTGATCTTACTCAGACCTATAAAAAGAATGTTAGGGGGACACAAGGGTCGGAGAAATAATGTGTAGAGTGGCTTTAGACTTAGGCTAGACTCATGGGTCACTTTTCACTTTTAGTTGCTACTAACATTTTGTCTCTGGTTTATGGGAGCACTCAGACTTGGCTTTGAGAGTCAGAAAGAAGTGAGGAGACAGCCGGTCTCTCGAACACAAGTGAGGGACCTTGTTTTGCTTTGTTGTGTTCAGTGCATTGTGTTTTTCATTTTGTATTAGGAAATAGGGGTTTGGCCCGTATCAGTGATGTTCCCTTTTGTAACACTGATTTGGTTCTAAGGCTTTTATTAGCAAAACCTCAGTTTCCCCCTCAATTGCCATTCTCTTGCATTTATTTTCCACTGTTGCATTTATATTTAGAGCAGAGCTCTATCAGATTGACATTCTTCATTACATTCAGCAGCCAAGTGTTTGTTTGAAGCACTGTATGTGATGGAGAACGAAGATGTATCCTTGAAGTAGGAAAATTTAGAATTTAATTAAGCCTATTTAATGTCTAATTATTATCTTTATTATTAAATGTCAGTTTTTTTAAAAAATTTTGAATTAGGATTTAGCTTATCCTATTTAGGTTAGTTCAGATGATTATTATTATTATTAATTATAGTTAGGACTTTAGAATAGGCCCAGGTTTCCGAGATTCGAATGGAGTTGAAATTGTGCCATCATCATCTCCTTCACATACCACCCCCTGGGCGGGGTTTTGGATTAGTTCTTTGGTGTCTTTCATTGTTTCATATAATGGTGAAGTAGCCATTATCCACTGCGATGATTAAATATCAGAGATTTTTAAAACGTTGGGCATATGTTTAGAAGGAGTTGAAAGTTTTATTAGTTTACAATTATACCCTGGAAGATGGTGCTATGTTGTCCAAATGTAACGCTATTCTACCAGGAAATTTTAAATTAGTGCAGGTAGCATTGGGCTTGAGGAAAGTAGTAATGTATTTGTTACATATTTTTTTACCATATATTTCCTAACTATGCAGTAGCAATTTTAAGTTTTATGTAGACTTGTGATGTGGATTAATTCGGTAAGTGTTGATTAAATAATTGCCAGGATACATTTTAACTATTATGCCTGCTCTGTGCGCTCGTGTTCTGCAGTTTAACTGTATCCATTTATGTTACCTAGGAAATTAATGGATTTAATCTTTGCAGACGGATAAGGTCACCGGTAACTATACTTCAAATGTAGAAAGTTTAAGTCTGCCCTACCATTCTGGAAATTTTGCTTCTTTTGCTCCCAGTGGTGTGTTTTCTGCTGCCCCATCTATGAATGTTCCATCTGCTTCTCATTCAGCTTTGCTGCTACCACCCTTCCTACACGACCCTTTCGATACAAGCAACAGGGGCATTCAAAACGCTAATCTTTTGAAGCCTTCTACATTTTTCACATCCCATCCACCTTCTGCGCCCTCTGCACCTTCTGCAGCTTTTCTTAAATTCCTGAATCAGCCACACCAACATGGCACGCCGGTACCTCAACCTGTTCCACCACCAAGTCCACCTCCATCTCTTAACCCAACTAATACCTTTACCCCCACCAAGCCTGTTATCAGAAGAGAGAAAGTGCGTGATGCATTTTTATCACTTGCTCAGGTAATTTTATGGTTTTATCATGTGTTTTATTCCCTCCCAAATTCCTCGTTTTTCTCATTAGATATTTCAATATGTTAACTGATTTTTCTGTTGAACAGTGACAAAAGAAACCATAAGAGGAAAAGCTGATTTTTGGTCAAGCCTGTGGGAATAAAGTTTAGGGAAAATTACCCATTGGTCCTAGATGAGAAAATTAAGTGCAAATAAGTCCCTTGAATTTCATTTAATACTAATAGGTCCCAGGAATTTATATTTGCAAGTCAAATTTAACATTTTAATGTTTACAAATCAAACTTTCATATTTACAAGCCAGGTTATTTCATTTACAAGTCAAACATGTAAATATTTGGTTCCGTAAGTTCTTCCTAACTGCATTTAAATGGTAAAAGATTGGATGTTGTTTCAACGGAAACATAGTGAAATGAATGTATACGTTTTGTTTTCGTTCAGTTGGAAGCTTACTATCATTTTATTTTAGGCCGCTGCCATGAGATTTATGAAGTTGGCTCTCCTCTAATGAAATTTCCTTTCCCAGGATGATCAATTCATTGACATGGTGTTTCAGACATTGCTAAAGCCGCACCATTGATGAGGATTTTCAAGTTGGAGTTAAGGGTTGTATATGGACCTGGTTCTGTATATAATGTTATACTCTTTTGGCAGGAATACATCTCCTGGTGTTTACTTCATATTGACGCCCGTCTATCCTAAGCTTCTTCGATTACCGCCAAGGCATAGCCGTAATGGTCGGACGTGTCAATAATTGTTTTGATTTTGCGTCAGTTTTACCTTGTGCGTTTTAGGATTTCGTTTTTTCGGTACAGACATAAGAGTTCCTCCATTGATTGGGTGTTCAACCATGACCTCGGCCTCTGTCATTTTGAGTTTTTGACTGATGTTTATCTGTATACAGTCATCAAATCAATCTCTCTACAAGTCATCCGCTGATTAAAGATGTGTAAATGATCTCTATTGCCGAGTAGTGAGCTAGTTTTTGTATGCTTGAAATCATATTTATGCAGTTTTTGAAGGTGCTGAACGCATTGGCTGGGTACAAACAGCTCAACCCGCAGGTCTTGAATGGCACGGAATTTGTTTTGGGGGCCAACAGTGGCATTGATTTAGTTGGCAGTAAATTTGATTGGGTTGTCAAAAAAAAACTATTAATAACTAACACAGAGTTGATCTAGCGTGTAAGATCTGGTTAGATCTTTATGAGTTTCAAGTTTAAATTTCAAATGAGACACCTATAATAGGAGATGTAACTATAAACCTCAAACTAAATATCATATGATAATATTAAAAAAAAATATTGATAAAAGTTAATATAACATTTATATGAAAAGTATTCATAAAGTATAAACCATTTGGCTTTAATGTATTGTATAATCCATTTTTTCTAAACATTTAAGTACTGAAAATAAGTATCAATTTAAATAATGTTCTACTCATTTTTAATCTTTGTATTACCTGGGGAAATGTATTTAATTGTACAAAATAAAGTTATTCTAGTGCATGAAGTTAGGCAAGTATCAACAAACTATTGGTTGATATGGTAAGTGGTTTCATAAGTTCCAATAAGACTACTTGTTGGGAAAGACGAAAATCGTTTGCGCTTTAAGTCTGAAAAAGGAAAACCCTTGAGCAAATGAAAAAATAAAGGAAGAATTACACTTAGGTCTCAAGGAAGAAAAAAATGAAGAAATGATTTCATTAACAACTCCAGGAGCATGTATTGACAACTCCATATGATCATTTTTTTATTTTGCAATCTACATGGACCATGTCTTAATTTCTCTTCTTCCTTAGGACCTGAATATAATTCTCCCAAAAATAAAAAAGAAAGGCAGGTAGTGGATCCTATTTTGCAAATATATAAAAATAAGCGGTGGAAAAGTATAGATTTTAGGGTTAAGTTACACCCATAACTCTAAAGTATTTTTTCAAATCCAACATCCTAAATTAATTTGTAATACGTCCAACAACTTGAAATATTTTTTTAAGTGTGTTTAAGACTCTAAAGTATTTTAGGTGTATCAAACATTCTATAGTATTTTATGACGCAATTTTGTCTTTAAAATATTGTTTTTTTCAAAAGAAATTTGGCCATGAAGTTTTTTTTTTTTTATGGAGCAATTTAAACTTTGACATAAACTCCCAAAAAATCCTTTTAAGTAAATGTGCATCCAACACTTAAAGTACCTTTTAGTAGCAATTGTAGGGTGCTAGGCGCACCTGAAAAATACCAGCACCTGAAAAAACTTTAGGGTGTTAGAGAAACCGTAAAATACTTTAGGGTGCTAGGCGTACCTAAAAAATACTTTAGGGACACATCACAAATTACTTTTAAGATACTGAACGCACATGAAAAATATTTTAGGGTGCTGATGCACCTTAACTCTAGATTTTTTTTAATACAATAGATTTTATTATTTTTTATTTTATATAAAGTATAGGCTATATATTTTCAATACTGTTCTATTAACATTCAGTATCCACTTAGTTGTAGTCTAGTCGAGGTGCTGGAAGAGGCATCCCAACTTGAAGTCTTGCCCTTGGATCGTAGGTGAGTCTAACCCCTTTCCTAAAATTTCATGTATAAAAAAAACATTCAATATCTTGAACAAAGGCATGTATTAGGAGGATAGTTGTGCTTTAGCCTCTGTTTGGTTCGACGAAAGGGAGGGGAGGAGAAGAGAGATATTTTAATATTTCCTTATTTAGATTGATCAAAAGGAAAGGGAGGGAAAGGATTTTAATATTAACTAGTTTAGTTCAAGAGGGGAGGGAAATTATTTTGACATAGACAACTTTACCCTTATGTTATAAGTGATTTTTTCTAAACTCTATTAAATATATAATAAATTTTAATTATAAATAACATTTAATACATACATATATATATATATATATATTTAAAATTATATTTTATAATATACTCCCTCCGGTTTTATTTATAAGCAATGTTCTCTTTCATAAGGCTGGTCCCTTTTATAAACAAATTTCACTTTTTGTCTAAAAATGTAAGCTTTTTTTTTCTTATTTTACCCTTGTTAAATACTCATTCTCTCTCATATCTTATACTCATTATTTCTCATACTTTTTATCTATTTTCTCTCCTATACTCTTTTCATAAATAGGGGTATATATGGAAAAACATGATATTTTTAACACACTTATTGCTTTTAACTATTAATTCATTTTGCACAATCAAAAGGAAAGTTGTTTATAAATAGGACCGGAGGGAGTAATTATATATATGAATGTATGTATATATTTTTTTAAAAAAACGATGTATGATGAAAAGAAGCTGAAAACTCACCGAGAATTCACCATAAAAGGAAACCAACCAGAATTTTAGGTCCCATTCAAAAATCACTAGACAAGCGATGAAATTTATTGGAAACGAAAATAAAAAGGGAGGAAATATAGTCAATTTGCATAGCAATAAATTTTAATTATGGAAAAAAATCAAAATAAAAATCTGAATGTATATTGTGTATTTATTGTTCCTCTTTGATTGATCAATGGAAAATGAGCTACTTCGAATCCTTACTATACTTGCAGCCTTCAATGAAAAATAAGCCATTATACTTGCTTTGAAAATGAGAAAAAAGGTATAAAGGGCAATTTTGGGTTATCACAAAAATCTTATGGACACATTAGTCCAATTGCTCTAACATTTTTAGCTTCTCCTCAAAATTTTCCCAATTTCGGGAGGATTTAGAGGGAGGAAGGGGAAAATTTAAAAAAAAAATTCCCTCCCTTTCTAAATTTTTTTTCTTGTCAATTAAAGGGGAGAGGAGCAAAATCCCTCCTCTCTAGCCCAACACACAGCTTGCTGGGCTTGCGGATGCCAGTGAAGCCCGAGTACGAATGTATCCCTTCCACGGTTGGCGCCTCTTTCCCGAGTCCTACTTTCCACCTGCCAATTTTCCGTCTCCACCCCCTCTGTACGCGCACTGCCGTTTCTCTGCGGTTTCCAATGGCAGCGATCACAAGATTCATTCGCACCCGTTCTGCTTTGCCTCACTTCTCACTTGTTTCCCCTGCTCTCACTAGAGGAATTGCCTACAAACTCTTCGTTGGAGGTTTGCTCTCTCTCTCTCTCTCTCTCTCTAACTCGCTTCCTCCATTTTCTTCGGTGAGGAAACCGTTGTCTGTTTCCTTTGCCACTGCTCAATTCTTCCCTATTTTTCAATCGTCCGATCATAAACCCGTTACAGTTATTCAACTGACAAATGAAAGGCCCATTTTTCATCACCATCTATTCGGTTCAATTATCAACGTGCTTATTGATGACTCACAAACATTTTTTCTGTTTGACGTGAATTTAAGTAGGATTGTTTCAGAATGTTCATTTGATATTGTATGTGTTTCCCGTTAAGACAAACTAGTTTAGAATACTTGACCAATGTTGCATGTATTTCTCAAATTAAGATAAAGTAAAATGAGTAGATAACAAAAAAGGAAGAAATAAAGGTAATTTCTGTTATGGTTTTCTTTGTTTCATGCCTATTTTTTGCATTTTATGAAGGATGAATCATGGACATATGGAATCTGGAAATGGCAGTTGCGGTAGCTTCATTAATTTTATATTTTACATAGATTATCGAAGCTTTCATTTATCGCTGTTTGAGAATGAGCTTGTGACTTTAGGTGGAAACAGTCTGTGCCTTTAAACTGAGGTGAAATTTATTTCGAATTCAATTGAGGTAATGTATGTTACTCGCTTGCTCCCTGGCTCACTTGGTTCCTCTGTGGCCTTGCAACATTGTTAACCTGACGAATTAACCTTACAATTTGTTCTAATTGCCGTTGGACACAAATAATTAATTGCCTCTTGTGAGGATCATATGGTTGAACTCCTATTAAGTCTGAGATCGTTGTTTTCTGCTGATGACAACAGTTGCATTTGATTGCTGTATTGGCTTCCAATTTAAATGCACTTGTTCTATCAACCTTGTAAAACGTTATTTGACGTCGGAGCTGTGTTCTTCACAAGATGCAGGACTTGTAGGATCTAAGATATATAGTCATGAACAGTATACATACCTGATGAATACTCATAAACGTTTAACTGAGCTCTCGGAGAAGAGAGGAATAGATTCATCGGCCTGCTTTTCCTCTTAGCTTTCAGAGAATAGAGAGAGCGATGGTGAGAGTCCTCAGAGAGAATGCTAATTTCTAGACTGCTGGGTTTTCGCAGTATATTAAAATATCAATATTTCTCTCTCCCACTAAGTATCTATATTATTGTCAAATCCTAATAGGAAACCACTAACGAAATGGGCTTATGTGCGACCCAATCTATTGGAGAACACACATAAAAATAGGGTCCGATATGTTCTGTAGTTAATATTAAATCAGGGCTAGTTGTTAAAAAATAAATATTCCCATCACTTAATTGATGCTGATCCGCGTACTTATTGAATTTAACAAATTTAATCTAACAGGACTGTCATTTCTCACAACGGATAAGGGATTGTCAGAAGCATTTTCTGATTACGGTCAAGTTGTTGAAGGTAGCTTCAAGCTCATTACTGCACTAACATTTAGCTACTCTCTGTATTATGATTTGCTGGCCTTTGACAAATTTACTTTTCCAGCAAAAATTGTGATGGACAAGGTATCAGATAGATCAAAAGGGTTTGGGTTTGTCACCTTTGCCTCGGAGGATGAGGCTGAGAATGCCATAACAGGGATGAATGGGAAGGTGATGACAATACGTGTATATCTTTATGCTTTGTCAATATCATGTTATAACTTAGACTCCAGAACTGATGGATGTCTGTCTTTGCAGGCACTAAACGGTCGTGTTATCTTTGTGGATTATGCAAAACCCAAATCCAATATCGGTGATGGAATGCCAATTGCCAGAGGACCTCCTGAACCAACAGCAGACTGTTAATTTATTTTTATGAACGTGAATGTCCTGGAAGCTCGGGTGCTTTGTTGATCAAATATTGCAAGAATTGGTGGATAGGGAAGCTGAGATGTGAAATCTCTTGAAGCACACAACAGTCCGAAGCATTGTTCTTGCTCATCTCACTCAGGACCACAAAGTGATTTTAGTAGGACTTTTGTATTAGAATATACTGGTTTTGAACTTGTTGGTTACGATTTTATAGCAATAAGCAAAAGTACAAGAGAGGTCCCTGTATTTCCCACAGTTATATTCCAAATGTTTGCTTGAGTAACTAGATGGGGGAATCCGAGTATTGCAGAGTCCAAATAGCAAGTTGGATTGTTTATGACATGTGAACAATGTAGGTTTCTATAAATTTATTAGAGGTATAGATGTTATGATTGTTTTGTTAGTAACAATAAACACAAGTTTGCAGCAAAAATGAGTAAAATCTATAAATATACTGCTTGAGTTGTTAGGGAAATTATAAACCATGATCCTCAACTACGATATCGTAATCTTGAATACGTTAACTTTAAAATCTAATATTGTATACTTCTAAATTAGTACAAAAGATAACAACACACATTGCATAACAGTTGAAATGGACATTAAAGATACACGTGTTATTTTCGGCCAGCGGGGCATGCTTTTTTGGCCGGAAAAAAAAAAAGGCGGGGATTGCTTTTAGTGTTACACTGTTACATTATGTCAAAATATTTTAAAGACAAAGCCGCCGTCTGTGGGGATCGAACCCACGACCACGTGGTTAAAAGCCACGCGCTCTACCACTGAGCTAAGACGGCTTGTTGTTAGACGCTGTGAGTTTTTATAAATTTTGATTAAAAGTATATCAAAATTCTATTATTAAAAAGAGAAAATTGCTCATAAATCCCTATTTGAAATTTTATTTATGAAATGGGACCTGAGACCATGTAAAGGTATGAGGTCCTTGAATTTGAATAATTGTAATAAGAGAAAGGCAAAATTACCCTTAAGAAAAACATTCCCTTTATGCAATCTCTCCCCATAAGCCAAACATTCATCATAACACAATTCTCCTTCACCATTATTGATTTCATCAAAGAGCCCACAACAAGGTTTAGCTTGAAGAACCATGGAAGCAAATCATAATCTCTAAGCATGGTATAATTAAATCTAGAAATAATTAATCGTAATAATATCAAACGCATATAACCAATGAAACTAAAAACGAAAAATTATGTCTTTAATCTATCGAAGGCCCAGGATAACAGAAGCCACTATTAAGTTAAAGGCCTTATTCTTTAGAAGAAAATCTACAAAATAAGTTATCATCGAGCAAAGACATAGTCTTGCTTCTACCATAAAGACAGTGATAAGGAGTGTGGAGAAGGCGAAGAAGATTGAAGAGGACACCTAAATCTATGAAGGTGGGGGGGTGCAGGTGTCAACAAAGAGCCTAATATCGAGATGGAGTTGGAGAAGATAGGAGAGGCGAAGAACGGTGAAGTAGATGGAAGTGGTCATCGATGGTGGCGGTGGCGGCATCAATGATTGGGGAGGTCAGTGGTGGCAATGGTGTTGATGAGTGGGGTGGTTGATGGTGGTCATGTGTTTGTTGTTGGTAATGAAAGTAGAAGGACCATAAAATTGAAAAAGGGAAAGGGCAAAAATGAATTGTGGGTCAAAAAATTGAAAATCTTGGATTTTTCAGGGAAGATGAACTGCATGAAGGGAAGATGAATTACACATACATAAAGATGGATTGCACAAAGGGAGGATAATTTGCAAAAAAATGTAATTGCATATCAAAAACTAATTTTGCTCATATGGAAAATGAATTGCACATAAGTTAAAACAGTTTACACTTAAGAAGATGGATTGCATAAAAGGAATATTGTTTGAATATAATGGAAGATTGTTTGCATTAAAGGAAGATTGTTTGCACATAACGTAATTTGCACATTTAACTAATTTTGCAACGCAATGAAGTATGAATTATTTATGAGAAAGATGAATTGCACACAAAGAAGAATAGATTGCACATAGAGAAAATATATATTGCACAAAATGAATGTTTTCATTGAGGGAAATTTTGTCTTTCTCCTAATAAAATTATTTGTACTTAAGGACCCCACACCTGTACAAGATTCTAAGTCCCAATTAAGAAATAAATTTTCAAATAGGGATTTATGGGAAATTTTCTCAAATAAAAATCAAACATATATATATATAGTATATTGTTAAATCAGGAAATTTTTAATTAATTTCATTTACTTTATATATTTGTATGTATATCATGATATTCATAACAAGGTAGAGTAATTAGTTGTATGTTTATTTTGATATTAAATATAAAATTTCAATTTTCATTATCTACCATATTTAATTAAATCGGGAAAGTTTTAATTAATTTTATCATGTTTTTCCAAACTACGTATATAATTGGATTCTTGTATAATATATAAGCTTTGTAAATAATACTCGCTTGTAAATGGTTAAAAGAATATATATTTTAGGAAAACCAGTACATATATTTTTTATAAGTAACTAACTTACCCAATTTCATTTATTTACAAAAATCGGTTTATTAACTTTTATATTTAAAATTGAAAGAGTATCAATTAGTTTTGGTGTACCATCAGCTGCAATTGAATCGTGTAGAGTTTAAACAGGATTGCAATATCTATTTATTTAATCCCCGGATGCAGGCTCTTATGTTTTTTTTTTTATATTTCATATTCATAAATTTTTAAATAATAGGAAATAGAAAAATTCTTTTTTAAAAAAGACAGAATGATATTAATAACCATGAAGTTTACAACGAAACTAAAGAAACTAAAATAAAATGTAACTAATTAAGCTTATCTGAATCATTAACAGTAATAGTAATATGAAAGGAAGAAAATTCTTTGAGCAGACACTGAATGTCCTGAATCACGACATCATTGCTAACTGCTTGAACTATTGATGTGGAGATAAAAGCTTTCCTTGAGCACCAAATCTTCCATATGCAGCTGCCGTAAAAAAAACCGGGGGGGGGGGGGGGGGGGGAGGAAGGATTTTGTGCCCTTAAATCCATAGAATTGAAGTTCGAAGGCATTTGTAGTAAAATCATGGGCCATTTTGACATTACTTCGTTCAAATGAATTGATGCAAAATTGATCCTGCCGACCATACCTATGCATGACATTTTTAGACATTCCTTCCATTCTTAAGTTGTGCAGAATGATTACCCAATCTGCAGTGTTGAATTCATATACATTCATTGGCAGAATTTTGATTGAAGGCTTGCTTCTATCTTCTACTCTCTTCGGTCCTAATTATGAGACAAAGTTAACTTTTTTGGAGAAATTAAGGAAGCCAATTAAATTACTTTAGAATGTTTATATTTTTAGTATCCTTAGATTATATATTAGTTTATTAGTCAAATTAATTAGTTTGGAGAAAAAAATAAAAATATAAATACTCTAAAGTAATTTAATTGGCTTCCTTAATTTTTCCAAAAAAGTTAACTTTATCTTATAATTAGAACCGGAGGGAGTATATGAGTATGAGAGTGAAGTATTATAAATGAAATCTTTCCTTGAATTTTGTTGATTACTTGTGAAGCATGATCTGTATGCCCATGATGCACAACATAATTTCTCTTATACCAGATGGTATTTATAAGAATGATAATACTATTTAAAAGAGTTACCTCTCCGCTCTTGAATACGAGTTTATGGAATATTTCAGTCATAATTTAGAGTTCTAAAAAGAATGAGGATTGAAATTGAATTGAGAAACAATCAAATCAAACCATATATATTGATTTACCTAGGGAAACTCTTTAAAAATGTTTGAATACATGATTATTTAAAAAGGTACTCAAAGTATTTCCCCTTTTTTTTTTTTCAAAATCAAGGTCTTTTCTGATAAATAATCGCGGCATTTTTCTCTCTCTCTTTTACTTGCTTTCATTTTCTCTTTATTAAAACATATAATTGTGCGAATTACAATAAGGTCTCTGAGAAAACAGTTAATTACCTAAAAGTTTAATAACAATTGAGAACTAATATAATGTGTAATAATAAGTGCTGGTGTAACTGTGTAAGGAATGGCTCCTCTTGATAATCAAGTCCTTCATTAGGACCTCACTGTAATTTGCCTGATAACTCTGCAATGAGGCAAAGAAAAGAATCGATCGCAACTGATGTCAAGCCCCAATCCTCATAGATCGACGTTGACCCATCGACAGCAAAGATAAGGTTGGTGCAAAATTTGACTTTTAACTATTCCCTCCGGCTCTAATTATAAGATAAAGTTATTTTTTTTGGAGAAATTAAGGAAGCTAATTAAATTAATTTAGAGTAGTTATATTTTTATTTTTTTCTTCAAACTAATTAGTTTGACTAATAAATTAATATATAATCTAAGGATATATAACATATGATATACTCCTTCCGGTCCTAATTATAAGACAAAGTTGACTTTTTTGGAGAAATTAAGAAAGCCAATTAAATTACTTTAGAGTATTTATATTTTTATTTTTTTCTCCAAACTAATTAATTTGATTAATAAACTAATATATAATCTAAGGATACTAAAACTATAAACACTCTAAAGTAATTTAATTGGCTTCATTAATTTCTCCAAAAAAAAGTCAACTTTGTCTTATAATTAGGATCGGAGGGAGTAATTAAGTAACTTATTTAAATTCCTTAATTTCTCCAAACAAAGTCAACTTTATCTTATAATTAGGATGGAGGTAGTATTTAAGTAAATGCACCTTCAATGCAGATAGTGAACACGCATCCGAACAAGTGGTGAGAATTAATGTGCCCTGTAAGTTGTAATTAACTCTGTCTCTATATACATATATATATATATATATATATATATGCATATGCATATGAGTATATTTTGAAATACACTGCAGTGTTATAGCCGTTTCCTTTGCTTCTGCCTTCTGACCATATATGTGAGGCCAATGCAGGGAAAGGGAAAGGGCTGGGACTTAATTAGATGACTGTACAGTGATGGATCTACCTAATTAAGACATAGGAATCTGAATCTGAAAGGATTCACCACAACACGAACATGGAAAAGAAGGTGGCAAACGACACGGCCACCAGAGCCACGCACATCATGTCCAATATCCCTTCTGCCCTCACCTTCTTCTCTTTTCTCTCCTCCTTCTTACCCATGAACTCCTTGTATTTCTTCCTTGCTTCTTCCTCCGCCTCCTCCCCCACATTCTTCTTTCCCCTTTTACCCCCCATTGCCCTCTGCATAGTCACCAAACTATCCCTCCCGTTCAAGTGCATTCCCTCCATGTCCTCCATCTCCATGCTCACCTCCCTCACCTGCACCTCCCCTCCCTCCGTCCCCCCGCACGTCACCACCAACCGGCACAGCGCCAACTCCGACGCCGATCCTTTATCTCCCGCCAGAACCGTCGCGAACCGAACCTGAACCTCGCCGCTCAGCCAGTGACGCTTCACCGATACCGGCTTCTCGCTCGATAAGTTCATGGCGCGCCGTCCCTCCGGATCTATCACTATCCAGCTCAGCCTCAGCTCTCCGTACGCGTTTTCGCCTTTTGGGCATTGCACGGGTGTCTGAACCACGTCCTTGGGATCGAGCAGGTCCAGCCGGAACGGCGAGCACCTAAACCAACCGGACAACGTTTCGGTTTCTAGAACCTTGGAGAATAGGAGTCGTTGGCCGTAGTGAAGATCAACGGCGGAGATCAGCAGGGGCGTGCGGTCTGGATCAGGGCGCACGTTTTGAGGAGTGCAGAGTAAAGCGGTGGAAGAGTCGGAAAGGAAAGAGCGGGAAGCATGAGGGAAGGTTGAGATGATGCGGGCGACGGAAGGAGAGCTGGTGGAAGGCCACGTGGATCGGCAAACACTGGCCCACAGGTGTTCATCGGTGGAGAGGGCGTAGAATTGGGAAGATGTGGTGGCGACGGAGGCGAGTGCAGGGCCGTGGAGGCGCGTGAGGATGTGAGCTCGGATTATGTCCTCAGGCACGGCGGCTATGGTGGTGCCGGAACTGCAAGCCATGTATTAGGAGATTCCTTTCTTAAAGTGGTCGTGTTTTGTTTGCGGAGGGTCGGGACTCTTGGGCTTTTATATGCACATCAGGGAGGCTGCTGATATAACACTCGTGGCCTCGTCCGTTTAATTATCGGTATGGGGTGCGGTGGACCCCGCAGGGATCGCATAATCCCTCCAGATTTGAGTTCTTTCATTGTCTGTCCACGGTCATTAATTTCAAAGAAAGCTGGGTAGCGTGTTATTGCCTTACTGACACTGTTCGCTCGACTTCATCAGCATTGACCATAAACGGGGCAGGTAGATGAGATAATTAGTAATATTGTAGTGTGATGAGATATGCAGGAACCTACTTTCAACTTCTTATCTATTATTAATATGTAAAAATCAACGAATGTGACACAACGTAATATATTTATATATATAAACTCTAGAGAAAATAGCCTGATGACGGAGGGACGCGAGTTGAGACTTGAGACGGCGACGACGCTTAGCTCAAGTGTATGCCAAAGCTATGCCCCTAAATTGGCACCATTACTAGTACGAGTCGTTTTCTAATTCGCTACTACTTTGCTTCCTGAAAGCAATGATTTTATGGATTGTTCATTTGTTCTCACTCACCGCGTCCTCTCAACGTAAACTTACAAACTCTTGTATTATTTTTTTTTATTTATATGTCCATTTTAATTAAAAATTTTAGTTGAATTTTAGAATAATAAACATATTTTTTGTACTTTTTTGTCCCTATCAATTACAATAAATAAAATATATTTATTCATGTTTATTTTTGAAATAAATAATAAATAAGGGTAAAATTAAAAATTTAGCAAATTGACTCCACGAATTTACCGATTTTATATTTCTAACTTACAACATTAAGTCGAATCGCCGGTAAATTTTGCCAATTGTAAACTTGGATAAACTAATGAGTTTATACACCAAGTTTATCACTTTTAAGTTTCCAACTTATAAAACCATATTAACTTACTTTTAATCACGTATTAACTTTTATAATTTGATCACGCTCAGTATTATATATGAATTTTATATAAAATTCCTTGTTAAATATGATAAATTATAAATTTTGATGGATTTAATTTTAATTATTTGAATTTAAAATATAAGTAAATCAAATTGTTGTCATTTCTTATATTTTAATTATTTAATTATACACTATTAATACATATTTAATAATAAAAGTAAACTCTTACGAGTTTACGATTTGAGTTCACTACAAGTTTATGTCATTGTCACAAATTTACTTAAGCTCATGGATTTGACAACCTTGTCAACCACTCATGGATGGTTTAATACTTTAATTGGGTTGATTGGAGGAGTCTATAAACTTCAGTGTTTGTTTGAAATAATGATTAAAGCCTCTAAAAATAACAATAAATATTTGTGCAAGCCACAAACGTTATCCCAAACAAACGTTATTATCCAATAGCGTTCCGCCACTAACCTCACATTTAATCCATAGTTAAGTATGTGGGCTTAGTTTGAGTACGCCTTAAAAAAAAATTCAACTAAAGACTTCACCTAATCTACTGCTAAATTGTTGTGTTAAACAATAAGCAAATAAACCAGACACTCCATTTATAATTTTATATACACATGTTATATATACTCATTAAACATTCAAACCTTAGAAAACCTGTAAAAAGGAAACATAAACGAAAAAAATAAGATTATCATTCAAAAGTATCGTTTATCAGAGGTGACTTGACTATTGGACTATTTCATTTGTATATTAAACTCGTTAGGAATGCGAATCGCGTGTGACGTGCGTGCGTTCAATATAATTGTAAAAGTAAAAGGATGAAGGGCATGTCTGAACTTAAGATGGCAGAAATGAATTTTTTATAATATGATTTTTATAAAAGTAAAATAGAAAAAAAAAATTATATTGTAAATGTAATTTGTATTTGAATTGAAGGTGTTAGAAATGGATTTTTTTCTAACCTTAAATCTGTTTGGATTGTTTTTTGAAAAGTCAGTTTAGATGGAAAATGACTGAAAAAATCTATAAATCTTATTGAATACTATATATATATATCTATATATTATTTATATATATTGTGATAATTGAAGTGAAAAATGAAAATTTAAATTTGAAAAATAAAAGTTCAATTGTTATGGAAAAAAAGGAGAATACACTAAAGTACTTAATTAAAAATGGATAAAGTTGTATTTAAATTAGAACGCATACATGAAGCGGATCATTATTGGATCACCACCCTAACAAGTTTATCTCTAAATTTGTCACGAACATGATTCATTTGTGTTAAAGATATTCTATGGATAGTTGTTGTGGATGCTACATCAACTGAATTATTATTATCTTCACCATATATAATTCCTCATTCAGTTTCTAAAAACTCCAAATATGTCTGGGAATTTCTCCAAATAAGATTATGTATAGCCATTATTGCACAAACTATGTGGACTTGTATTTCAAAGCTATATGACTTTATATCCTCCAAGAGTTGAAACCTATTCTGACAGACTCTAAACGTCCTCTTTATAGTGGTCCTCAAACTTGAATAATAATAATTGAAGATCTCATTCTGATTTCCAAATCCCTCTTGTCGCCTGAATTTTGGAAGGTGATAACATTCACGTCTATACAGACCAAGATATCCCACCAGTGTTGAATAGCCAGCATCGACCAAATAATATTTGCCTTATAAATACATGCAATTTTTTTACACTGTAAAATTATAGCAAATGTGAGGGAAAAAACAAACACATAATGTAGGTTCAAATGTTGAAGATATACCTTGAGATGGATGGGGAAAATTTATAGATGGAGTAGAGATAACAGTATGGAACACACGAGCATCATGTGCAGTACACTCTTATCCACACTAAAGTGAAGCACATATCGCAATCACATATGGTCATGATATTCTGTGTTGGATATCCTTTTCATCCGATATATTTCTCTTGCTCAAATTGACTGACCACACACCTGATGTAAGTTCCATCAATTGCTCCTATTACATCCTTGAAATATAGGTAATATCGTTGATCATTATAGATTTTTGGGTGATAATATAATAACGGAACTCTGGATCAAGCAGTTTGATATTTTATGTGGATAGATTGACACAAACATCTAAAACCATGTGGAATATCTTACTAACAGTTTCTCTTGAATATTGAAATCATTCTTGTAGGATTCTATTTCCTTGTACATGTCCATTGTATATAAGAACATGACAACCATTTCTTCAACTCCCAAGTTCTTAGTCTTCTGTAACCTATGTTCTACTAATTTAGAGCATAATTGAAAGAAGACATGTTTTTCCACACGAAAATTTTCAAGACAAACTCTATTATGTCCTTTTAATACCTCTTGCACCTACTTTACACCTGTTTGCTTACTAGTTCTACTTGGGTCTTTACAAACATAAGGTACGAAATATTGAACCATCGAAATACCCACCTGTCATACTCTATCATCTCTTCATCTAAAAGGGATATGAGTGCAAACTTTCTGTCTACACGAGACGATCCTACTTCGTTTGTTCCCTCCAAAATATCCTCGCCACTCGAACTTGCCATAGACGATGTATCCTGTGTGATTGCCAATATTATATGAAATCAGATACAATTATAAAATTTGCAAGTAAATTCACATCAGATGGCAGAAGTTGGTAACATTCACAACTGACATAAAATATAGCTACATTGTCTAATATAAGTAAGTATTATCAACTCGATGTTAGGATCGGTAGGCACAGCGAAAGAATTTTAAAAATTTTCACCGATCCTAATCGAGGATCTATCAACGGCGTTTAAACCAAGTTGGAAGGATTCATACCTTTTTGGTGATTCAGAGTTTTCACGATCTCTAGGAGCCAACACGTCAGATCCGCTCCCTCTACCAGTATCCACACGAATGCTCTCCAACCGAGACTACGTGCTAGTGCCTCTAATGTCTCCTAGGGTTTTTACTTGCGGCTCTCAATTCTCATATGCGTATCAATATATCTGCTCTATTAAGTTTATAACCTATGAAGGCTATTTTCAAATTTCAAAATTAATCATCATTAATTTTGAAATTAATTAACAATTAATTATCTTGATAAGCTAATTAAATAAATTCAGTTTAAATTAAATCTGTCCAACAGTTTTAATTTAACATATTTATTTAATCCAAATAAAGAGCCATTAGATTTAATTTATCTTCATAAACTAAATCTGAGATATTATATCTCTATCATGTTAGTTATTAAATTTAATATATCTTAATAAATTAAATTTAAAACAAACACAAGATAATAATATCATATAATATAACTTTAATCAGTTAATATAATTTTATAATGACTTAAATCTGACTGTAGGAATCAAAATCAAAACTCAATAAAAATATAAAAATTATAACCAAAACTTGTTAAAAATATAAATAAAAAAACAACTTAAAATGCATAATAGATAAAATAGTGGAAAAATCGATTTTCAACCATAAAATCTAATTCCCAATAACATTTGAATTCATGTTCTTTTTTCTTGTTTTCAAATATGATTTTATCAATTTGAGAGGGTGCAATCATATATATCAAGTCCAACTTTTAATATAATAAAGGAAAACTTGCTCCTCCTCAAACTGTTATCAAGGAAATATCTGATTTGATTTCTTTTAATAATAAAGCGGCCTTCTCACAAAATCCATTGCCTCCCTCTCCTTAGTATAGCACAAAGATGGTAATACCCCACATGGCCTTGGTAGTCGATGGCAAATCATTATGCATAATAGGAAATATAACCATCAAGTTATCATGGTGTAATTTACCTTGAGGGTTTTGTTATTCACAGGTTCACTTGGCATAGAAGAATTATGAAGTCATCTGACTTCTACTTATTTTGTTTAAGAGGACCTGAACCTGACTCAAACTTAGAGGATTTGAATATCATTTTCACTCCCAAACAATTCATACCTCCATAGATTCATAATCCCTTTCAAGCGGCTATAATTTGGACTAATCTTGGTTTTTTGCAATCGTCTTTCTCTAAAGTTCTTGTTTTCTCGAAGTAATCTACTTTCTTTCATAATATTTGTAATTTTTCTTTCTGTCCTCACTCCCTTGTAATACTTTGATTATCATTTAATGTATTATTTTGTCTTTTTATCATAAAAAATCAAGTGCAACTTTTATTTTCTTTTGGTTTTTTTAATATTGGTACGGCTTTTCTTCAACCATATGCAATCATGCACATATCTTTTTGCAAATGACCTTCATATTGAAAGCTTTTGCGCATAGTTGATGATAGAATTGGACACAGCTAAAAATGAGTTGTGCCTGTTGGGGTTAATTGCACCATGTCCTTCCAAATAAAAAAAATGTTAAATGGGGTTTCCCAATTCCCCCTGAAATATGGAAATTTAATTATTCATACTTTTAACAAGTTTTCGTTTTAATTATTGAACTTAATCCTCTTAAATTGAAACAATATGAACCCAAACTAAAATCCGATCAATCTCCAATGACTAACAATTGTATCAATCACAAAATAGTTTTTTTTAAAATACATTCCTCGAGTGTGTCGTTTGAATTCTCTCAACAAATGCTTCATGCATGTTTAGTTTTGCCTGTTTGAGTTAATGTTCAAGAAGTACGTTCATGTAAGCTGATACAAAACTCCTCTCAAACTACTATAGATTTTAATTTAGCATTAATACTTTGTTAAAAACATAAGGAAAAGTTAATACTTCAATTCAAAAATTTATAATCCATCAACTATGATTCGGTATAACTTAGTTCTGTACTAGCATATGAAACCCAGTATATAATATTTTTCACATTTCATAATTTAATCCTTGTATGTATATATATTGTTTCGAGTAATCAATTAACTATTCCATTTGACAGAAAAATATTACTCCTTCTAGTACTTAGTATAAAATATGTTTAGGGGTTGATCTTGGCTCTAAATATAAGATATAGTTTTTATATTTGTCATTCTTTTCCTAATTTATCATTATTGATGCTCTCTCAACAATAATTAAGGAGGAGATGAGAGGTCGAGGAATTAAGGTAGATAGCTAGGGTGTTTTAAAAAATATATTTCATATTAATTAATTTTAATTAATTTTCTTAATCTAATCAAATTATATAAATATGTGTTATATTAAGACTAGAATGTGATGAGTGATGAGTGATGACTGAGAAGTTGGCGGGTTGAGGGAAGCCGGACAGGAATGTAGTTATTTGCCATTGTGAAATTGATGGGCTGGACGAAACAATCATTGCCAACAATGACCTCAAAACCACTACCAACTTTGGTAGAGATGACAGGTAGTTAGAGCCGGTAATATGGGTCCAACTCGCGGGCTCAACCCGCGAGCCTGCTGGTTTTGATAGGTTAGGGTTGGGATAATCCCAACCCGTAAAAATGCGGGCCGCACAGGCCCGCACCGCATAGCCCGCAGGTTGGCGGGTTGACTCGTAAAGTTTTTTTTTACATATAATAATTTTATAAAACTTATAAGTTTTCCACTCCTATTTTGATACCTCCCAATTCAAAGAGAAAAAATCTTATCCTCTTCCCTTCTTCTTTAAACAAAATTATTATATCTTGGTTGCTTGAGGATGGGTTTATTTTTTGTTTATAAATTTTGACAAATTTGATAACTTTATCTCTTGAATTGTAGATTACGCATAGCCCGTGGGTTGACCCGCAAAATTTTTTTTACATATAATAATTTTACAAAACTTATAAGTTTTCCACTCCTATTTTGGTACCTCCAATTCAAAGAGAAAAAATCTTATCCTCTTCCCTTCTTCTTTAAACAAAATTATTATATCTTGGTTGCTTGAGGATGGGTTTATTTTTTGTTTATAGACTTTGACAAATTTGATAACTTTATCTCTTAAATTATAGATTATGTTTTTACATTTTGAAAAGAGAAATTATTGATGCTAGGAAGGTAAATTTAATGACTCATATATATGTGTCTCATAGTTTCAATCCTCTTCAAAAAATATGAATTTTTTTTTCAAAAAAAAAAGGGGCCCGCGGGCTGACTTGCAACTCGCACACTGCGGGTCAGGGTTGGTATTTTGTCAACCCACAGAAATGCAAGCTGCGGATTGGTGTGGGCTAGCCCGTATTCCCAGCTCTACAGGTAGTGAGATTTAGATGACACCGAAATGCGCCTTCTCTTTACCTGGCCGCTGTTGGTGGAGATGATCAAATTAGAGCAAGAGCTCTTCTACTTTTATAGTTCTATAATTAAAAACCCAAAAAATGTAAATATTGGGTTCTAAAAATCGCAAAAATACATTCATAGACTATTTAATTACAATAGAGAGAGAGATTTTTGGCATCGCAGAGGATATTCCAAAGTACCTTTGCAGTTGAAAAGGTTGCAAAAGGAATAAGGGGCAGGTCTAGCGGAATGAGGCATCAGTTTCCTTTTAGGGTCTCTTTGATACGTGGGATTAAGAAAGTAGGGAAAATTTTTATGAGTTGAATTTTAAAATATTGAAGGAGTGGGGTAATAAAATTTTAATAAAAAGAATATATAAGATAAAAGAGTAAAAAAAATTAATTAAAAATTTTTAACCCCATTTTTTTATTTTTTTAAATTCAATTCAAAAAAATTTTCCTTCCACCCATTTTCCCTCCCCTCTCCTCCCCTCATACCAAACAAACCCTTAAGTAACCTCACGGGTTCGAATTTTGGACTAGGAATGATGTTGATGTTAGTGGCTTGAGAGGGCCGTCCCATACTGTGCACCACCCAAATCCGGATCAGTCTGGGCTTGTGTAGCCTTCGAGAAAGAAACTAGCCTGGAATACCAGGGTGTACACGCAGGAAAAAGGAAAGGAGGCTGAGTGAGTGAGAAATGAGGCGGTGTGAAGCAGTTAAACTAGATGGCGGAGGCAATCGGAGTGAGAGGCTGTATGCTCCCTCAACCTGCCAACTTCTCCTTCCTCAAATTCGGTTACACACGAGTTGAGTGGACGGTTTCTAAAGGTGTTAATATATATTTTTTGTCACGTTGCATAACTAGTTGATGACTCAAAACAAATTACACTCCATTTGATAATGATTAAATTATTAATTTGAAGAAATTAGGGACTGGCTTTTAGGTGAGTCAACAATTTATAAGTAGGGTTGCACGAATCATAGGAGAGGAATTAACTCACAAGTGATTTAAAACTTGGAAAACCAAAATAATCCTTTCGGTCCTTAATATAAGATATATTTAGAGAGTTGAATTTTATCTTAACTCTTAAATATAAGACATAATTTTTCATATTGTTCATCTTTTCTTAATTTACCTCTATTAACGCTTCTTGAACAATAATCAAGGAGAAAAAGAAATTAGGGAATTAAGGAAAATGACTAGGGTCTTTTAGAAAATATGTCATATTAATTAATTTCATTAATCTAATCAAATTAGATAAATATATTTTAATTTTCCCAAAACATAAACAGGGGAATGGTATTAGCTTTCCCTAACATTTTTTACAATTGGAGACAAGACTACTGTTAGCTACTCATCTATTGTAAGACCATTTCCAGATCATTACCCTAAAGCAACTCCAAGCACCAAACGCCCTGGCGTAATAAAGGAGTTTTGCGTGATTGACAGCATGAAAAGAACGTGGGAAGAGTGTCTCCGCTAATTTTTTCTTTTCATTCAATGTATGTATTATTAATAAATTTTTATTGTAATAATATTTTTTAATATTATTAAATCTCAATTATTAAAAATTAATTTAATAGATACATTTAATAAAAAGTAAATGAAATGCGAAATCAATTGAAATATCCGTCTCCCACTTGAAAGATTCTGACCACAATACTTCAGCACTATTTTTGCCGCATCTCTTAGGGATTGGATCCATATGAACCTCAAAAAAGAAATGGGAAGGCAAATTGATGCATTCTGGGCATTACTGTGGGGGGTTTAGTTTGGAAATTATGGAACTGGAGAAACAAATGGGTTTTCGAAGAACAGAACAAACCATCAGATCAGCTTTAGTCATTTTATATTCGTGGAAGCTGTTTGTTCAGAAACCAGATGAGTTGCAAGCGGATATACTAGTAACCACGACAGTATCTCCATGGCAAGCTTCCCCTCCGAAATGGATAAAAATTAATGTGGACGGTGTTATGTCGTCTACTACAAACTGTGCCAGTTGTGGAGGAGTTATAAGGGATTGTAAAGGCACATGGATTGTTGGTTTTTCAAATGCTCTTGGAGTATGTAACGCCTAAGAAACAGAGGAATGAGCCCTGTTAAAAGGGTTGCAGTTAGCTTGGAGTATGGGTTTTAAAAAGGTCATTATAGAATCAGATGGTAGAAATCTGATAAATATGCTCTTGAGTAATAGTAACATTGACAAGCAGAGCCCGGTCATGCTTATCTGATAAATATGCTCTTGAGTAATAGTAACATTGACAAGCAGAGCCCGGTCATGCTTAGAGTCAAAAGTTTGCTGGAGCTTCGATGGGAGATAAAGGTTATTAGTATTCCTCGTGTTCAGAACTCAGTTGCTGATCGCCTTGCAAAAGATGCCTCTCTCTCAGACTGTTTTTTATGACTGTGTCCTTTATATTTGAGGACCTTAAGACTATAATTGTGTGTTTAAAATAGTTTATTTTTAGGTAATAATTACTTATAAATTGTGATTCACGATATATGAGATAAATATATGAAAAAAATTTTATCTCGACTTGCGTAATAAACACTTATATTCAAAAAATAAGTGTTCCTAAACATGCACCAAGACTGATTGCATGGGAATTAGTTCTCCTCATAGTTAATCTTCCTCATTTAGGGCTTGTCCCTCGTCTGTACCAAAATAAATAAAGGAACGAATCGCAAAAGGAAACGACCAAAAAAACCAAAAGCGAGAACAGGAGGTATAGGCTGAACTCGGCAGTTGAGTGACTCAGTCAAAATTGATTATTTACTCAGTCGAATACATCGTCAAGTACATCGGGGCTAGTAAGAAGCAACGGGGCGGTGATATGTAATTACAGATTAGAATTCGATTCTGTTTTGCTCTCGCCTTTGTGATTTTTCCCTCCTCCACGTATTCGGATAAAGCCCCCTCCTGCCACGTCACGTGCCCCAAAACCGATACCCCATCCCTTCCCTTCGCTCCAGAACCTTTCTCCCATTTCTTTATTCGTGTTTTCCGGCGCCTCTCTAAATTTTCTCCGCTTTTTTTGATCTGCTATATGGCAGTGAGGTTACCCCACAACAGTTCTGTATCCTTCAGGTGATTCATCATATTTCTCTATTTTCATTTGTATTATCGAATTTTGGTCCATCGGATTGCTACCTTAGTTGATTAGTTTTGGACGCTGCTAGGTTTTTACTCGTCTTTTCTTTTATATACAAGCTTTATGGCTTAGCTTATCAGATACTGATGAGAAAAAAAGAAGGCAGTTGATACACACACACACACACTTTTTCTGTAAATGAAGCAATTGAAATTTTTGCCTGTCAAATGTATTCACCTAAGGTAAGTATTGCCGTTATTTTTTTTCATGGTAGTTGTTATTCAAAGAACTATGCCGCTTTTAATTTTCTAATGGCCGATATTTTTAATCCTCAGCGCGCTTTTATTCCTTTAGGCTTCCTTTTACATTGTCGGATTGGATTATGCAATATCAATCCCCGAGTGATACTATACTTCTATTATATGACGCGGTATTAACGTTGAGCACACTTACAACTTTGTCGATTATATACAAGTCAGCGGTCGAAGCATGGATCCCTAGTTTCAATATGTATATATATATTGGAATGAAACTCAGTCATTAGTTTAACTGCTGCACTTTTGTTTTCATCCATTTTCTCCCTTGATGTCAGTTCTTCCAAAGAACTCTTCATTTGTGCATATCTGTGTATGTCATCACTAATTGCATTTCTTCTGGCAGCTCTTCAATTCCCTGGGCGTCAAAAAGCCCACACGATTTCCCTTATCTTGGCAAAGAAGCATCTGACTTGCGTCGCCTTCTTAGCAAATGGGGTAGTTCAAGAAAGAGGTGTCTCATTAGACACACATTATTGTCGAACAATGACTGTGGACCAGTGGGTTATAGAAAATGCTACTTAACATCTTCTAAACCTAGAAGGAGAGCATACCTCCTCCCATTTGCATCTGCTGATGATGGTGTGACTGTAAATGGGAGTCCCCAAGCTAAAACCAGTACAGACCTTGAGAAAATGAGAATGAAACTGAATAAGTCATTGGAAGATGAAGATATTTGTGATGGACTTCTCCAATCTTTATATGATGCGGGCAGGGTTTTTGAGCTGGCAATTAAAGAGCAGAGCTTGTTCTCAAGAGCATCGTGGTTTTCAACTGCTTGGCTTGGAATAGATCAAAATGCTTGGGCAAAGACGCTATCATATCAGGTATTGTCATTTATGCTATTCAGCAGTTATTATTTGGGTATATTATGTGTAGTGCATGAGTTACCTTTAGTTGATTTGAAAGTTTGACAAATACGCCTTGCAATAACATTAAATTTCTTGTGAAGTTCGACAAGTGTTGAAAGTAAGAAGAGTGATCTTAAAAATTATTGTTGTTCTGAGAGAAAACAAACTATCTTATGCCAATATCCAACCATATATTTATGGTTATGTAAAGAAGCTCTTCTTAGTTATGCATGTGCCTAAAGGCGATATCAAAGTCAATATAGTGTATTGTCTGTTCTTTTTGCCTGTCAATATCCCTGAGGTATATCTAGGACTAGAATGTCTCAGAAAATTTGTCAGTGAGAAAGCACACAGTGCATCAAAAGGCAAGAACTTAACTATCATTCTTTACTGTTAACTTTCAAAAGCACTCGTGTAATACAGATACTTCTGTTTTTCTTAATGGAAAGGTCGAATCGCAAAACTGTGGTTTTCTCCCACTCTTCACCCAAAGTAATTGAATTGACCAAACTGTAGAAGGAATTATTGGTGTTGTTGGATTGGCAGTTCTTTATTCAGTCCTCTCGTTCTACCTTTTCAAATATTTACTAATTTATGCTCAATATTTCCATTTGTCCAAGTAATGCTTTATCTTCTTGTGTAATAAGTTGACTTTATATTTTTGCTCTTATGAAAAACCCTAAATGTTCACCTTCGGGTTCAGTCTTCAGCTTTGGGCAATTCACTGTTGTAACTGTTTTAAGAACTTAGGACTGGTTGGGTCCATCTCATGCTCTAGATAATCATTCCTTGAGGAACTATGTTGTGGATTAATCAAGAAATAGAGAGAGAGTAGAGAAAAAAACAGAGGAGAGGATAAGAGGAGAAGAGAAACAGAGAGAATGGAACTGGAACTCAGCGTGTTATTACTAATCAAGTCAGATGAATGAATGATCTTACAATAGGCACAAGAGGTATTTATAGTATTCCCTCTCACCAACTACCGCCTCTTATTCTAAATCACTAATGGCTTTATTAGCTACTGCCCTAAACTAGCCGTTACCCCTAATTATATATTTACATAACAATACCCCCCTCCCAAACCATCCCTGCCCTCAAGGATGATTGACAACTAACAAATCTGAAAGTAACAATAACATAGGCTTGAAAAGGCTGAAAACTCTTGCTAATCCTTGAAAAAAACGGTAGCTTGAAATATTGTACCTAGAAGCTTGTCTTTCAGATTGACATGCAGTACTGGTGCACACGAGTCGTTCTTTTCTTCCTACTCAGTGAACAGATTCTTCCATAAAGCATTTCGATTAACTTGCCCCTGAACCAAATTTGCAGTACAACTTGTGTAGGAGAGAACTGAAGAAATGAGACTCCTTGCAGCAGCCTATTATTGAGAAAACCTATAGAAAATATGTAACCCACATGCAGAGTTATTGGGCTCTTTTGTTCGCTGCTATCTTCCAAGCCCATAAACATATCAGAAATTATTAAACCCATTGTCCCATTAAGATGCTTTTGCTGTTGAAAGAGAATGCCATCCAGCTGTAACCCATCAACATTCTTCTGCCACATAGAGAAATTGCCAGGCAGCTGTAAGGTTGGGAAGGTGGAAACCAGCTGTGGTTTTGACTTTTCAAGCTGATCTTCGCTCAGCCACGTAACTCCTAGGACAAGAGATTTTTGTGCAACACAATCCTTAGCTTGCCATGCAACCCTTTTCACTTTTCCTTGACACACAATGGCCCTTCTCTATTTGTAGAGACTCACGAACTGAAGGGTGAACAATGAACTGAGACAGTGATGAAGAAATTATATTCAGAGGCAAGAAACAACCCGAAACAGCCAGCGATGGCAATGAAGAACTTGAGTTCCCCAATCCATTTGTTTTCAAAACAGGGCTGACTGTTGACCCTTGTTAAGAGAATATTGAAGCCGAACTGGACAGAACGGAGGAGAATTGGTGGTCGGTCGAACCTTTACTGTGGGGACGCTGGGACCCACGACACATAGAAGCAACTTTTGCATTCTTCCACGTTTCTGGGGTGCGAAATTTAGAGACAAGTTCATGCGGTGGAAACTCACTTCTACCAGAATTCATCTTCGTGGCTTTATTCTTCTCGGTCGCATCTTCCATTAGGTCTGTTGCACTCGACGCACTCTGGGAAGGTCCAAGAAGACTCCAGCTCGGCATTTTTATAACGTTTCTGGCTTCCTTTTGCCTCTGCGTATGCGCGACACACCTCACTTCCTCTTCTTTGGTGTTGGTCGAACACGACCCACCACTTTCTTGAACCTTGGGGGCTTCTTGAATAATTGTGGGCTGCTTTGGAATTGATGGTAGAGGAACGCCATCATCTTCTTGATCTTTCAAGACTCTTCTTGCCTTCTCCAATCGCCTCTGCAGAAATATTTCTTCCGCTCTGGCAATAGAACGAGCTTGTTGCATCGTGAGAGGGTAAAACAATCGGACTGAATATGCTATCTCTTTCTTTAGACCCGCCACATATGTCATGACAAGATAACGTTCTGGCAGCTGTATGTTATGCGTAGCATCATTGAAGAAGACATTAAATTCCTTCACGCTGCCACGTTGCCGTAGCCACATCTTGTTTTCATCGGAGTCTTGGACAGTAAGGGGAGGCATGATCTTGAGTACAACCGAAGATTGTGGGGCTACTTTTTTTTTTCTTTTTGGTAAGATATGTAGCAGAAAGAAGGAAATGAAGTGGGAGGGCCGAGAATCGTCCGCTCTAATACCACTATTGTGGATTAATCAAGAAATAGAGAGAGAGTAGAGAAAGAAACAGAGAGAATGGAAATGGAACTCAGCGTATTATTACTAATCAAGTCAGATGAATGAATGATCTTACAATAGGCACAAGAGGTATTTATAGTATTCCCTCTCACTAACTACCACCTCTTATTCTAAATCACTAACGGCTTTATTAACTACTGCCTAATCTAGCCGTTACCCCTAATTATATATTTACATAACAAACTATCATACTCAGACAAATGTAAAACTTTAATATTGTTTGCATTAATCTAGTTATTGCTGATGCACTTTCCTTCCTTCATAATTGAATATGGGTAATGTTTCTTCTGTTTCCAGTGTTTCAAAAGTACTGTTACAATTTTCCCACCATTGCCATTAGTCATTTCTCAGTCATGCTGATTGTTTCCACACATTCCATTAATTTTTTCAAAACTGAGAAAATGGTTGCAATAATTCTCTCAGGCTGCTGTGTACTCCTTGCTGCAAGCTGCAAGTGAAATTTCATCCCTAGGTGATCGTGGAGACAGAAATGTCAATGAACTTGTTCAACGAAGGTGGTATTGTGCTTAGTATTGTATGCTGAATTTGTATTAAATATTGTTATGTGAATCTTTGGGGAAAAATACCAATCACTTATCAGAAGGAAGTAGACATTTTATCTGACAATATGTGCCTACGACAACTAGCGTGCATCTTAATGTTGAATTCTGTATCTCATAACTTATGCTACATTATATATCAGTGAAATCAACTATTTATCATTATAAGAATCATCTGGCATAAATTTATGTGTGCATTTGTTGAGGTTGAAAATTTGTGTTGTGCCTTTCAATTGGAAGTGCTTTACTGGATGGACTAACAATGAATTTCAGCTAGTTCAGGTTGTCACCCTTACTTGAAAGTGCTACTGCTTATGTAACTTTCTTTATGAATGAATGAACCAATTTCTATTAAAGAAAAGAGTTTGTGCTGGAAATTGATATTTCTGCTTGTTTGTTTATTTATTTATTTATTTTGTCATCACCGTGTTTCTTAATCAATCATCTCTTTCTGTCCTTTTATGGTTAGTTTGAATATTCTACACTATGCGATAGCTGATTCGGGGCTTAAACTTGTTTAAATTTTGCATTGGTCCAGTTTACTAAGGCTATCTGCTCCCCTGGAGAGCTTAATCAGAGAAAAGTTATCAGCCAAACAACCAGAGGCACATGACTGGTTTTGGTCTGATCAAGTTCCTGCTGTTGTGACGTCTTTCATTAACAAGTTTGAAGGGAAATTTTGCTTCACTGCTGCCACTTCTACGTATGTACCAATATTGTGCTTCAATATATGGAGATACTAGCTTTCATATCTCCCCTAGTTTTATTTTTGAAGACAATGCGGAAATGATATTTTAACTGAATTCCCAGGTCTGGAAAAAAATTGTCTCTGGGTTTTAGCCGTGGACATGACGTGTCACTTCTCATGCTTGCATTAACCTGCATTGCTGCAATCACTAAACTTGGACCAGCAAAAGTTTCTTGTTCACAATTCTTTTCCATGATTACGGAGATAACTGGGGGTTTGATGACCAAGCTGGCTGATTTAATTCCTATAAGTCAAGCTTATGATTCTATAAAGGAAATTGGTCTACATATAGAATTTCTTGTTCATTTTGGTCCTCGAGCTGCTGCATGTAGAGCAAAAGTTGAGGGGGGTTCAGAAGAGGTTGCATTTTGGGTTAATCTTGCCCAGAGGCAGTTACAGAAAGCTATAGATAAGGAAAAAATATGGTCAAGACTGACAACATCAGAAAGTATTGAGGTTAGTCATGTTTAACTTTGAAGGTAGATGACCTTGGTTTTGACTCTTCTTATGGGTGGTGGTTGGGGTGGAGAGTGTAAAACCAGTAGTTAAAATGTTTAAAGCTACAGCCTAACTACCATGCCAAGACCATAACATACAATGAGCTCATAATGCATTTTTGTTCAATTTTTTCCCAGCTTTTCGTTTCTGACTATGAATTTATTTTAATATCATCGAATTGATATTTCTTGTGTATGGCTTGACGTTAGTCTTGCAGAATTATGCGGTACAATTGATATTTTGCAGTCTTTCCTAAAATTTTGGTTGGTGGTGAAACAGAAGCTTGCTGCTAAATTTCTGATCTTGTCAAATGTTGATCTATGATAACTCTGCATCTTAAGAAAAGAGAGAGAAGCTATTTTTATGTGAATAACATTAAAAGGAACGGGTGGGATGATGAATTTAATTGAGTGCCATAGTTGAATGTATACCCCTTCAAACATGCTGTGCTTTGCTGGAGTTATTTATCTGTTAGATTGAATGATCACATAATGCAGGTTTTAGAGAAGGATTTGGCTATATTTGGTTTCTTTATTGCTTTAGGAAGGAGTACTCGGTCCTTTCTTTCTGCAAATGGTTTTGATACTCTAAATGATTCAGTTGATGATTACATCAGGTACGGCTTCTGTTCTGATTTCCCCTTCTCATTTTGCTTTCTTTTTTATTGCTATGTGAAATTTGTGTATTTGTTTGACTACACAGTTTGTGTCTGCAGGTATCTTATTGGCGGCAGTGTTTTATACTACCATCAGCTTTCAACAATAAGTTTGTATCAATTATATGTTGAGGTCAGTATGTATTATCTTTACATTTAATAGAAATTCTTCATGAATAAGTTATGTCAACTGAGAGATCCCTTTAATATCAAAGGTGGTTTGTGAAGAGCTGGAGTGGCTTCCTTTTTATCCAGGAATCAACAGCAATGCAAAACAGTTGAATGTGCATAGAAGTAAACCAGAAGGTCCTCCAAATTCTGAAGCTGTGCCCCGTGCCTTAGAAGTTTGCTCTCATTGGATGCAGAGCTTTATTAAATACTGTACGTGGTTGGAGAGTCCTTCTAATGTGAAAGCAGCTAGATTTCTGTCCATAGGGTAAAGGCATCTACATTTGGTGATAGATGAACAAAAGTATTAAATTTTGGTTAAAAAATTTTCACGTGTAGTCTTCTTTTATGTTAGGCACAACAAGTTGATGGTGTGCATCGAAGAACTTGGGATGATAAAGTAAGATTTGAACATCTGCATTTATGGTGTTTTCCCCCTTGTGATATACGCCCATTGGAATTGTGCATGTTGTTTGCAAAAAATAGAATACATGAAATTCTGGAAAACACAATCCAAAAGCTGATTAAAAATATTTGTGAGACACCAATTTATTAACTAAGCTGCATGTGCTTCTCTCATGGTCGTGCAGCATAATACATAAAAGTTGTTCATAAAATGGTGTCATGTATTAATGACTGTGATGTAAATTCTTTTTTTTTTTTTTTGTTACTGGTTTCATAACAAGAAATGCGGGAATTTTCCCAGCTTCATTAGCTTTCACCATTGATATTTTACCTTTTTATTATCAGATTTGCTATAATATTGGATTTTATGTTAGAAGAATTTTTTTGTACTGAGTATTGGCTTTTAAAAAAATATCAACAAGCAAATAATTGTAATGTGAATACTTAATGGAGGATCTGAGTTGAGATCTGGAATAATAACCGGGAAGACGGCCACTGATTATTGGATTTTCATTTTCTTCATATCCTCTTTGTACAGTGATGAATTTCTTGCGTCTACAGATCTAGGACATAATAACATTTTGAATATGTGCTCTCAAGCTGCCCATTTTAGTAGTAATAAATCTTTTTGACTAAGTTCAAGACGTTTCCTAGAAAATGAGCTTAGGTTAGTCAAGTAGTTCAATCTTTTACCTGACTGTTGTGATTTTGCCATGGGTTCCAATATATTTTCCTTTATACGATTTCTTTTTTCAAAGATTCATTAAATGCAAAAAGTTGGATCTAATAGATGAGGTATTACTGTGGTATTTAATCATTGAATTACTATTCGGAAGCTGGGTTTCGCCCCAGAATTTTCTCATAAAGCCTGTATAGGTAGCATATAAATTTTCTGGTTGATGTGTTTCCATGAATGTAACTTTTACAAATTATGTGAAATTACCTCTGTTGGAATTGGAATTACTAAGTTATGTCTTTTTTCCCCTATCATCAATAAGTTAGCTTCTAGGGACATTATCGTACCTTCCTATTAGCTCAAGGGATAGTATAAAGGGGGGGGGGGTCCGGTGCACAAAGCTCCCATAAGATGGGCTCTAGGAAAGAATAAATATACACAGTCTTACCCCCACAATCGCAAAGGCTGTTTCTAGGAGGCATGACAACAACCTTACTGCTGTGCCAAGCCTCACCCTCTTAGCTTTGGGGATAGTATACTTTTGGAAACTTAGCTTGGCGTTAGGCCCATAAACAGAGGTTTTCCTTTCAGAGAAGAATACAACTCTCTGCCTTTGTTCTCTGATCTTTCCTCGCTTATTTTCTTAGTTACAATATTAATTGGTATAAGAGGGATGTTATTCATGTGAAACCTTTTTTTCCCCAAGTTTTGCGCATTCCAAAACCTTCCTTAGTTAATTTTTTGGATAACTAATTTTGTTTTATGAAATGTGATGCAGGGATGAGAAATTAGAGAGTAATTCCAAGAAAATGGTTGAGAAAAATAGATCAGCTATTTGCACATCTTCAAAAGAGTCAGCTTCTTTGGATGAGGTTTGGTTCTTTTCTCAAATTCTGGTTTAAGTCATATGATGCTTCCAAACTTATTGAATAAGTACTTTACCAGTGGTTTTCTCAAGCATGTAAAAATAGACATTCTGTGACATGGAAAGTTAGGAATATGTTTGTTAGTCAGGGGACTATTTGTACTAGTATAAATAGAGGGAAGAAGTGTAAGAAGGGCTATATGGATTCAATATTAGTTCTTTAGTCTAAATACAATAAGCAGGCTTACCATGCATTCTGTGATATGGAAAGTTAGGAATATGTTTGTTAGTCAGGGGACTATTTTTAGTAGTATAAATAGAGGGAAGAAGTTTAAGAAGGGCTATATGGATTCCATGTTAGTTCTGTAGTCTAAATACAGTAAACAGGCTTACCATGCATCAAACGATATCAAATGAGATGTACCAGGTTCATAATATTTCGTGCATAAATATACATATATAATTTTAAATTTTTTGAAACTAAAATATAAACATTACAAGCTAGTATACATAACTGGATGAGTCAGTAACTTTGTCGCCTTTGACTATATACAATAACCAAGGGAAAGATGTAGATGGATCCAAATTTTGGTTTCAGTGACACGCCAGTTATGCCCTTATGTTGTGCCTTCTCCATGGCATTTAATGTCAGGCATTGGAGAGTGTTGAAGAAGCTGTGCTAAGACTTGAAAAATTGCTTCAAGAGTCGCATGTATCAAGTGCTAGTTCTGGAAAAGAGCATTTAAAAGCTGCTTGTTCTGACCTGGAGAAAATAAGGAAGCTTAAAAAAGAAGCTGAATTCCTTGAGGCATCTTTCCGAGCAAAAGCAGATTCTCTCCAACTAGTATGTTCTTATCATAAGCCTATTTGTCAATTTCTGATAGTATCACATCATGTGATCGACCTTGTACTTTAACTATAAGTCTTTCAAGCCTGTTCATCTGTTTATATAAATCTCTGTTTGTTGGCGCCCAAAAAGTTGGGATCTTGTTCTAATGTTGAAGTCTCCATGTTCTTTTGTGGCTTTATATTGGGAAGTAATTGAGGTATTCAGCTCGTATTAGTGTTAAAGAAATGGTGAATGCTGAAAGCAATTTAAATTTTCTGCTTAAATGCTTCTGTTTGCTTCTTACTAGACCACCCAAAGTGTCGTTAACGGTTTTCTTTTGAAATAATTAGGTGTTATGAGTTGTTCTAAATCATTTTTCTGTACTGTATTTCATTTTTTTCATGCTTGCTATGATACTTGTTTTTCTTGTTGAGAATTTCTTTGTTAACTTGTCAATGTATATTTGCCAGGGAGTTAATGATGGTCAATCTCATACTCCTGATGATGAGACGCAAAGTTATATGAAGGGGAAAAACCAAAAAATTGCCAATGTAAGGGCAGACCAAACCAAGAGGTGTGAAATTTGTGATAGATTTTTGCTTCACCTTTTTTTCCATATGATCATATCAAGTGATTAATTTTCAGAAGCATAACTTCCAGCTGTTATTTGACATTTCTAGATTTGCTTTATTTACAAGGTAAATTTTTATCTTTCAGAAATGTAAGCAAATCTCGTGGGTTCTGGAGCATCTTTGTAAATCCTGTAATCAGAAAGCGTGATCAGGAATCTGATACGGATGCTTCTGTATGCATTGTTTTCATCTTAACTATCTATTTTGGTTTATAGTTGGAGTACTGTACTGTACTGTGTAGTGTGTTCTTGGTTTTTCACTGCAGGAGAATTATATTGAATTGCCTACTTCAACCGTTGGTGTTGTGGACTTAGAATCCAGTGAAATCCGCCGCTTTGAACTTTTAAGAAATGAGCTGATGGAACTTGAGAAGAGGGTTCAAAGAAGTGCCTATCAATCAGAAAATGATGAAGTATGCCTGGAGCTTTCAACAACTTATAGTTATATTTATATGATTTTATATTTCGCCCAAAATTGTCAAATAACAAAACATTTCACCTTGATGTTTACTATATCATCTTGCCTTTTGAATTATAGACTTGAAGCCAAAATTTTCCTTCCTAGTAGCGGTTGAAATCAAAATTTGTGAGGCAGACAGTTATTCTGTATTATCTGTTGCTTTGCGGCTTCCATGCATGCATTTTGGTGTTAAACTAAGTTACAATCCCATTCAAAGGGCAGACACAAAAAAAGAGGCAGAGTAAGTTGCATGCAAATGGGCAGGATACTTTATAAAAATATAAAATACTAAAGTTGACTCTGGGAGCTTCCTACTATTTTGGAGCAAGAGGTTATTTGGTAGGTTATGCTATAGGTATCTAGGTGTGTCTGCTGTACTAGGTTTTTAGAAGACAGTGTTGACCACTTTTTGCTTTATATTAGACGTTAGGTTATTGGAGGAGGGCGTGTGATATTTTATAAGTGTCTTTTGTAGAAGGGTGCTGGTTTCTCTAAAGACCAGATCCTGAGAGTGGCTGTTAGTATTTTTCACAGATTGTAATCCTCTTTTCTCCCACTGAGATAGAGGTTTTCTTTGAATATTGAATCAGATTCGGTGTTTGCATCATATTTTCTAAGTTGTTACCTCGCAAACTACTTTCCTGTCCTTGTCATGTGCCATTATTGTCAGTGTTTAAACTTCAATAGAGAAGTTCATATCATTGGTATTGACTAGTCATGCTCATGGTGTTTTTCTACTTCTAAGTTTTCCCTTTTTTAATCTTTGTGCATTCCATTTATAGGATATGGTGCTTGTGGAGGATGGAGTATATGATGAGGAATCTGGGGGTATTCACATGCTCCCAGCTCCAAAAAGAGGAAATATTGTAGAAAAATCTATCAGCAAACTAAAGGAAACAGGAACGGTATGATAAAGTCTTGGGCATTTCCTTCTTAAAATATCATCCTGGTCTATCAAGTGTATGAACTTGTCCGGGTTATGAAACTGATGAGATGGTATTAATTACTCAAATCTTTCATGTGCATTGATTCCCCCCGCCCAAAAAAAAAAAAAAATTGACCTCGTTCTTCCACTCAGTCTCCAAATGCCAAGCTAAGTAGGAGAAGGGGTGGAAATATTCAATTCCCTCTTATTTGTTGTCCCAAAAGTGCGAGCATTGATGAATGATTGCCCAATGAGCAGGATGTCTGGCAAGGAACTCAACTTCTGGCTTTTGACGTTGCTGCTGCCGCGGGATTGCTTAGAAGGGCCTTGATAGGGGATGAATTGACTGAGAAAGAGAAGAAAACTCTTAAAAGAACCTTGATTGACATGGCTTCAGTTGTTCCAATTGGTGTTTTAATGCTTCTTCCAGTGAGTTTTAGCATTTGTTCTCATCCACACCATCTGTATTCAGGATCAGCTGTGGCCAGATTATTTTTCATGCTCCATCCTTGCTTAGCCTAGTGTTGCCTACTTAGGAAAATGTTTATTGTCGCAGGTCACTGCAGTTGGGCATGCCGCTATGTTGGCTGCTATTCAGAGATATGTACCAGCTCTGGTATCTACCCCTAACCTGGGGCTGCTTTGTTCATTCTCTTTTTCAGATGTTAATTTTCCATTTGAATATCATACGTCTTCGTTCTGGCAGATTCCATCCACATATGCGCCGGAAAGGTTGGATCTCTTGAGGCAGCTTGAGAAAGTGAAGAAAATGGCAACTACCGTTGGGGACTCAGATGAGAAAGATAATGAAGCTGACTCATAAGAAGCAATGCATATTTTTTGTACAGCTACCCTCACATTCTTTGGTGTACAACTTAGAGTTCGCCTGGTTCCCAATACTTGGAACATTGTTCGGCTTCCATAATCAATGTGTTCAAAAACTGCACAATTTTCATGTCGCATTTCATTGACAACATTTAATGTAAATTACTCTTATATGGGGTCTTGCTCTTTTGTGTACACATCAACTCTGCTCAGTGTGTTATCAGATTAGCTCTATATATGACTCCCTGGCAATTTTTCTAGCAAGCTGTGGACCAGTTCAACTTTGTAGTCTAAGATGTAGAAAGCTGAAGAGGAAAAAAATGTCCAAAGAATTAAGTATTTGTTTTTTTTTTCCAATTTCCGACTTAGCAGATGTAACATTCAAATGAGTAGATTATGTTGTGTTCTCTTCTATATTACATTCTAATAAGAATCAGTCTTTTATGAAATGTCAAATGGCTTTAGAATCTGCGGATTGCAATAAATCAAAACGAAATTTAAACATAGGAGAATTATAGAAAATTTATTAATGTAGGTCTTGTTGCTGAATATCCTCGTTCGTAGTGACATTGAAACTAAATGTTTTCGGCGCAACTGATGATTCATGGACTCATGTAGGTTTTTGTGTGTTTGAATTTGGTTACTGCTGACCCCGTTTAATTGATCACGTAAACACTCATGAACCTGCGTTTTTCTTTATTCCGGATTTTGAATTTCGTCTTTCCGTAATTTACATGTTGAAATGGATGGTGGCAAATTATGATCGAATTGTCTTTATAGATGCGCATATATATATATATATAACTATTTAAATTTTGTCCCAAGGGTAGTTGGTTTTTGCGACAGGTAGGTTTAATAATCAACATGGGAAAAAATAAGAAGGAGAAAGCCAATATGTGAAATAGTGCCAGCAACAATGGGGATTGGCACCTTTTGCTTGTAAGTGGCAAACAAAATGGGGATGAGATGCAAGGCTCGAATGATTTATGGTTATACTGATGATGCCGACTGAATCTGACTCGATTGATTGGAACGATTCCACGGGGATGAAGGTCCCACAATTTTATTGACTCTATCATTCAGGTTATTTATTTAACAAATTTCCTTTTAAAGCTATGAATATATAGATAGTGGAGGTCACAATTATTGAGGCATGGCTCCTGCTATTTAAGGAAGAATCTCATGATAATATTATCTATTCAGTACGTGGTAGGTGAGATTTATATATCAAACAACAAATTTCAGATCATCAGGATTATTCAGGACATGTGAGATTTAAGGACCCCATTATCTACCTCAATCCACGGTGATTAAACTCTGCTAAACGGCAATATAATGTGCGGGTTGGCCTCTAAATTTACAATCCCTGCCCTGAGCTCAGAGGTTCAAGGTTGCCTAAGCTTTCTGGTATAAATTCTGACGAGTCTAAAACGACAATGATTCGATTCGGTCATCATTGCACCTGTGAATTGAATGTAATACTAGCTCGGCTCTTTAATATAAGAATTTTTTTCCCATTTGGTTAAGGTTTTTCCTCCAACCTTGGAACGTAGAAGGTTTTTGCTTCTCTTAATAAATGTGTTTTGTATTTTTCTCTTTATCGGGTGAAACCGTTTATCACCTTAACTAACAGTGTTAATATAAGATTTTATAAGTCATAGTAGAATTAGATCTTATTTTAAGGATGAGAGGTATCATTGAGGTTAAATTTACATAATAATACTTTAAAAATAGGGTATGTTGTTAAAATGACCTTCAACTTTTATCAAAATTACAAAAATAACTATAAATTATTTTTTGAAGTAAAAGTAACCATAAACTTTCAATTCAAAATTGGGGCAAAGCCGTTAAACTCAACCAACTTCTATCTATTACAATAGGGAAAATTAATTTTATGGTCTTTAAAGTTTTGATTCACTTATAATTCAATCCCTAAACTTTTGACTCGCTTGCATTTTAGTCCCTAATGCTTATGAGTCATCCCATGTGGCAAAAAATGTTACAATAGTATTAAAATTGCTTAGGTGGATTTCACATAAATTAAAAAAGAATAAAAAACAGCCTCCCTGTCCCTAACGACTCACATCCCCCTCCGCCTCTATTTTCCAGACTTCATTGGCCAAAATCCCCAAATAAAGTTTGAAAATATATAATAAAATAGGGATTTGTCATCTAAAATTGAGTCCCTAAAATTGTAAATTACAAGAAATTCACAAGTTTTAGAGCCATAATCACCACCCCACACTCCACATGCCAAACCCACAACTAAATACCCAATGATATTAATATGTGTGCTACAATTCATAGTTTGTTCCTCCCTCTTACGAATTAGCGGTGGATCTCCGAATGAGTTTATAAGTAAAACTCAAAAGAGGTTAGCACTCAATACAAGTGTAAATTTATTTTTTTGGCTGATGAAATTTTTAGCAGGGTTCGGTCTCATCCTCGACGGAGGAGAACAAAAATGGGACTGGACATTTTAGTGTTGACTCAAAAATACCTTTGTCGTGAATATTGTTCATTTGATCAGACATATATGTGAGACAAATTTTCAAAATTGGATGATACTTTACTACTACAAACAATTCTTAATTTGAATAACTTTATGGTGTTTTTTTTTTAAAATTAAAAACATTCTAAGCTCAATAATTATGACAAAGTTCCCAAATAAAGTTTGAAAAATATACAACAAAATAGGGATTTGTCAAACAACAAGGTTTCTGGAAGACTGAGGCAGAGGGGGATGCGAGTTGGTGGAGATGAGGACGCTAGTTTTATATTTTAATTTATATAAAATCCATATAAACAATTTTTAACAATATTTTAACATATTTTTGCCTTATAGGATGACTCAGAAATGTTGGGGGTTGAGTTACAAGCGAGTCAAAAATTCATGGACCAAGTTATAAGTAAGTCAAAACTCTAAAGGTCAAAAGATTAATTTTTTCCATTATATTATATGGAAATTGGTTAGGTTTAATAGTTTTTTCCTAATTTTAAAAGTTTATGGTTATTTCAGCACTTTTGATAAAATTTGGAAGTTATTGTAACACTTTAACCTTAAAAAATATTTTTTTTAATTTATTTATCAACTTAAAAATAATAATATTGTATTAAAAGTTAAAAAATATAACATTTTAGAATTTGAATTATCCAAATAAAATATGAAGGATTAAAAAAAAGTCATACAACACACTTAAAGTTTTTTTTCCTGTATCCATCACCCTAAAATATTTTGTGGTTCCAGCATCCGTATATATTTTTCCAAATGCGATTGTTTGGCATCTTAAAATATTTTATTTTTTATCCAGTGTAATGAAGTATTTTTCATATGAAGTATTTTTCACATGCATGTTTGAATTGACTGGAAAACATAAGCATGTATGAAGAAGAATTCTAAATATTATATTATATACAGGGGCGAGGTGTCGTTAGGTATAAAAGATCAGTCACGCACAGACATCAACCAAGGCAGGTCGGTTCCATCATTCATGGATTAAATGCTCATTTGAAACAGTGATTAGAATATTTAAAAATAGTTTTTTAATCATAAATTTAAAATATACGAAGTAAATATGTAAACGGAGTGTTGTCTTGACTTATATGCATAAACACTTATAAATCTTTCTTGCCTAACATGTAGTGTGTGTTTGGATTAGCTTTTTTTAATAGTTTTTACGACTTACAGGTAAGTGTGTATGAGGAATTTTATCTCAGGTTGCGCAAACCATGATTTGGGATGTTGCCGAACATACACTAAATATCAGAAACCGTAAAGGCGTGTGATGCCCTGGAGTGAACAGTGTTTTGATGTGGTTAAGTGCAGAGTGAACCATGGCTCCTGCCCACGTTGTTGGTTTAGTCCTCCAAGGAATTGGCATAGTCACTGCGCGCGCACTAACGTTGTGATATTAATTGTTGCCTGTTGAACTGGATGGGCCAAATTAGTGCTCACTGACCATCAGGAATAATTTGTTGTAGTTGAAAACCGCATGATGACATTAATTTTCCATAAGTAGTAGAAGCTATAAAAGTTGTGTGAAGCCATTGTTCAACAACAGTGATGAGTGCATTATTGATTATCCTTTTGGTTGTGGGGGTGACGAAGTGGAAGTGGAAGTACCTGTACTGATCACGAGTGCCATGAAATTGAATCATTGAATCGAAAAGCACTTCGTTGAAGGGTCACATCCTGATTTGCGCAGCCCCCAGTTGTCGTTTTATACAAACCATATGGCTGCATGTTAGCTTAGAACTTGTGTCTCAGTGGAAACGTACCCACCCTCCTTCTGATCTAACCCCCAGCTTTGTCCTTTTTCTGCGGAATATTTGTCTCCTCTACAACTGGGTTTAACTGCACTCCTTTCAACTTTCGATGGTGGTGTATTTTAACCGTTTCCATTCTCGGACGACTTTGTTACTATATATGTATGAGAGTACGATGTATTTACCCTGTATACTATATTTACTCCCTTTGTTGCTTGCTTTTTAGGGATATAAAGTTAATACAGTATTTACAGTTAATCACCCTTATAGTGACGCTAACAAATGCGCACGAGTGAGCTCAACTTTCTCATCAACTTACTGTTAATTAGCTAGCTTTTGTACCTTTGATCAATATAATATCCCCACATCTTGGTGCTTGGAGGTGGTAGATGATGAAAGGAGTCTTGATACTATAGCACTAATGATGTTGTAATTGTTGTATTAAAAAAGACAATATCCGTATTGTTTAAATAGTGATAACTGATGATAGTCTGACATATCCAGTAGTCAAGCAATTAAGAGACGACTCACATTAATTACCGGGAAAAGTTAATAATTTTGATGGACAATATGCGATATATATATATCCAATCGCCAAGAAAGCAACAAAAAATGGGGGAATAGCTAGGTAGTGATGAGTGTGATTTTTCATTAGATATATCTAGTACATGAAGCTATATATGGATCAGTTGGTGCAAAAAGAGTATATATAACCAACAGACATGGGCCATAGTTCTGTTGACGCGCGTGCTTCTGTATTAAATGTCGTGTTTACCTTTGCATCTACTTGAATTTCATCCACATGTCTTAATGCTGCCAGCAAACGAAGAAGATAAGCGCACACATAGGCAACCCCTCAAAAATGATTAGTTTCGGTTTCAACCACTATCATCGTTGTTGTAACCTAAAAAACTGTGACAAGAAAACTTTTGCAGGGTTAAAGGGACTTTGTCGTCAACTTCAGATTACCACTTGGTTCAAAGCAGCAAGGAGAATTACAATTGACAACTACAACCTCTGCTACTACAAATTGGACAAGAAGGAAGCTCCCCAGAGAAAGAGAGAGAGGGATGGGGCTATTGTGCGAAGGAACACTACCATTTTATTACATCTATCAAAGTCAAGTCCTTTAAAGAATTCAACACAACACACCCACCGCCCCAAGACCCACGCCTTACTCATCTTCATCAATCATGATGACCCCATTCCCAAAATCTTCACCCACAATCACAACAGTGCTCTCTATATATACTTCTCTGCTCTATAATATATGACATTTTAGAAAGAAAACATGATTCAAAATATATTTCACCTATAATTTAATTAATACTCTTTTTTTTGTTTTATCCATCTGATTAATACTCATTTTCCAATTTTACAAACTTATTATATTCACTCTCTATAAAATAATATTCTCAATGTAATTAAACACATTTCTCAAGAAGGGTGAAAGTGAAAAAAAATTTACATTTTATGACATATTAAATGACTTAACTGTTATTTTTTGTTTCCTATAATATAGTTTAAGTGCTCTGTACTATGAATGGGAGGGAGTATTTTTCTACCGTTTGCTGACGTCATTCACCTTCAATTCCTCTCACTCTACTCTCTGCCACCACTCAGGTTACTACTACTTACCATTTAGGCATTTACTGCTATTGATTCAAAGTTGGTATGAGAATCAGAGATTTTCTTTTTCTCCCACTCTTCCACTACTCTTTTCCTTCTTTGTTTGGTTTTCCTTATTAGCATTGAGGAGTGTTAAGTGGGGGTACCTGACAAGTGGGTTAAAAAGGGTCAAATAAAAAAGGTCACATCCAAAATCTTTTATATCCTGGGCGACTTCTCTCATTTGGTTGGCGTCTTGTTGCAATCACACATCCGTATATACATTCTACTAATTGCCTGCCACTCCTTTTTCATCACGCGCACACTTTCATCACAAACAAATATCCATATCTTAATCAATATATCCTTTTGAACAACATTGTAACGTAGTATTCCTTCAACTCATCAACAGTTTTTACTGGATGTATGACCTTGTATAGGGAATAATTGTCTTGAGGGGATGAATTGGTTTGTAATTCAGTAATACCATGTTGAAAAAAGTGACTTAATATAACAAAAAAATCAGAAGATATAGTCGGTGGGATAATTTAGTTCTGGTTTCCAACTCCATATATCGAATCCAGACTTTAGAGTGAGATCTGAATTTTAAAGTGGTGGCCTGACAACTTTCTACGATGTAAATAAACCAACCATAGTTGACTCCATTCATCACACTTTTAGACCAATTTCAACTCTATATGCTGTGGAAAAGACAACCTTCTAATCATGTTATATAACTATGATTATATGATTAATAGTGTTCACAACAGACTTCCGGGTCCACAGAATATATATCAACTCTGTTATACCCAAAAACCCATTACGTGTCCAACGCACAGTTGGCATTCCTAACAGACATTTAAAGTGGACGCCAAACCAGAAAATGAATATTTGAAACTAAATAAATATTATCTTCACCGGCGATATGTCCTTTAGTTCAGCATTGCATCTTACTTTCTTAATAACGATACTGGTCATTAATAAACCCAAGAGAGTGAGAGAGGTGAAATAGAACACAGAGAATCAAGCCAACTTTGTCGGGGTCAAAGGTAACCAATAGTTTCTTGGATCTTGATTAATGAAATATATTAAATATATGCTCTTCCAAGTGTTCCATCTCTCCACAGAGATTAATCAACTTAATTAAGATCATACAGGTTCGTGACCGATTAATTAAACCTCACATGGTTCAAATTAAACGAGCTGCTCAAAGTTACAGTTCACACTATGGACGGCCTTCATAAAAGTCTTATGATAATATTATTATTCTTACCATAATATATATTTATAATATTATATCCGTTGCTTGAATAGGAAGAGCCAAAACGTAGCGGGAACATGTCCCTCCTGGCATTCACACCTCAGTTGATTTGCTTCATAAAAAGGAAACAACAAAATCCCAAAAAACAATAAATAAGATGAACGCATCTCCTTAAATTAAAGACAAGAAAGATACTAGATAATCTTCAACAGCAACCTATCTACTCTTATAATTAATAATTAACTATTGCCTTCCTGTTAATGACGGCAACATCAATGCATTAGCTCTCTGATGATGTTATAAGGGATTATATCTTACACCTGAAGGAAAAAGATAAAACCTAGCTCAGAAGTATGATTGTTGACGCACCATGTGGGGGTGAGGAATGGAAGCATAAGAAAGATGAGGATAATCATAATGGTAGAAATGGTTAAGGGTAGATGATGATGAGACGTTGGGGGAGTCGTGGAATGTGGACGGTCCTGATTCATCTGCTTCTACTTGGCATTCCATGTTTACTCCGAACAGTCTCAGTACCTTACTTGAACTGTTTCCCACCACCGTCCTCTGAGCTGGAAAACCACTTCCTGCCAAAAAATTACAACAATGACAGCCATTATTAGTATTTCTTCATATGACATATGTAGATCTCCAGTACCATCACACCTAAAAAAAGAAAGAGCATCCAAATTCGATTAAATCCTGAGTGAGAAACAAATTAAAGCAAGCCAGCAGTCTGATCAGATATACACATTTGTCCCAATTAATTAGAAGGTATTGTTCTTCAATGCACAATTGCATGATGATATATTATATATATGTATGTATGTAACGGGATAAGCCCAAACCACACCCAAAGGTTAGTTTTTGGAGTTGGGAAATCCAATACTTTATAAGGCCCCTCTTTCGAAGAAACCCGCCCAATATGAGGTTCGTTGCAATATACACCATAATTATCTTTCAAAATGAGAAGAAAATGAAAGAGACCGAGGATGAGGATAGGGAAGGAGAAGGCAAAGACCTGGTGCTGGAACGGTTTGAGGTTGATGTGACAAAAGCTGAGGCTCGGGATAAGTATGGTCAGAATAGAAAGGAGTAGGGGTGGTCCATCCTACATCCACCGCGCCATGGCCAACTCTGGTGACTGGTGGACTCGCATGAGGGTGGCGGCGCCTCCAGCAGATGAAAAGGCGGTGAGTGTCATTAAGGTGACGGTGAAAGGAAACGACGTCGCCGGCTTCAAGGCGCTTGTCCTTAACGTAACGGCTCCAGCCTTTGGTCAAGACGTAACTCTGGCTACTGTTCCAATAAGAGTATCGGAAGCGCCAGAACTTCCCGGACTCGTCCTCGAAACTCAGCAACACGCCCTTGGTGTCGCCGGAGGCCCCACCGCCGCCGAGTGGGAAGTACTTCTCTGCGTGCTGTTTCGGGATCACCAGACGGTTCAGCTTCCCCACGTCGCTGGGCGTTAACGCCTTCTCGAACATGGCCTCCTTTTGGTCCTCTTCTTCTTCCTCTGGGTGGAAAGCGCGTTTATTGCACGCGTTGATGTTTTGGATTGGTTCCATGATAAGGACGATGGTGCCTTGTAGTTGCTGCTGCTCACACTTCTCTACAGAATGTGCAGTGGGACTATTGGTTTTATGCTCATTTTCTTTCTGTCCTCAATTAATTATTCACTCATGAGAAAGATACACAAATTGATGAGGATTTTATGGCGCTGGACAGGGAAGGGAGGTTCAGATGCGGAAACTATTTGAAGGAGCTTGCTAGCTACCCAAGGCATGACAGTGAGAGAGAGAGAGAGAGAGAGACAGCGACAGAAACGGGGACGAGGAAAATGTAAGTCAGCAACTACGAGACTTTAAGGTTATAAGCCATGAGTGTGGCGTGATATGACTATGAGGGGTGGGAAGGCACATTAAAATTTCTGAGGAAAATATTGCATGCTTGTACTGGCATAGCTTTCTTGCTTTAAATAAAGGGCCAGTGTAATTAACAACAACAATATTGGATGGGGAGGAGTTAGGGGGTAGAGGGAGAAGATGGTTGAACATATATTTGAATAGCACATACGGGAGACATAAACGGATTATTAAAATGAATTTATTAGAACTGAATTGGACCGAACATGTATGTTTATGAATCTCATAAAGAAAGACAGAGAGATTCTATGGGTGAAGTGAATTAATTTATATCTAAATTAAAGACATCCCCCATGTTACTAAATTGGCAAGCAAATCGATCGGTGGGGTCCTCTCTCTCCTTTTCAAAAATAAATAAGTTTTGAATCTGTGAGTTGGTCAGTAATGCCAGGTACGTACTGATGAATAATTTGTAAAACAAGAAATATTAACCCTGATGATCCAATCAAGCTACAAAATAATAAAACACTACTCTCTGATGTTTCGTTTCCATTCCACGGCCGGCATGCCTGTACCCACTTTACTCTCCATTCATAAACACCACACCCAATCCCCCACCCCCCCGCATTCAACACTCACCATAATTTCTACATCAATTTCACAACAATCCCCTTATATAATATATATATTTATATATATATATATATATATATTATACTGCTTATTTCTTTGTACTAAAATTTCCCGGTTTATTTTCTATGGATATTGAAATTAGAGAGAGGGGCCTGTTTTTTTTCTTTTATATAATTTGAATGTCCAGTGGTTTGATGGGCGGCCGACATTAATTAGTATTTCATTATGAGATGTAGTCATTATACTCCTTCCGGTCCACAATATAGAACATTTTAACTATATCACGGGAAATAAAAAATGATAGTTAAGTCATTTAATATATCTCAAAATGCAACTTTTTTTTACTCTTACCTTTCTTGAAAAATGTGTTGAATTGCTTTGGGAGTAGTGTTATTTTAGAGAAAGGATATAATGAGTTGGACAAAGTTGAAAAGTGAATATTAATTACAGTGATAAAAGAGATGACTTCTAGTTCTGAACCATACTTTTTCTGTAGAGTACCCTATATTGTGGAGGACCGAAGGGAGTATTATAAAAGAAACAAAACCCGTAGGAGGAGGTATTCCTCTTTTACTATGAATTTGTACAAGGATTTGATGCATTGGGTCTAGTTCAGGTCGCTCCAATTATATCTTCAGGGCGGAAGAATTTAATTAACGTGCATGACAGCATAAGTGGGTGCTTGGCCATTCTTAGTTGGAATAGAAAGCAACAAAACAAAACGTCGGACTTTGAATGTAAGTATGTTACGCTGATGATATGGAGGAGGAAAAAAATATCTAGCTTCTCCAGAGAGATGCCTTCACTTTCCAATAAACGCACAGAGAGAGATAATGAGATAAGATTGTAATAATTTGTCCAATTGAAGTGGACACACTCACCCTTCTGGGCAGTCGTGTTTGAATTCCCTCCCTTCAATTCACACTTCTTTCGTCTCTCCCCCTCATGCTTTACTCATAAGCATACTATTATCTCTCTCTGTATCCACATCTGGACCCTTATTTTTGTCTCCCCACCGTTTCATTTTTATATTACATAGTTGTGTGTCATGCCTCTTTTTTATTTATTTATTTATTTCCCAGTAACTTGTCTTTTCTTCTACTTAAAAGACAAAACGAACCCACCTCAATTTCCAGGTAGATTCGGACACCCTTTTGTGCCCTACAAAAAGTTTCTTTTAGTTTAACTCCATGTTAGAGAATAGAGACAAAGGCCACAATTATAGCCATAGAGCTCATCGAGCTAGCTAGCTCTTTAATTTGTTTATTTTCATTATTCTCTCTAAATCATACCAAACGTAACCACAGTACGTAATTGAGTCACCCTGAGCTCCAGGTATATATAAATATATTTGCTCTTCCTCTCCCTCATGTCGACCTAAGTGTGCAAAGACACCAACACATGGAGTGCATTTAATAGCAAAGCAGGCAGACAATAAATAGAAACCCAAATACAAAAGGAAAAACAAGAAAAGAACTAAGAGTTCTGCAAATGATGAGACACTCTTGCATATAAAAGCGGATATCTGAAAATTTCCATCAGTTTTCTCAAAGATGTTGCTTGGCCAATTTGTAGGAATCCTTGACCATGAAGAAACGGCCAGGCTGGGCCTGAGTGAGAGGAATCTGCCATGTTATGAGTGGTTTGTTTCTTTATATGGAAATCTCTGACAGTTTACCACAGGAGGGGTTAGGATGAAGACAAGAGGGATCGATATAAATAGAACGAGGGTGACTGCAAAAGGGAAATAGGGGTAATTCACACCGTGACGGAATCATCAATTTAATATTTTTCAATCCTGGGTATTCCTCATTCCCCAAGGAAAAACCCACCCCAACTGGGTTTTGCTTTTGCAAGATCTATACTGTCAGTGCTGTTCTTAGTGTTAGCAATAAATTATATTTACAGCTATGGGGAGATGGCCTGGGGTACACATATATAATAAATTCATAAATGTACCAGTTGGCGTAGATTAAAGTGCCTGTCTTTTTTATTGCTCATCATCTAGTTTCTTTCAATGAACAAAGCCAGCTTGTTGCACCGTTTTGTGAGAAACGCTATTATTGGCTTAACGAAATGTCTTGTCTTATGTACGATATGAGAGAGTGACAGAGAGTGTTGCCGATTGTAACGTTGTCCTTTGTGGCCGTAATATATCCAAAACAAGTTGTAACAAAAGGCCAAGAACGTAACGATGTTCTCGCAAGCTTAATACATGTTGATTCGCATCCATCGATGCTGCACCTGATATATAGTTTTTCGTACTTAGCTTGAGCATCAGACAACTCAGTTACTTGCTAACTCGAAAACCCCATCCTATCCTTATTTTATTAATTACAATAATGCAACTTAACACTTTCCTTCAGGCTTGACCACTTTTAATCATCAAACACGCAGGCACGCACAGACTCATGCTAACTTTGGTGGTGTGTTAGAGGTTTTAACCAAAATTGAGGTTGGTGGAACCATGTGATTGCTAAATATTTGGATTAAGATGCAAAAATATTCATGAGTTTTTATTAAAAGTGCATCTAGCATTATATATTTTTTGTAGGTATAAAAATATCCATAAACATTCAAAATGAGAGCAAAAATATATCAGTACCATTAAATATAACTTAAGACTGTTAAACATGTATATGCAAAAGATCATAGACCCAATATAAAAAGTAACGGTGTTAAATTAAATTTAATAATGCTGGCATTTTTGCTAGCATGTTGAATATTCATAGGTATTTTTACACTATCGAAAAGTATATGGTGTTGGACGCAGTTTAGCTAAAAATTTATGAGTATTTTTGCATTTTAACCCTAAATATTATGATATATATATATATATATATATATAGAGAGAATAATATAGGGGGGCAAAAAGGGTTATATTTTGTTCTCATCTAAAAGATCGTTTCGGTTGTCAGAATAACGTAATTAACATCAATTAAGGGAAAATTTTACATAAACAATGCGATTTTGGAAGAAACTGCTATTATGGGATATATATACGCCTGTGTTACGTAATAGGCCAATGGTTATATACATGCAAAGCTTTGCTCATTAATCAATGCCAAAAAAAGGAAAAAAGGTTTAGCTAATGTAAGAATCAAATTTGAGAAGGCAAAAAATTGAGGAACAATCAAAATAGACTTCACAACTTAAATTATCATTTCACCTTTATTAATTGGTAGCATACATTCAGTCTACTGGAGATATGCATCAAATATAATGGGAAAGTTGGTTGAAAGATACGGCTCCCACCAAACCAAATGATCAGAACCGGAAAGATGAGATGCCAAAATTCAATAAAGTAATTGCCGCGTGCAATATCTAATTTCCATTTGTGTTGCTCCAACACTTTTATTTAAAATGAGTGTGGGGGACCCTAGTCCTACAAGTCCATGCACTTTGAGGGATGAGTATTACTTGTCTTTGTGTATGGACCATCCATGGCTTTGGTACTAGCGCTCTCGAATTAATGCAATCTGGCCGATATGTTGGACTTTTCACCGGCTGCTGCTCTAGGGACTCCATTCTACAGCCTTGCCTTTTCCAATTTTCCTTCCACTTTAATCCCTAATCCTATCCACGAAATATCAGTTCCATGAGTTTGCATTGCATTTAATTAACTAGCTGCTCCTTGATGTTCACATTTCGATCAATTAGATACCAACGGCGAAAATGGAAAGCTTGATTTATTAATGTAAATTACCTCACAAAAAATAATAAAGTAAACAGACGGGTGAAAAGTGCTGGAGTGAATTAAGGAAAGACAAGTGGCAGAAGGCGATGAACGCGAGTGTGCTTGAATTAGGAGGCATTCAAAGGGTTGATAATTATCCATAATTAATAGTGTTGAATCAAAAAATGATAGTAGTATTTTTTATTTTATTTATATATATACGGGTAAATTATTAATGATGATCTAGTGGCTTAAATAGGGGTTGATGAGTTGATCCGTTGCCACGGAACAAATTTTGTTGATACATGCTACAAGTTGCTTTGGCTGATTGGAAAGACCACTATTTTTTTTTTGGCCAATAGATTGGAAAGACCACTAATTAATCCTGGTTTACATCACGAAATGCCATTAAATAATCATGAATGTGTTTTTGTTAAAAAAATTTGATGCAGTAATATTCCTTTTGGATATCCACAAAGGGTTAGAGGTAACGATTCGTAACTCCGGTCGGGTGTTTTGAAATACAATTAAAGATTAAAGAACTTCATTTTAGTTTGGGTTTAATAGTTAGAGTTGACCTATTTATCTATCACCAATCGAATAATGCATTTTTACAGAGCTTTCGTACCTGAGATGACTTTTGTTACTAATATTTCTCGCAGTCATATTCTGATATATTCAAAATGAGTACTGAAGAGGGAAAAAAAATGTCGGTTCAGGGACGGCACATATAAAATGTGTCAAGTAGGTCCCGGATTCGCAATTCCCGAACGTAAAATAATAGTCATTTTGTGGAATCAAATAGTAAAGGGCTCTCCAATTAAAGTTGGAGTGCGGGTATTAAATAGTACTCCCTCCGATCCTAATTATAGAATAACATTTGAGAGTTGATATTGATCATAATTATAGGATAAAGTTCTAATTTTTATCAAATTCTTCTCAAAATTACCCCTATTGATATTTTCTCAATAATAATTAAACACATTAATAATTTAATAAGAGTAGATCGGAAGTTGTTGAGGGAGATTGACGACGCCGAATTGTGTGAGAGCTTGGAGAAGTCGTGTGTGAGACAAGAGAGGTACAAGAAAAAACAGATAATCAATGTAATTGGATGCCATTTTAAATTTTAAATAAGGATATTTTAAGAAAATAAACATGATTAACTAATTTAACCACTATCTTTAATTTATCTAAAATTAGGTAAATATATCCTATAGTTAGGATCGAAAGGAGTATATATATAGTTCGATCAAGTTGAACTCAACAATTGATATATAGAAACCACCCAAACCCCCCCCCCCCCCCAAAAGAAAAAAATCGAATGATGGGCTTGTGTTGGCGCGAACAAGTGAATGTCTAAGTATGTGTGTATGGATAATTATATTATTTGAGGGATTTTGTGAAACAAGACTACATTTTTAATCAAAGATAAAATCTAAACGAGGAAGAGGCAAATTATCATCTTTTTCTGGCCGTCTGCGCTTCCTAGTCACGGTTGTCTCAATAAATATCTGCGAGGCAGCAGTTTGTAAGTCTTCTTTGAATGATTCACGAATGATTTGCACCGGTATATATAAATTTTAATGATGTGGGTTATGAAGTTCACTCTCAATTATTGAACACCGGATAATTGTTTGAAAAATAAAATCCCCAGCAAAAAAACACGGTCAGACTAAAATGACCAATAATACGGAGGATTGATCTATTTCATGCATTGTTTACGCCCAAAATACTGAGGATGGGTTTGGCTGATGTTTAAAATTGTTCGCGAGCCCGGATGAACTAGACTCGAGGTTTTAGATGTCAATGCGCATAGTAGAAGTCTCTTAAACATAAAAGAACATGGAAGAAACACAAGGCAAGGATGTTTGTTTAAGAAAATATGACTCTAAATACGAGGAGAATAATTTTATCATTAATTAACCTTTTTTACTTAATTGCTTGTGAGTGTACTAAATGCCTTTATTTTGATGCATATTCGTGGGTCGTAAGTTGTTTTGTTCATGTCATGACATGCATTTTTAGATATATTGTTGTAGAGTAATTAAGGAAATCAAAGCGTCCGAGCGTATAAAATTAAAGTAGTAGTAGATCTTGATAAGATTGTAAAATATACTCCAAATACAGATGGGAAAACAATAAATTGGGGGCAGAAAAAGACTGAAATATGCTCCTACACATATTTTTTTAATGGAAAAAAGAGATAAAAATTTAAGGCGGGAGCGTGAGCAACAGGAACACGAGTAGGGGAAGAGAGGAGGCTGAATTCGAGAAGGAGGAGGTAAAAGAGCACGTGGCAGATGTCGGAGGAGGGTAGGCCTGAGCAGGGTCGTGCCAGCCGCAACCCCACAGGGCAGTGGACCCGGCCATGGAGCATCTGTATTCATTTTGGTCACTTCAATTTCAATCTCCCCCACATGACTCCAGATATATACAAAACATCTCGTTTAAAATGAAGGAATACCATGGAAGCTCTTGGGGATAAGATAAACATAGTTGTGAAGATAAACTCGCATCAATGATTGTTACGTTCCAAAGTTGGACAAGGAGTTGAAAAATAAGTTGACTCACGGGGCTAGGTCTTGATAATACTGAGAGATCCAACTGGATATGATATCCACCTCCTGCTGCCTCACATCCTTTAGCCACTGTGGATCTTCCATGGTGGAGAACCTTAGGTCCACATGATGAGCCCCTGCTCTCAAACCACACAATTGCTTTGCATTGTCAACACATTGAGCCCAAAAGAACAAAGACAGCGGTTGGTCCTATATAAGTATGTACCTTGTTTGGCTACGATGGCAACCAGAGAGTGTGAAATATTCTTCAGCACACTACAACATGAATTGAAGTTGATGAGGAGGTTAATTAAGACTGAAAATATACAGGAGAGGAAAAGGAGAGAAAAGGGAGGATACCCTCCACCGCTCCAGGGGTCTCTCAGGCCATTGAAGAATATAATGTTGCCGCCCGCCCTTTTGAGCACCCTCTCAATGCCCTGCACCCCCATACATACAACACAACAAGGTCATTGCATATATAAATTAGAATAAAATAAATTAAACGAAGGAGGGAGTACGGACTGGGCCGCCAAATTCAGTAGTGATCCAATGCGGCCTGGGCTCTACACCGTATACAGCTGAGCAGTATGCCACTCTGTCCTCGTAATTCCACTCGTAAGCTGGGAATATGCCCTCCTCCCTGCTCCCTCCCTGCGGGATTACCATCTCCGTGCATGACTGCATCCCATTCTATTTTTAGTCCTCCATTTCCCATTTTTCTCTATATTGGGCCTACACTGAGGCCCATATATCTCGAGCCTACAACATGCATATCTCTTGTTTCCCTTACAAATGGATTTATTTTCAAAGTTCCAAGTTGTTCCGCCCAATATTTGTAGAGCCTGCTCCCCCCCCCCCCCCCCCTTTAATTTCACACTATTGGGCTAACAGATTGGGAGTCAACGTTGGCATGGCAATCTAGTGACTGAACCATTCATTCCTCTGTTGTTATACAATCCAAGCCAATCTCCCCCAATCCACTCATTTTATTCTTCCATAACTATTCGCCCAAACCGCATCCTACTGTTAATTTCTACTTTTCTAGTTTGTTTTATCGCTGGGCTAGTTTTAGCGACGCCCAAAAAAAAATTGTTTGATCATAAAAGAATATCAGTCACATAAACATAGGGAAAATTGGGTCCCGTCCCGTCCCTGGTGAAATTTAAGATATAAACAACTTATTTTGTTTATTTAAATGTGGGAGCGTGTAGTGTATGGAACGTACCTGCCATTGCCATCCGGCGAGACCGTGAGGATCGGAATTATCTTGGAGGTCAAAACACGTGGCAGTGCCGGAGTAGTTGTAGAATATATTAGCCGCCGCATACAATTTGTCAAACGTGTCTTCTCCGCTTACTGCATTGTCAATGGCCTCGCACATCTGCCCAAATTTCACGCACGTGAATGAGAAATAGAATAATAATAAGCCCCTGCTAGATTAATTAATCATGATTGGCACGAACATTACCTTCTTCAAGGGATAAGCTGGCAGTGGACTAATAAAATTGGAGGGGGTGGGATAATCCGTCATGGCCGTGAATATCCATGCCCTACGCAGCCAACCTGTCAAAGCATCCGAGCTGATAAAATTCCTGCACCCACACACACGAAATATTAGATAATAACAAAACAAAATCGTAACTGGGCGGCATTAATTAATTATCTTATTATACACTGAAATAGAATCGCGTCACGGATCTTAATTAATTACTCGCATATTCTGAAGGATTTGCGCAGCATTTCTAGCCCTCCGTGTTTTTTGCCCGCCTCTTGTATCTCTTCCCACGAACCTTTTATCACTCTGTAACAGTTCTCGCTCTCGCTCTACATGTTAAACGCTCTCATTCAATCACAACAAGCAACTGATAATGATATATGCACTGAATGAATTTGGATATATATACACACACACACGCACATACCCTGAAGTCTTGTGTGACTATATCATTGAAGGTATATGGTGAACCCAAATCCAAAAACTGGAGGATTGGAGCAGAGGACGCCAAGGCTCCGAGGGCAACGTGAGGATACTTCATCCTGAACCAAGCCGCCAACACTACAATAGAATCCCCATTATTTATGGGCGGTCAAATGATAAGAACCAAATAAGTAGAAATATGGGGGGGAAAGAGAATTAAAGAGTGGGCAGTATATATGAATATATACTTCCTCCATAGGATCCCCCAAAGACTATGACAGGGGAGTCCGTGGCAGACAGATTCTTTTTGAGATCAATAATGAGGGTGGCATAGTCAGCCAAAGCCTGTGTGCTGCTCAGATATCCAACTTTACTGCTATTCCCGAACACCGCCTCTCTATCTCCCTCAAATGGAGTCGAATTCCCATAAAATCTATGCTGCATTTCATTTTCTAAATCATTCACTATGAACCCCCCGAAAAAGGAAATAAAGAAAAGCCCTGATAATTAGCTATATTCAAGTTCATGGAGGTGGATTTACCTCGATGAAAACAAGAAGGGCTTTGAAATGGGGTGCTGTTTCGAACATAAAGCCGGTGTTCTGAGCGAACCATTCGATGTCTCCTTCATTTCCTGCGTAGACAAAGATGGGAGCTTTATTGGAGGCGCCTCCCCAGTAAGTGTTGTTGATGAGATATCTCTGCTGAAACGTCCGGTGACTCTGGGGATTAAAATCGAAGTGATCCAGTATTTGTGTGAAGAACTGTGTTCTGTATAGCCCAGTATTTTGGACGGAATCAGCCAGCCGCCGCTGTGGACGATAGGCCGAAGAAGGGAATGTTGGGTCCAAGAAGGCAGATGTGAGGCTGAAACACAGCGACCAACATAAAAATAACCAAAAGGACTTCCGCTCAAAGTGATCTACAGCCATTGTTTTTCTGACGTGAAGAAACATATCTCACAGAATTTGGATGGAGGACAATGGACTGCCAACAATGCAGGGACTAGTGAGCTTTATAGATATCTTTGACGGGATGATTTATATCTTTGAAATAATACTTGGTTATAATTACTCTGCCGGTCTGTAAGTAGTGCTGATAATTGATGTCAGCCCGCCGGGAAGGCCCAATGGGTCAGCATGGTCCTTCGCGGGTTGGTATAGTCCGTCAAGGTAGGTTGGTGGGTCTATTTTTTTTAAATTTCTTTATTTTTTTTTTTAAATTCTCACTTACTATCCCTTTCACCTACTCACATCACACTTTTTTTTTATATATATTTGTGTTTGGAAATCAATTTCATTCTTACTTTCCTTTTTTTTTCATGTACTCATATGAAAAAAAACATATAAGCACGTCTTTTTTAAATTTAATAATAATAGTATAAATAAATATAATATGAAAATAAATATCAAATAAAAAGTATGAATAATTAATTAAATACGGCATTAAAGAAAAGACAATAAGGCCATAAGGGTATTTGAAGAAAAAAAACACAGGCTAGCCTGAAGTAGCCCGTAAGTTGAGCCAGCTCGTCAAGACATTTGACCAACCCAAACCTATCAATTTTGGTAGGCTGGTGGGTTGCGCCTGCTGGCCCAACCTATTTCACCAACTCTGTAGGGGAGGGGTCTCACTTGTTTTTCAAGAGAATAATAATTTTCACCAGTTTGAATATCTTGTACTTGCATTTACTTTAAAAAATGGAGATGACTTCTATAAAGATCATTCTCATCTAGAATATGCATTTCTCTTCTCTGTTATTATTTATAGGTTTTTTTTTTTTTTACTTTTTCCACATGATTTTTTAGCCAGATACGGAGTCTTTGATACTGTATCATTATTATATTATCTTCTTGTTGATGTTTAGATGAAATATTTTATTATAAAAAATTTAAAAACTTTTGTGATTAAAATATACTAGAAATAATCTAATCATAGCGCAAAATTTTTTAGGAAAAATATTTTGATTATAATTTATTTTAGGTTGAAGTTTTAAATTATGAATTTCATTTTTCTGATTTATGTTTATTTTTTTATTTTTTAAATGTATGCTTACTAGATATTACATTGTATAAACATTTTTATCATAATATATATATCTTATATAATACTCGCAGTAACACTGTTAAAAATTGTTCCATGAGCGATCATTTTTTGAGAAACTAGTTGTGTTTTTATTGGCACTGACAGTGAATTTCGTTTGCTTTGACATCAATAAATATTAATGATTTATGTTTTATATCCATAAATTATTAGCTCATGATTAAGGAGTTTTCATAATCATAATTCAAACTAAATCTTCAAAAAGCTTAATTTTCAAGAAATATAGTTAGCCCCACGATTCTAGTAATGCTTATTTATATGTGTGTGTATATATATATATATATTAATATCGTCAATGTGTTCCTTTTTTTGTTTTCGGTTCTTCATTGTCAATGAGCTCAATTTTTCATCCCCAATATCATGGCAAGTTGGCTTTATAAACTCACTAGGGATACCTAGGCTATCATTGCTTGGGTTATCAGGAAGTGTAAGATGACTAGAATGACGTCACATTTTGATGAAAAGTTAGTGATTGCACTTACCTCAATCCTTTCTTTTTCTCCTTTTGTTTGATCTTTTTGCGCCTTGTAGTATATTAAGTTTTGAATTTTAATTTATTTTTTTATACTGCTCCATATTTGTCTTTCTTATGATTCATCTTTCACTGTAGAAATGAGAGCTTGGAACTTTCCCAACACAGTTATAGTGTTGTGTTGGAAGAGAAATTATTATTAGACTTGGAGTTAAGCAGAACAACATCAAATATCTATTCAGTAGTTTGGGCATTTTGCAATTTTATGAGGAGGAAGATATTTTGCAACGTTTTACTTAAGAATTGACGGTAAGAAAAGGATCTAGTTGATAGTAGCATATATTGTGATTGAGTGCTTTATTATATATTCATCTATTAGCTATTCCATTTATTCCTTGAGTTTCTTCTTTAGCCCTTAGAAGTAGAAACACATGCTTCAAGCTATTTGATGACATTGATGTAAGCAAAAAAAAAAATTAGAATAATAATGACCTTCTAATAGTTCAGTCGTCATGATCTTCGACCATTCCTTCAGAGAGAAATAAGATATACGACACTCCACTGGCTAATAGTAGGGACATGGGATTGTCTAATATGTCCACCCCTACATCCAGGGCCAACAAAGCAACCATCAATAACATAAAAATAGTAAAATGAGTTCTCATATGTTGTTTTGAGTTTGCGAATATGTCATTTTAGCATTATAGGTTTTAAGTCTACTTCACTTTTAATTGTGTTAAGTGTTTTCATGATATATTAGGCTATGCTCTTATGGCGTGATATCTGCCTTTTGGACCTGCCTATTTAGGTGTTGATTTTATAATTTTTTGCCACTTATAAATATCCCTTGGTTAGAAAATATACACCAAGCTACCGTTAGTTATATTATATTGATGAATAATTCTTTTTTTTTTTTTGTTGAAGTTATATTGTTTAATAATTCTAAGTGCACACAGTATGTTAATGCATTTCGACATTTATAAAAAAAAGTATACAATATGTTAAATAAAATGCAATTATGTGAATTTTTAATGAAAATTGATTTGGGTCAAATATGGGGTTGGATTTCTCTCATTGTCCTCCTTCTCATTTTCTTTTCATCATCTCATATCTGTTAGATTAAAATAATATATGGTTTAGATTCAATATTTTATAAAATTATTTCTATAAACATAAAGAAGTAAATTTAAACTTTTAAAATTTGATCTATACCCTTTATAATTGCAATCCAAAAAAAATGTAAATTTATAAAATAATATAATAATAATTTTATGAAATATTAAATCTAAATCATCAATTTCATGATCTAAGGGTGGAGATGAGATGATGAGAAGATAATGAAAAAGAAGACAATGAGAGTATCATCTTCCTCAAATATGAGATGCGAGGGCACTATTATTGACTTGAGAAATAAAAAATTGGATGCTTTAAACAAAAGATAATTACCAGAATCAACAAAAATATGTAATGTAAAAACGAAAGCTAACCATAATCAAAATGTTAAAGTTAGTACTTCATGGGAAAAATGATAAAGAGGGGGAGGGGAATGATTTTTCTATATAATTAAGTAGATTATCAATATAAAGAGGGGGCATGAACTAATATAATTTCTTAATACATCTAATATGAAAAAAATGATTTTTTTCACAAAAATATAAATAAAGGAAATAAAAACATATTAGGAAATATTTATCTAAAAATTATAACGTGGGATGATGATATCACTATTTCTAAATCAAATCAAATCAAATCAACATCCATGTCTTGCATAAATGATAAATGAAATTTAAGAAATAATCACATCATTTTTAAATATAACTACTTAATCAATCAATTATAAAGAAATATAAAAAATAAAATTAGAAAATAATCATCTATAATGTGGGACGATGATGGCACTATTTTTAAATGAAATCATTAAATCAATGATTTTCATCAATAATGAATAAAATTTAAAAAATAATCAAATCAATTTTAAATATGATTACTTAACCAATCAATTTTGAAGAATTATAAAATAACCATCAATAAATTATATTTATCAACACTTCTTTTAAGCAATGACGTTTTCCCTGTTTCACTCTCTCATAATAGGGTCTTCAATATTGGTCTCATGAATATTTATCAACAAGCAATATATTTAAAACTTTTAGTATATATACGAATCATTTAAAATAGATTATTATAAAATAATTATATGATTTATTATAATTACAAATAAATATTTTTTATTGTGCGTCCAATATAAAAATTGAACAATCATAAAAACTAAATTATATAATAAATATCATACACATCATAAAACAATGTTTTAGAATCATAAAATATTCTTCCGTACTTGAGAAATTTCATAAGCTCAAAATGCTATATATGAACTTCCCCGTGTAACATATGGGTGGTAATTAAGTGTGTGTTTAGAACAACGATAAGAATACTTAAAAATAATTTTTTAATCTTGATTTATAGTATACTATATAAGTATGTGAGAGAAATTTTATCCCTATTTATTTAAAAAACAACTTATAAATTATCATAACGCTAATCCAAACATGCAATTATTGTATAAATAATAATAATAATCTCCATTACAGTATTCTGACCGATGTGTGTGTGTGTGTAACCGGAGCATATCTTTTGGGGCAGCAGACAGATTATTATTGCACTCACTTCGATCCCTCATACAAGGAGCTTTAGTGTTGGTTTGAAATAGTTTATTTTTGACTTATAAATATTTATAAATCATGATTTATAGTATACGAGGTAAGTATGTGAGAGGAGTTTTATCTCGACTTATGTAATAAACACTTATTTTAAAAAAAAAAAAACTATTCCAAACATAACTTTAGATGTCTTGAGCATAAATTAAGAAAAATTGTTAGATTGATTTATTATTAAAAATATGTCAATATTCCAATGATATATATTCTTATTATTGTCAAGAACATGAACTTTGTAATTTACACAATAACGTCATTATTTTGTATCAGTAAAAATGGAACATGCACCTTTTAATTTGTTCGACTAAACAGTAAACACCATATAATTCGAACCACCTTTTATTTCTGGAAGACATCTTATATAAAGGAGCGTAGAGAGTAGCGTTTTTTTTTTTTTTTTTTTAAATTAAGGATGAAAGATATATTTTTTTAATAAAAAAAGGAGGAGATGTGGTTGCTCGCTTTGTTGTGTGATCTGTGTGGAAATAACTGAACAGGAACTTTGGAAGGAGTATAATAAGGTCATTGCTCAAGAGGAACTTCTCTGGTATCAAAAGTCGTGATGCAATTGGTTAAAATGGGGGGACAAAAATAGTAAATTCTTTCATACTACTGCCTTAATTAGAAGAAGAAAGAACAGGATTGAGGGTTTAAAAAAAGAGGACGGCAGTTGGTCTTTCGATCCGGTGGAATTGAAGCAAATAGCCCTGGATTACTATAATAAACTATTTCTTAGCAGTGGGACTCATTCCTATGGATTCAGAACGCGGACTTAGTTTCCAGGGTTGAATAATATAGATAGGGAGTACCTTCTATCGGAAGTTTTCAATGAAGAAATCAAGAGTGCACTTTTTGATTTGGGTGCCTTCAAAGCGCCGGGGCCGGATGGTATTCAAGCGGTATTTTATCAAGAATACTGGAATGTGCTGGGTGAGTCTATTTGCAGAATGGTTAAAGACTTCTTTGCTTTGCCTGGGGTGGTTGAAAACATAAATCAGACCAATATTGTTCTTATCCCGAAAATGGACAATCTTGAGATGATTATGGACTTCAGACCAATTTTCCTATGTAATGTAAGCTACAAAATCATTACTAAAATTATTACGCGAATGCTCCGGAGCATGATAGGGAAGGTGGTTGGCCGGCATCAGTGCAGCTTCATAGCTGGGAGACAGGGCTGCAAGAATATTATAATCACCCAAGAGGTTATTCATGCCATGAAGAAAAGAGTTGGAGTGAATGGGTGGATGGCAGTTAAGGTTGATCTTGAAAAGGCGTATGATCGTCTTGAGTGGCCTTTCATCCGGGATACTCTTATGGCTGCGGGAATTGACAATAGTCTGTGTGAAGCTATAATGGCTTGTATAACTACTACCTCCTTTCAGGTGTTATGGAACGGGGAACCTACCACTACTTTCAGAGCTACAAGAGGTATACGACAGGGAGATCCGATCTCTCCATATATCTTTACCTTGTGCATGGAGCATTTGAGTCACATTATCCAAGATGCTATAGAAGAGGGTGAGTGGACCCCGATTCGTCTCAGCAGAGGGGGTCTGCCTCTTTCCCACTTATTTTTTGCTGATGATCTCATTCTCTTTGGTGAAGCAACGGAATGCCAGACTCAGGGAATGTTGAGTTGTATTCGGAGATTTTGTGAGGCTTCAGGGCAACAAATGAATAGAAGGAAAACTAAAGTATGTTTCTCCAAAAATGTGCATTTTTCCAGAGCCCTGGCACTTAGTCAAAGTTTGGGGGTTGGACTGACAGGCGACTTGGGTAAGTATCTTGGTGTTCCTTTGATCCATAAGAGAGCGTCGAGAGTTACTTTTATGGCTATTCTGGATAAAGCAAAGAAGAGACTGTCAGGATGGAAGAGAGGGTGTCTTAATTTAGCTAGCCGTGCAGTTCTCATTAAATCTGTGCTATCTGCCTTACCTTCATATCACATGCAAACGATGATCATCCCGAAGAGCATTTTAAAGGAGCTTGAAAAAGAAAGCAGAAGCTTCTCATGGAGTGATAATGAGGAAGAGAAAAAGATTCATCTGATGTCGTGGAATCATGTGACTAGGGTCAAAAAGGAAGGGGGTTTGGGAATAAAGGATCTGCAGAATCAGAATGAGGCTTTTTTGATGAAATTATGCTGGCAACTTATGAATAATAAAGATTCTCTTTGGGTGCGGGTTATCAGGGACAAATACAAGTGTGGGAACGGGTTTAGGCCCAAAGTTCATAAAAAGCAAGGTTCATCGATGACGTGGAGAGGAATCTGCAAAGTCTGGGACAAGTTTCAGAAAGGGATAGGTGTCAAAGTTGGTAATGGGTTGTCTGCTTCCTTTTGGTCTGATAACTGGTCTGAGATTAAAAGACCGTTGATTGATTTTATTCCTGACTATGAAGCTTTTATTGATAGAGAGGAGAAGGTAGCTGATTTTATCACTCCGTGGGGTGAGTGGGACAAAGGGAGACTGGAGATGTGGTTCCATCCGGGGGTGGTTGAGCGAATTATGTGTGCTCACCCTCCTTGTGAGGAGAGAGGAGAGGATAAATTCTTTTGGAACCCTTCATCTGATGGCTGTTTTTCTGTTAGTTCTGCATATCGTTTTCTTTTTGCAGGTATTCATCAGCAGGAGGAGCCTTTGTGGAGGACTCTTTGGAAGTGGGCAGTCCCAGAGAAGATTAAATCCTTTATGTGGTTGGTTGCACATGATCGGGCCCATACGGGGCAGCTTCGACATAGACGAGGATTAAGCGACAACAGCAACTGTCCGTTTGATTGTGAGCAAGGCGAGGATTCCATGCACCTGCTACGGGATTGTGTTAATGCACGGGAGAGGTGGATTTCTATTGTCAAACCTACTTCATGGGATCCTTCTCTTCGTTGCAAGGAAAGGAATGGATTTACTGGAACCTTAAGCATGAAGCGGGTAGAGATTTCACCAAGAAAGTTCCCTGGTCTATCTTGTTTGGATATGTTTGCTGGGATATTTGGGTGAATCGCTGCAGGAGACTTTTTGATAAGGATGGGAACATGTCTTGCACTGACGCTTATTCAAGCTTGTTTCGTGCTAGTTGGGACCAGGACCTAACCTCTCATCTACAGTTTTACAATCAACGTTACCCTGCTGATGGTGGAGGCAGGAGGCGTCAACCTGGGTTTCTCAGTTTGGAAGTGGATGGATCGGTTTTGGAGTCGGGCCAGAGCGGTTGTGGAGACGTAATTCGGGATGAGGAAGGAGGATGGATCTGTGGTTTCACTTCAAAGCTTACGTCAGTTCCTCCGACAATTGCAGAGATCGTTGGAATTATACAAGGCCTTCAAGTTTGTTGCAGTAAAGGTTTCAGGAAGATTTTAATCCGTACGGATTCGGTTGAAGCTGTTAATATGATTACACGAGGATGTGAGACATCTCACCCGTTTGTGGACGTCATATCAGATGCTAGACTCTGGCTATGTAAGGATTGGTAAGTGTTAGTTGACCATATTCCGAGGGAAGAAAATGCCGTAACTGATCATTTAGCTAAATTATCCCATAGCTTGATTGACAATTTTATGCTCCTTAATCAACCACCACCTTCTCTTTTTGAAGTGGCTGGTTGATAAAGAGGGGTGTTTAGAGAGTTTTGGTTTTGCGGATTTTGTTGTACTGTTAAGTTTATCTTAATTGATCTCTAGTTTCATTCAAAAAGAAAAAAAAGAAAAGAAATGCCATTTCAACAATTTGAAGCGCGTTGAGGGCGACACATTTTGCATCCTCTTGACGTCAACGTCAATCAGAGCGTGGGATCCATTTACAAGAATAATTCTCTCTCTGTTACCGTCCTTGTCTGCCTTTGCGTAGTTCTAAGCACAAATGGGTTGACTAATCACATGCGTGTGGGTGGTAGCCAATACCTTGTTTTACCCGCCATTGTCCCGTGCTCCTTATAGCCAATCTTTTGGCCACACTTTATTTATTACATGATTTAACTTTAATTTCCTAGACATCTCATCCTTATCCCCCTCCAAAGTGTGCCTCTCGTCATAATGGAATTGCTTAATTAGTGCTAACGCCACTTACCTACATCAACTTTCACTTTTGATGGTGACTATAATTATTCATTTGGGGGACGAATTAAAGATCCACAGCAACCCTATGTTTGGACGGACAAATATAGCTTAATTGTCTATTTCACTATTCCTTCACAGAAATGAAAAATATCAATTTGGTTGTTGGGCATCCATGCAAGACATAGCTACGGCTGCATTTATACCCGGCCACCATTTTGTTTTTTGAGTAGAAGCTCAAGTTTTCAGCTGCCATTGTTAATTCTATTAATGAGAGAAATAATGAAAGATTTATGACTCTACGGCCAAGCCACGTGACATAACGGCAACTATATGACAGATTTATTACTCAACTATGTGAGTTATGTGTTTTAGAATGTGTGTGGATTAGCTTTTTTTAATAGTTTTTATAATTTACGAGATAAATGTGTGAGAGGGATTTTATCTTGGGTTACACAAACCATGATTTAGAATATTACCAAACACATACTTACTTTGTGGCGTCTCCAGTGAAGGGACTCTCTGGCCTTTTCCCAACCCATCACGCACTGACTATCTCCAGTATTTGAAGTTTTGTTAAAATATTTGATGAGATCAAAGAGAAGGTAAAAATATTACTTAATTGTAATTAATGTGATATGATCTATTTTAAATTTTTTTTATTATTAAATTATATATAAATTTATAAGTTAGATACTCCCTCCGTCCTAATTATAATATAAAGTTGATTTTTTGGAGAAATTAAGGAAGCCAATTAAATCACTTTACAGTATTTATATTTTTAGTATCATTAAATTATAAATCAGTTTATTAGTCAAATTAATTAGTTTAAAGAAAAAATTAAAAATAAAAATATTCTAAAGTGATCAATTTAATCTGCTTTCTTAATTTCTTCAAAAAAGTCAACTTCATCTTATAATTAAAACCGGAGGGAGTAATAAATGCAGGAGATAAAATGGTAAAAAAAAAAAGAGAGCCTTATGCCTATGACCAAATTAAAGTTCAATCTCAAATTAAGTCATATACTTAGGACGGGAGAATGCTATATGATTAAATTTTATTGCAATTTGTATATTTTGCTTTTGTCATGGGAATCAACCCGAATATGATTAAAATATTTATCTCAATAAAATAAATTATCATGGATATATAACAAAAAATTATCAGGTTAAAATCATTATACAAATTAGAGTCCACGACAAATGCCTAGCTAGGAGTTGGAATTATACAAAATCCTTGTGCAAAGTTCACGGACTACAATCTAATCAAATATAAATAATTGTTCAAAGCCTAACAAAAACAAACACGGGTTCGCAAAAAGTGATATCGAGATTACAGTTTGGCCAACGAAACCAGAAAGTACGAATGTTCTTTCTTTTTATTTCCCCCCCTAATATTTATAGATTGGGTGAATTTTCACTCTCAATCCAGAAAATACAAAATGTTATCCCTCTTTAAAACTTTTGTTGAACTGCCTGGATCAATCGTTAAAAAAAAAAAAAAGGGTTATAGAAAGTAGAAGCAACCATTCTAAAATATTGTTCTACTAAAAAAAAAAAAAAAAGATCATCGGTGACACTGCCAGTCTCTCTCGACCGAACTAAAATGTTACCATGTTTTTTATCCTATACAAGTGAAACAGAATCTTGTTGTTGCGTAGTTGCTTCTTTCTCCTGGTCTATCAGAAATGGAAAATCATAAGATAATGTGTACGGAAAACTAATGGACAAGAGCATTTGATAGATAAACCCAACAGGGGCTCAAATTACCAGTCTGCCGATGCGAGGTCGAAAAATTACCAGTCTGTCCTCCTCCGTGACTAGTGTTGGCTGACAGGCCTAGAAGACAAGTGCCAAAAAGTTGTTCCCACTATTGATTAGATTAAGGCGACTTTCTAATTGGGTTCATTGTTTGCACCTCTTTTCCGGCTAAACCTATGCTCCAGTTCCGTCCCAGCACTTTTACTATATATAACTTGTATGTTAAACTAAGAATTGCGTATTAGAATCGATCTGATAACTACTAAAGCCAAACTAATTGAGGAAACCGGATCAAAAAAGTATTGATCCGCACTTTTCTTATTTATATACAATCATGACAAAGTATTTACAAATAACGAACATAACAAACAGACGTGGGCTTATACTCAGGGCCCATTAACAAAGTCCATTAACAACATCTAACCTATATATAACTAACACCCCCCTTTAAGTTGGGGGCTCAAATAAATTCATAGTATTCAACTTGGAAAGCAAACGACCATAATGTTCACTTCCAAGTGGTTTAGTAAAAATATCAGCAAGCTGATGTTTAGAAGGTACATGTTGTAAACTAATGACACCCTGTTGAAGCTTCTCACGGACAAAGTGGCAGTCTATCTCAATATGCTTCGTCCGCTCATGAAAAACCGGATTAGAAGCAATGTAAATAGCTGACTTACTATCACAGAAAACAGAAGCTGGTTCAATGTTTTTGACACCCAAATCCTTTAATAAACGTGTCAGTCACACAAGTTCAGACACTGCTGTTCCCAAGGCACGATATTCTGCCTCTGCAGAAGATTTGGAGACTGTGTGTTGCTTCTTGGACTTCCAACAGATAGGAGACCCTCCAAAACAAATGAAATAGCCGGTGACTGACCTTCTAGAATCCGGGCATGTTGCCCAATGAGAATCAGTGTAGCATTCAATTTGAGTTCCTCCCGAGACAGCCAAAAGGATACCCAGTCCAGGCTTTCCTTTCAGATATCTCACGACCCGAACAACCGCTGCCATGTGAGATCTTTTTGGAGCACTCATGAATTGACTTAACGTCTGCACAGCAAAACAAATATCAGGCCGAGTAGTTGTTAAATATAATAACCTACCTACCAACCGACGATACATGGAAGGATTAGTCAATAAAGGGTCTTCTTGATTGAGATATTTGCGTTTTCGTTTCTGTTTGGACCTGCTCCCTTTCATGGCTGTAGTGCCTCCTGCATTCAAGCGGATATGCCATTCCATGGGAACTTGAAGAGGCTTTGCCCCACTTATTCCCACATCAGAAATAAGGTCTAAAATATATTTTCGCTGACTAAGGACTATACCTTTAGGTGGTCTTGCTAATTCTAATCCTAAGAAATATCTAAGTGGTCCCAAGTCTTTAATTCGAAAGTGATGATGCAGATATGACTTCAATTCATTGATTTGGCTAATGTTATTTCCAACTATGACAAGATCATCAACATAAGCTAATACCAAAAGTGTATCTCCTTTATTTTTCTTAATGAATAAAGAGTAGTCATATTTACTTTGCCTAAACCCCCCTTGAATTAAAGTTTATGTGAGCTTGATATTCCATTGACGAGAAGCCTGTTTGAGTCCATACAATGATTTGATCAACTTGCAAACTTTGTTATTCCCATGTTGATCAAACCCTTGTGGAATTTTCATATATACTTCTTCATGTAAATCTCCTTGAAGAAAAGCATTATTGACATCCATTTGAAATAGATGCCAATTATGTTTTGCAGCAAGGGTAAGAACCAATCTCACAGTAACCATTTTAACAATTGGGGGAAAAGTTTCAAAGTAATCTATTCCTTCTTGTTGGTTATACCCTTTTGCTACTAACCTAGCCTTATATCTTTCTACTTGACCATTGGCCCTATATTTAAGTTTGTAGACCCACTTACACCCTATAGCAACTTTCCCTTTTGGTAGGTCCACAATTTTCCAAGTTTTGTTGTGTTCAAGTGCCTGCATCTCCTCATGCATCGCATCTACCCACTTAGGGTCCTGAACTGTTGCCTGGTAACTATAAGGCTCAATAAGAGTATCAGTAGAAAGAATATATTCTTTATAATCATTGGAAATATTGTTATAAGACATATACTCATGAATGAGATACCTGCATTTTACCTTTATATCAGATGTTGCAGCTGTGTCCATTAAACATACATAATCATTCAACCAGGAGGGTGATTTTTTGTCACGAACAGCTCGCTGTGGTCTGTCCATGAGCTGATCTGTGTCTATATTAACCTCATTTCCAGGTTGCTGATCATATAAATTAGGTTCTGTCGACTGCTGCACATCAGGTTCTGATTGCTCATTCTGTTGTGGGGTAGTGCTAGACACGCATGGGTCAGGATCAAGAGAAAAATAATTCCACAGAGTTTTGGAGCTCTCCGTTGGAGCTGCATTATGTGAATCTTTGAAGGGGAATCTATCTTTATGAAAATTTACAGGCCTACTGACTATTAGTTTTCTGTCCTTAAGGCTGTATAATAGGAACCCCTTTTGATGGGGTGGATATCCTAGAAAAACACATGGTTCTGCTCTACATTGGAACTTATCATGTTCATTTTGTACAGTAGAGAACCCCAAACACCCAAAAACCTTCAAATAAGATAAATCAGGTTGCTGTTTGTACAATATTTCATATGGAGTTTTGTAGCCCAAGCTCTTGGATGGGGTTCTATTGATAAGGAAAGTTGTTGTTTTGATGCTCTCTCCCCAAAATCTAATTGGAACATGTGAATGGATTAAAAGACTCCTAGCCACATTCAATAAGTGCCTATGTTTCCTTTCTACCACGCCATTTTGTTGGGGTGTATAAGGACAAGTTTTTTAGTGTATAATTCCTTTGTCATTTAAGAAAGTCTTTAAATCATGGTTAACAAACTTTAAACCATTATCAGTCCTTAATTTCTTTATTGTAGTAGAAAATTGTGTGTGAACATATGCAACAAAATTCTTTAAGTAGAAAGTACTCTCACCTTTATTTATCATTAGAAAAATCCAAGTACAACGAGAAAAATCATCAACCACGGTTAAAAAATATCTATGACCCTGATGAGTGGGATCCTTATAGAGACCCCAAACATCCACATGTATTAGTTCAAAAGAACAAGCACTAACAGATTCATAAACAGAAAAGGGTAACCGGGTTTGTTTAGATTGAGAACATACATCACAAAATTGTTTAGGGAATTCTATAACCTCTGATTGTAAACATTCTAAATGCCTAAGGATTTCAATAGGAGCATGGCCTAGCCTATTATGCCATAATTCTGAGATGTGCTGCCCAGTTTGCATATTCATTATTCTGTCCATCTTTATGTTTGTTTCAAGCAGATATAAATCATCATGTAGTTTACCAATCACATGGCATTTCCCAGTGGGAGTCTCCTGCAAAGTGCAAAAGTTGGGATAAAATACAATGCTACAGTTAAGTTGCTTAATCATTTTGGAAATGGACAGCAAGTTAAAACAACATTGAGGTGTATAGTAAACATCAGTCAATGTCACATTATTGAAAAGATTTATAGTCCCTACACGTGTCACTGTGATTTTATGTCCATTAGGCAACTTAATCATCCTAAGGGGTCCTGTGTATGGTTTAATAGAACTTAGCATAGTGGAATTTCCAGTAAGATGACATGTAGCACCAGAATCCAAAATCCAATTAGATTGACATAGGGAAGAAGGAATAGCATTTACTAAACCTGGCACGCTTTCCTTAATGAAGTGATTTGCACCAACAGCAATTTCCTCCGTGTCCTTACTGAGCAACTGAAGAGTTTTATCATATTGTTGCTGTGTTAGTGGTGGCTGAGAACCCATTGGTGTTGGATTATTGGTAGAGCCAAGTGCTGCTTGAGTATTGCCTTGCTCCTTGCGTTTTGGAAAATCAGCAGGATAGCCAATTAATTCATAACAGTTTTCTCGGCTGTGTCCTCTACGGTTACAGTGGGTACACTCTATAGTGGACCTTCCTCTCCCTCTCCCTCTGCCTTGACGTCCTCTGCCTCTTGTAGTGGCAGTAGCATCTTCTATAGGAGTAAAGGAAGATTGAGATGTTATGACACGGTTGTCTTCATCTTGGCAAATCATTGAATATGCATGATTGACTGTTGGCAGAGGAGACATCAGGAGGATTTGAGATCTTGCTTGGTGATAAACATCATTCAATCCCATAAGGAATTGAAAGAGGCGCTGTTGTTGAGTCACGTTCACATATTCCTTGGAGACAACACATTCGCATGAAGGCAAAGGCACAAGAAGGCTATATTCATCCCACAGCTCCTTAAGTTTGGTGAAATAGCTTGTCACAGTCAAGGTTCCTTGTGTGAAGGAAGGAATGGTCTTGTGAAGTGAATAAATCCTTGACCCATCAATCTTGTTAAATCATTCTTGCAAATCAAACCACACATGCTGAGCACTATCAGAGAAAACCATACCATTGGCAATTTCCTTATCCACCAAATTGATTAGCCATGAAAGAACAACAGCGTTGCATCTGTCCCAATGGTCAACCAATTTGGGGTCCCTGTCTCTCCTAAGTGATCCATCGATAAATCCTAGTTTATTCTTTCCACGAAGTGCCAGTTTCATAGAGCGACTCCAGACAGTGTAATTGTGAGTACTAGTCAAGATTTGAGGGACTAGGCTTACCGATTGGATGTCAGATGGGTGCAAGTAAAGGGGATGAGAGGAATCAACTACAAGTGTTGTTGGAGAAGACATGGTGTTGCAGAGTAACAATGGGTCTGGAACAGGACGTGATGGCACAGATAACTAAAGGCAGCGGCAGATCTTGAATAGGCAGATCTTGAATAATCTCTTGAATAATCGATCGATGCACCGAATCAATCTAAGGCACAGATGACGAAAGGCAACGGCAAATCTTTGAATAATCGATCAATTCATTGAATTGATCGACGGAAAATGACGGTGGAGATACGGACCACCGTAACAGGTTCTTGCTGAGATTGAGACTTAGCTTCGCCGGAGACTTCGACGGTGAGCTTTTAATGAGGCTCGACAGAACCACAGAACGAACTTCGACGGTGAGCTTTAACGAGGCTCGACAGAACCACAGAACGATCTTTTCTGAGATCGACACTTATCCACACCTATCCTCGTCGGAGGCTGTGACGGTGAGCGTCAACAGCGCAAGGTCATAGATGGCAGAACGTCGCATTGAAATTTCAAGAACCGAGGAGATGCAGACGGAAATCGAAAGAGAAAGACAACATAACCAAGAAAGACGGATCTTGGTTTACCATGTGGGGATCCGACCCAAAAAGAAAACTGGCCCAAAACTAAACCTAAGCTCTGATGCCATGATAACTACTGAAGCCCAACTAATTGAGGAAACCGGATCAAAAAAGTATTGATCCCCACTTCTCTTATTTATATACAATCATGACAAAGTATTTATAAATAAAGAACATAACAAACAGACGTGGGCTTATATACTCAGGGCCCATTAACAAAATCCATTAACAACATCTGACCTATATATAACTAACACGATGGGTGTCTGTTAGATTATACTATCACGAGTCCGGACAAATTTCCATGTTTATTGTACTATTCTGTATAGGTATATGCATACTTTAATATTGATTAATGAAACCCCACTCTATCGTTTTATGCTCAAGAGCTTTTGATTCCTTTTCGATTATTGGTCATTTCCGGCTCCGACTTTGGCGTTGTATTTATTACTCCATAAACTATTCCGTTGTTTTTTACTAAGCATCCAAGAAAGTTGCGTAACGACAACAAGATGCAACATGGATATATAATTATATATATATATATACACTGGCCTAGGACATGTACGTGCAGCGAGCGCACTCCATTAATTACTTAAAATTAAATTAAAATATATTAATTTAATGTATCTACAAGACCCATAAAGATGAAGTATGCCGATCCCATCCCTATACAGGTTAAAAAAAAAAAAAAAAAGTAACCCGACCTCATGACTTTATGATTGTCCGTATTGATTAGATAACACTAACCATGTGCACACCGCAATAAAAACTAAAATGGAACTGCGTTTTACGAACCCCGTAAGACGCCACATTGAAATTTCCGCTTGTTTACTTTCCAAGAGGCCCAGAGAGAACAAGTCCGGTCCCTCTCTTCTCCAAATCTCAGGCAATATATGGCGGCCGCTGCACTCACCAGAAGGTATGTATGTATATATAACGGTAACACGTGCTTTATGTTTTAATTTTCGAGTTATTTGATGTTCCTTATCACTGTAATTAAAGTATACTCTATATTGGAGTGATCATACTCTTCATATAACAAGAAAGATGGAGTAGCAGACAAACTATCCAAACCAATAAACACCTCTTGTTTATGAATCAATCAAGTGGTAAGCATGCGTTTTATGGTGAAGGACAGGCTGGCAGGAAAAGTAGCACTTGTAACCGGAGGAGCCAGCGGGATCGGCAAACGCACCGCCGAAGTGTTCGCCCAGCAGGGAGCCAAGGTGGTGATCGCGGACCTTCAAGATGACTTGGGCCAGTCCGTGGCCCAGTCGATGGGCCCGTCAGATGGCCTATACGTCCACTGCGACGTCACCAATGAGGCCCAGGTCAAAAACGCCGTGGACACGGCCGTCACAACCTTCGGGAAACTCGACGTCATGTTCAACAACGCAGGCATAGTCGATCCCAACAAGGACAGAATCATAGACAACGAGAAGGCCGACTTCGAGCGTGTGCTGAGCGTGAACGTCACCGGCGTCTTCCTGGGAATCAAGCACGCGGCGCAGGCCATGATTCCGGCACGTAGCGGAAGCATAATATCGACGGCGAGCATAAGCTCGTACGTGGGAGGGGCTGCTTCCTACGCGTACACCTGTTCCAAGCATGCGGTGGTTGGGCTGACTAAGAATGCGGCGGTGGAGTTAGGGCAGTTTGGCATAAGGGTGAACTGTTTATCGCCCTACGCCATGGCCACGCCGTTAGCTACCAAGTTTGTTGGGCTCAACGATGAAGAGCTTGAGAATACCATGAACTGGCATGCTAATCTGAAGGGGGTGACCCTAAAAGTTGATGATGTGGCCAATGCAGCTCTTTATATGGCTAGTGATGAATCTAGGTATGTGAGTGGCCATAATTTGCTCATCGATGGCGGTTTCAGTATTGTTAACCCCTCCTTTAAGATGTTCCAGTACCCTCCTGAGTCTTAATATTTAGTCTCCAATCCTGGTCACATTAATCCCCCCTTTTTAATCCTTTGAATAACGTGGTCTTGTATGTTGATTATTGCGGAGCTAGCAATGACTTCGGCTGTAATTTTTGTTTTTCACTGTGTTAGTATTCATGTGCAAGTATAATTATTATAACGTCAAACTTATTTTGTTCTGTGTTTGAATTAGTTTTTCAAAAAATAGTTTTTATAATTTATGAGGTAGGCATGGGAAAAAAGTTTTATCTTAATTTAAAATTACAATTAGGGGCTTACTCAAACACATAGCCCCAAAGTCAAGAACTAAAAACGTTGGTCTTGCAGGCCAAAATCATTGAAAGTTACCAATACTCTAAAGTTGTCGAAATTATTGATAGGGTGTCTTGATCGAGAAACGAAACGCACCAAATTGAATATTATATATATGTTGATAAATGATAATGGAACCAGAATATTATATAGTTAAAAGTGATCCCACACACCAGCACTTGCAATTTCTATCAGCAACTTTCTCGCATGTGTATCTGACTATCTGTATATGCATGGGTCCCATCTCTCTGGAAACGATTGGAAGATTTATATTACTTGAATTTCTTAAGACTAAAACTTTTCAAAGTATGCATCTTTAAAATAAAAAAGACAATAACAAGAACAAATATTTTGAATTTCTTAAGACTAAGACTTTTCAAAGTATGCATCTTTAATATAAAAAAGAGAATAATAAGAACATATATTTAAAAAGACAAAAAAACACTCATACACATGCATTTCTGCTTTCTTTCTTCCTTTCTCAAAAAGTAACCGATATGTTGGACCTACCACCAGCTATCAATTTGCTAACACTGCTGCATTTTTCAGAGTTCGAATTCAAATACAAAACCTCTGATTCAAGGGTTTATAATTTTACCAGTTGAACCAAGTGTTTAATTAATTGGTATATTTCAGCATTGAGTACCTCTTGTTTACTTCATAATTAAGAGTTAAGTTTAGAATTTTGAAATATTAAAAGAGAACACAATTATATCTGCTGCTCACTTAGCTTATATGCTTTTTTCTATCTAAAATATCCACTTCCCAATTTTTACACTAGAGAAATATAAAATTCATGATTTCCAACTGTCGATAATTGTGTCAAGAACTTGACTGTCAATGATTTTTTTCTATAATGTTTTGGGGGTGTTCTTGTATCAGTTTTGTGCACTCGGCTGTTAGATTTGTTAATTTACATTTGTGCTTGTTATTTAATGAAATGTTATACATGTTGATTGAAAAGGAAAGAAAGAAATAGAAAAATTCCCAAATCACTATCAATGCATTATATCCTTTGTTTAATAAAAAAACTCGGGGCTTTATTACGCGGGATATGCAATTCAGGCATCACCACTGATCAGGAAGCTCTATAATCAGTTTTCTGTGTCAAAAGAAAGATTATCAATATTGAGCATTCCTTCACCAACTCGATCCAGATTCTTCACGAGGACATTATTTCTTTTCTTCGAAATGTTATACATGTTTCATGGCATGTAATTTCGTTAGAGTCTTTTCGATCAGGATTTCACCTCTTCATCCCCCTCCCCAATTAACCCCTATACACTGTAAAACTAATATCTATTTAATGTCTTTTTGCCTTTTCATAAAAAAAAAAAGAAGCAATTTCCTCTACTTATATTTAATATTCTCTTTTAATCTGCAAATGTCATTTTCCCACAAGAATACCTTTTTTTAACAATCATAAGAAGAATACTTGCGTCCACTGGGTTGAAAGTTCAAAGCAGGCCAATACATGCGATGTTATATGATGCTCACTGGTCTAAATACAATGGGCCCGTTTATGTGAGCCCAGGCCCTAATATTTTGGTGATTGGTAGAAACCGGTTACATATAAGATCTTAAAAAACCCTAACTGCTGTAGTGATAGTCAGAGTCGTAGGCTTGCGGATTAGTGCCTCCCTGCCTCTCCACCGAGCGATCGCCGAGCAAGCTGTGCTTCGCTCTCTCTCAGACCCACCATGGGGCGCGTCCGAACCAAAACCGTGAAGAAGTCTTCTCGCCAAGTGATAGAGAAGTATTACTCTAGAATGACCTTGGATTTTCACACGAACAAGAAAATCCTGGAGGAGGTAGCTCTCATTCCCTCCAAGAGGCTCCGCAATAAGATTGCCGGATTCTCCACCCACCTGATGAAGAGGATTCAGAAGGGTCCCGTTCGGGGCATTTCCCTCAAGCTTCAAGAGGAGGAGCGTGAGCGCAGAATGGATTTCGTGCCCGATGTTTCTGCAATTAAGACGGATCAGATTGAGGTCGATAAGGAGACTCTTGATATGCTCAACGCTCTTGGCATGAACGAGATTCCAGGGCTTGTCCAAGTTGATCCTGTTCCCGTTCAGCAATCCTTTGGCTTTGGCCGCGGTGGTTTTGGTGGAGCCGGCAGGAGGTTCTAAGGGCTTCGTATTGATCACCCGGGTTCGAGTTTTAAGTTCTTTTTTGCTTTTGTTTTTACTTAATGTAAGGGTCTTTGAGAGTACTTTGCGTTTATAGTGAAGGGTGTTCGTTAGCCGTGGCTATTATCAGTTTTTGTGAACTATAATACTTCTCCCCACAATGTTCTGTTTCATTTTACGTTCACTGTTTTTTTTTTCTTTTGGTGTCTTATAAATGGTATTTGATCGCCTGCCCGGATTAACCTTAGTTCACTAATTGGATGCTCAATAAACTTACCTGCAAATTATTTATATTTGTTTGCCATTCCAGTCAAGGATATATAATATATAGTTGATTGTATATATCCTGGGGTTTAACAGCGTTACAATGCAATGCATGAATGCTACATTGTACGAATAGTCATCTACCAGATTGGTGAATGCCATGATTGTTGTGCGAATTATCTGAGACCCTCCCAAAAGCATTAAGGCATTGTGGCAAAATACGTGCGATTTCACTGTTCTTTGTGACCAAATGGCTAGATTGTTAATGTGGCGCAACACAACCTTCTGAGAATTTTATTTTCTGGGTCAACAACCATCTGAGAATTGAATTACACTATTTTTCATTTTATGATCTGATTTATTTGGATTGAAATTGAAGTTGCGATTCATTTATTTCTTTGCTGAAACATGAATCATTTTCTGATAGATCAATGCCAAAATCAAAAGCAGGTGAAGCATTGTGGCACAGGCAGCACACAAAACACTAAACCCCAAACGATCATTTACTTTCACCACGTTGTCTCTTCGTCGAGCTGTTAGACGTTACACCATGTAGCAGATAAATAATCTCATGAAAGATGAGTCTGGAAAGAGTACTTGAATCTGCTAGTATCAGCAAGCGTCCAGGTAGCTTGTTCGCAGATGAGTAGATATGCACTTTCAACTTAGGCATGCTTGAAGGGTGTTGCGACCAGAGTTATCTACCGGACTGGAAACCGGCGACCTCGGTACTAAACCGGTCCGGGTCATTTTTTTTAAATCTTTTTTTTTTTTTTTTAATTTTTCTTTTAGAATTTCATACTATAAGCCTAAAATATTTCATTTCTCACTGGTTTGGTCTTGGTTTAGCTCCGGTCTGATCCACTGACTCTTGACCCAGTACCCCGACCGGTTCACTGACCGGTCCGAATTTAATTACCTTAGTTGCGACCTTCAGAACTATGTTGACCAATTCTAAAGGCTGTAATAGGAACAGAATCCGAAAGTAGCCCTCTATAGAAGCTTGCTAATTTAAACTATGTTTGGAATAGTCTTTTTTTTTAGAAAATAAGTGATTAATACGTAAGTTGAGATAAAATTTCTCTCACATATTTATCTAGTATACCGTAAATCATGATTTCTAAGCACTTATAAGTAAAAAATAAACTATCCCAAATAAAAACTTAATCGGAGAAAGTGGTTAAGAGCTAATCATTTGGCTATCATATAGTGAGAGCGCTGTCCGCCAATGGTATGACTAAACGAGACCTCTGATTCTTTGTTCCTCGTGTCGATAAAGTAAAGCATGGATCGGTAATTTAACTAGTCATGTATATATATGTACACTGCAATTTCCAAGGTGCAAGTTTTATGGCTGAGACGGGCCAAAAAAAGTTTTTATTGCTGAGGGAGAAAAGGTTAATCACTATGCTCAGTAGAAAAGGTCAAGCTTGTTTTAATCGCACTGATGTGCAGATTATTCTCTTGCAAGAGGGAAATTTTCGTAGATCTAGTGAGCTTGGTTTCAATCTCCGTGAATATCTTTTATAGTACAGTACCGATGACAACTTGGTAACTGATACCATACCACCACCCCCGCTATGTTCTGTACAAGAAAGGATTTTCGTTGAGAGGGAGGTCGGTGGGTGGTTTTAAACATGGGCAGTCCTTACATCTTGTCCTGTTAATAGCATTTTGGAAAACTATCCTCGAAGATTAACACAGCGCCTTGTCACACACAAACAAACACAGCTGAAACAATTTTTCACAAGACACGTGAACTCTACCATTTATTGTCTCCAGCTACAATCACTCAGCAAATATGCTGCATATGATATCCGATGGAACCGATAGTTACTTGCCTACTGTCTGTCTGCAGTCCATTTTTATTTTTATGGGCATCACAAAACCCAATCATGGGTTTAACTTTTAAACAGCTCCAAGTTTTTTTTTATACAAAAAAATTTAGGTGGGTTTGAAACCAGTCATCCCACCAAGGTTAAGGCACGGCCCCAGGGCTCAGAGAGTACTTACAAGGAACTTATGAAACCGGTCATCTCACCAAGACCAGGGTACGGCCCCATGACTCAGAAAGTACTTATAAGGAACTTATGAGATCGCCTATTAAAAGAGTCCTCATAACGGCAGCGAAAATAGAACTTGCATCCTTTTGTGATCTAAGCCCGTTCCTTACTATCTGTGCCAACTCTCATTGGCAACAGCTCCAAGTTGACATGAATTGTTGCAATCTATCCCGGTGGGACCTCAAATGCTTGGTCCTATTAGACTATTCACCGTCAAAGCTTCGACCTGATCAAGACTTCTATCGCGAGGCCTTGGAGCAGCTCAATAACTGCTTGCCTTGTCCATTATCATTATCATTTATGAGCCACAACAATACATTAGGTTGCCGTCCATTTTTTGACTGAAATCACCTTCCATTATAACAAGATAAACGCGTGATTAAATGAATCAAGTATAGTTCTACATCAGATGCTAGAATTTTCCAAGTTGCGTGTATTTTAAGCTTTCCGCATCACTGACCTCCGCTACATTTGCTCATGGAAGCGAAACGCAATTATTATATCAGTGAGTTTACTGGTTGAGATGCTAATCCAAACAAGCTCTTTGTCCATCGAAATCAAAAGTAATTCTCAGGGAACTTAATTCCCTTTTTATTGCACGGTGATCAGACTCTCTTAGCTGTTAGGCTCCATCTTTATCATCATTAATAGTTGCTCTACCTTTTCATTCTTCTTCAATGCTTGAAAAATTTAATAGAACTGTCACAATGTCCTTCCATTTCAGCACTGGTGATATCTGTGACCCATTTTCACCAGCGGACTGATATGTGAGCATCCTCATCACGTGCTTGGTTTCATATCTATGAAGTACGATTAACAAGATGGAATTGGTTTCTTTCTTATCGAGTCTTAGAATTGAATGCAATCAATTCTATAAGCCTAAATAAGACCCCATATCAATTTCTATGAATAAGAAATTAACGTGAAAGTGTAGCTGATTCCATATTTTTTTTAACAAGAGAGGGCTATTTCCCGAAAATTAAATCAACATAAAAAGTAAGGGAATTAGATCCCAAACACACTCTTATCAGCTAAGGTTCGCAGGTTGGCCGGATATGAATCCATAATGGAAGAGCTAGATAACCCCTCCTTTGCTAGTCCATCCGCAAGCTTGTTTTGATCTTTGGAGATATATATATATATATATATATATTGTAATTTCACATCCCACTCTTGATCTATTAGCGGTTAAATCCGTAAGAATGATAAACTGGATCCATTATAGGATTCATTAGGCTGTTATTGTGATCTTTTAGATTGTTATTGTACGAAAGTTCCTAATATTCTTTAGGAAGAGGATGCCCATAAATATTTCACACACATTCAATTTCAGGATCACGATCTCTATTTATATACTTAATTTGTGATATTTATAGTTTGCACCCTTAACAAATTGACAATATCACTATGATCTTTAAGCATTAACGCTATAACAAACATACCCCAAAACTCTAAAACTTTAATTCTAAATAGGCCACTTTATTTTTAGTTAAACTAAATAATACTCATAGCCACAAACTTTTAATATTTACATATGTGGCCTCCTATATTGACTTGAATTCCAACCATAATTACTTCAAGAATTTTATTCCAGAGATATGTCAATGTTGATATCCACAAAATGAATATTCCTATCAGCATTATATTAATTACTAGTTTAGCAAAAATTCCTCCAAATTCCATTTTCTTTTTGTCTTGAGCATTTTCTAATAGGATAGCATGTCTTGTGTTTTTTTTTTTTGGGAAAATCTCATTTAAATACCATCTGAATTTATAAAACCCACAAAAGTTTATTAACACTTCAAAAAGACATAAATGTGATAGGTATCAAATTGGGATTTTAAAGTTTTGATGAATTTATCATTTTGCCTCTTATTTTTCTTTTTAAAAAAGGAAAGGTGACCTTTACTGGAGCACCACCGCCGGCTGGCCTGGACCCTTTGGCAGCTAGAGCTTCGACGCCGAGGGCCTTTTTGGGGGGTGGAGGAGTTTTTTTTCATGCAAAAATGATTTAGGGGGCAAGGGGTGGGATCAAACCTTCCCCACCCCATACTTTAAGAGTTTAGTGGCCATTGGGCCATCAAGTTCTTGTGATATATATATATAAAGCTGGGAATACGGGTCAGTCTGTGGGTTGTGGGCTGGCCCACACCAACCCGCAGCCTGCACTTCTGCGGGCTGGCAAAATGCCAACCCTAACCCGCAGTATGCGGATTGCGGGTCAAACCGTGGGCTCGCATTTTTTTTAAAAAAAAATTCTATTTTTTAAAGAGGGTTGAAAATATGAGATATATATATATAAGTCATAAAATTTACCTTCTTAGCATCAATCATTTCTCTTATAAAATTTTAAAAACATAATCTACAATTTAAAAGATAAAGTTATCAAATTTGCCAAAATTTATAAACAAAACATAAACCCATCCTAAAGCAACCAATATATAATAATTTTGTTTAAAGAAGAAGGAAAAAGGCTAAGATTTTTTCTCTTTGGATTAGAAGGTACCAAAATAGGAGTGAAAAACTTATAAGTTTTGTAAAATTATTATATGTAAAAAAAAATATGCGGGCCAACCCACTAACCTGCGGGCTGACCCGCATCAACCCGTAGGCTATGCGGTGCGGCCCTATACAGCCCGCATTTTTGTGGGTTGGGATTTTCCCAACCCTAACCTGTCAAAACTCGCAGGTTGGGCCCATATTACAGGTTCTATATATATATATATATGCATTAATATATATATATATATGTATGTATATTAAAAATGAAGGTATAATGGCTTTAACAAAATTAATAATGTCTTCAACAAAAACAGTAATGAAAATGACAAAACGCATAATGGTATTGATTAAACGAGTTATATACATATGTATAACATAAATGAAGCTATAATGCCTTTAACAAAATCAGTAATGGAAATAACAAAATTCGTAATGGTACTGATGACTAAACGAGTAATATATATATACATTAATATGTGTGTGTGTGTGTGATATAAATAAAGACATAATAACTTAAAAAAAAAATTAGTAATGACTTTGATAAATTCAATAATGGAAATAACAAAATAAGTAATAGGAATGACTAAACGAGTAACATATATAGACATTAATATATGTATGTATAATATAAATAAAGACATAACTAGTTTAACAAAATCAGTAAAGACTTTGACAAATTCATTAATGAAAATAACAAAACGAGTAATGGAACTGATTAAGCGAGCAATATATATATATATATAGATATTAATATATGTATGTGTAATATAAATAAAGGCATATAACAACTTTAATAAAATCAGTTATGACTTTGACAAATTTAATAATAGAAATAACAAAATGAGTAACGGGAATGACTAAACGAGTAATATATATACACATTAATATATGTATGTATAATATAAATAAAAGCATAACTGCTTTAATAAAATCAATAATGGTTTTGACAAATTCAGTAATATAAATAACAAAAGGAGTAATGGGAATGACTAAACGAGTAATATATATAGACATTAATACCATTGCGCATTATGCATTTTGTTAATCTCATTACTCATTTAGTCAATACCATTACTCGTTTTGTTATTTACATTACTGATTTTGTCAAAACCAATAGTGATTTTGTTAAATTCGTTACGCCATCATTTATATTATACATATATATATATATATATATATATATATATATATATATATATATATATATATATATTAATTAATGTATATATATTACTCCTTTAGTCAGTATTATTACTGATTTTGTTAAAGGCATTATAGCTTTATTTATATTATACACATGTATATTACTCGTCTAGTCAATACTATTACGCATTTTATCATTTTCATTACTGATTTTGTCAAAGTCATTATTGATTTTGTTAAAACTATTATACCTTCATTTTTAATATACGTACATATTATTGCAAATATATATATATATATATATATATATATATATATATATATCAAAAGAGCTTGATGGCCCAATAACCACCAAGCTCTTAAAGTATGGGGGTCGGGTGGGTTCGATCCCTCCCCTTACCCCCTTAAACTATTTTTGCACAAAACAAAAAAAACTCCCACTACCCCCCAAAAAAGGCCCCCTAACCCAGAGGGTCCAAGCTGGCCGACGGCCGGATCTCCAATGGCTTGCGACTAGCCAGCAGTGGTACTCTAGTAAGGGGTACCTTCCTTTTTAAAAAAAATTGAGGGGCAAAAGAGTGAATTCACCATGTCTTTACAATCATAATTTGATACTTATCATCTTTATGTCTTTTTGAAGTGTTAATAGACTTTTATGGGTTTTATAAATTCAAAGGGTATTTAAATGAGATTTTTTTTTTCTTTTGTGGATAGCATGTCCTATGTTATCCCCTTCCTCTGATGCAATCATGACTCACAATCCATATCAGAGAGTGCTATATTCACTCAAGTCTTAAGAATGAGAAAAGTTTGACAAAACAGGATGGCATGACAATCTTTGGACAAGTTTGGTAGACTATCTAAGCTATATGGGAGTTTCATTTGTAATGTATATTCGTAGTGTAAGCTCTTTGTATATATATGAAATCTGATATGTCTCTTATTAATCGCAGCTTATAATATATAGTCTTTTATATCTATTATAGATATATTGATCTATTCCTCATGTGATAACAGGGACGCTAGCTAGTAGGCTGACTGTATGACAAATTGTTGGCCTACTTATGCAACAAGTTGTTGTCCTACCTGTGTGCTACATGGCAGTGCCTTATGTTAGATAGATTAAACTATTTAATTATTATTACATGAAAGATAACTTTATGATATATGCTGCGATTCTAGAAAAGGGAATTCCTTTTTTAATAACAAACTGGATAACTTCTCATGTTTTTTATAACTTCTATGTATTATTTTTTCTACCTTCCCTAATTTTTAAACAGTTAAAAAACAAATTATATATTTCTATATATCTATATGTAATTATCTAATCTCCATTTTTTCTCCTTACGTTTATTATAAGTTTATAACTTCCCATACATATATTTTTCAATTTCAAATAAAAAAATAGCCTAAAAATTCATTTTCGTCATTGTTTGGTTTTACTCGAACAATATTAGTGACATTAAGATTATACTATTCGGATGTAATATTGGGTTTCTGAATTCGTTGATATTAATATTATATTCTATATGTTTAGGGTGTGTTTAGTTTGAAGGTAGAGGAGGAGGAGGAGGGTAGGGGGATAAATTATTTTTTTAAGCGGGTTCATCCAAAATTTACTTTTTTATTAAAAGTTTTAAAGCTGAGGATTTAGGGGTAAATTTTGCATCTAAATATTATATTCTGCATCTTTTAAGGTCATTCATGTATGAGCAACCTCAAAGTTATCCAGTAATACCTGCAAAGTGGAAGACTCTGCTATCACTTTGAAAGGTTGGATCTTGGCAAATCTGTGGGTGCTTACTGTGCTTTTAATGGAAGCACCGAAAGATCTCTCATTGAGAAGTGAAATTGATTTTACTTTAGGTTGCTGTAAATACTAATAACGATGATAAAAACAGAGCCCTCATTAAAGACCAATTTTCTTCGGTGGTTTGCTTCTGCAGCGGAAATTACGAAGAGATGGGTGCTAGATTTAAATTACTACTACTAGTAAAGCAGAAATAACTTGAATGGCGCGTTAATTGAATTCACTGCAGAAGCATTTGATTTTTGCTGAGAAGTATCTCTGAAGATCGAGTTAATGGAATCGTTAATGGCATTTGACTGCTTGCCTCTGATCGGTTAGGGGAAATGAAAGCAAGCAGAAGCATCATACCAGTATATTGAAAGCCCCCTCTGTTTCTCTCTCCCCTGTGACACCCCATATTTAGAGCCTAATCTGTAGCTACGCAACTAAATGCTTCGCATGCATTTCAATGAGGGGAGGTTGAGAATTCAATTCTAAAGTTTCATCGGTAGGGTATTCCAATTTATGGCTTTGAATCCTTTGATCTGCTTCTTTGTTTATAACATTCTGCAAATGCCACCAGTACTCTCCTTTTTTCTGGTTTCAATTCTTTATTTTTTTGTTCTGACTACTCTTAACGCTATTAATTTCACTTTTGAAAATATATCTCTGTATCTTATACTAATATATCACTAAAAAAAAGCTTTATTTATTATATCACTGAGAATTATGTTTAATTCAATGGCATTAAGCAAAGTGGGAGATTCAACTTTCTCAAAAGGGAAACGGCAACGACAACTCAATTTTTGTTTCAAAACTGCATCCACCAAATTGTTCACTCTCATTACTATCATTAACTATGGCCTACAGGTAGATCGTTTTCTGCTGCGTTATTATTCTACATAAACTAAGAATCTCTGGTGTGGCAAGTTCAACTTGAATTCTCTATCTACCAAATTCAGGCCCCAGTAAAAAAATTGTCTATCTCGCAACTCTTTTCTGTTTTCTTAAAGGAAAAAAAAAAATGATAACGGCATGTACAAAAATTATTTGATATTCAAAACATATTTATAACATGCTTTGACTTGGTTGGTCCAACATAAGATGGCGTTCGTCATTTGCCTATGTTTTGCCAAAAAGATCTTAAGTGCACGAGACTATATATTCTTATTTCCACACCCATGTAAAGAAAATAAAACTGGCCTTTTTTCACAACTACTGATGCATGATTTTCAAGCCATTAACAAGTGCATGACCAGGACAGGTGCTCATTCTTTTATGGGTTCACTTTACCCACCTGATTTGAGTTTTTCTTTTAATTTCAGCATAATTAATGGTAGTAATGCAAAACGAAAATATAATTAAGTTCTGCCCTCTATTTTTCTTTTGCATGTGAAAGTCCAAATCAGAGGAAAAAGGCAATTAAACAATGAAATACAAGCTATTGTATTTTTACAAGATTATTCGCACAGTTACTGTATTAGCTAATTTCTTCGCACTGATATATTGAATTTCATCACTCAATTACCGTGAACTCATGTCTTTTAAATGGCAGGCATAGTTCGTATTTATCGATATATTAAAAACCAGTTGCCGAAGTTTGAACGTGTGGTGTTTGAAATGAAAGTTGTGAATACTAATTTGAGGCCGAGGACCAACGGGAGATGGGACTTAATGGAAGGGCGTCCTTTGATTTAGACATATTGGTATATACATTTATGTTTTATACAGTCCTCCACGTAAAAGTAACACTTGACCGTGTAGCAGCCAGGCTTACAACAGTAGCCAATCGCTCTCTAAACTTTAATGCCTCTTTTAATTTCTTTGACACCACAATTCAATTTCTTTGAACAAAGATATTTTTTCCTAACCAAAAGCAAGTATTTTAATAAACGAACAGGATTATAAAGAGTTAATAAAACATGAAAAGACAGAATCCAAATACTACAACATCTTGACACTAAACTACGTATATAAAGGGAAAAAACAAAACCATCAACATAAACCTTAACACAGATTAGGAAATAGAAAATCATTCATGCCGTCGTAGTCAGAATGAACATAAGAACTCGAGTAGACATGGTAGAAATAAGAATTGGCGAGTCCATTATTGAACCATCCTATCAGTCCTATTCCTTTTAGTAACATACTAGCAGCGTTGAAGACCCAAACAACAAAGGTGCCAAAAGACTCTCACAAACGAAGAGGAAGCACACTCTTACTGAAAGGAGAGAAGGGGAACAAAAAAGCCAAAAAATTAAGTAGCTTTGAACTAAGATTTGACAAAACAGCAAAAATAAAATAATTAAGTGCGTGTGATCGCACTTTGTCTCGTGGAATTGCTTGGAAGTGCATTTGTAACGAGTAAAAGCAAACAACTGGTAGTTCTTTGGTATGGACAATGGACACATCGTTGTCTTGAGCTCATTTGTGCTTTCATGTTCAAGTTAATGATTCATTTTTATATATGAAGTGCAGCTTTCGAAATAAAGATCAGTTAAGGATCATTTTCCTTTGACGTTTGACCTTTTTATTTATATAGTATAGTACTATAATTTTTTATTACCTTACATATTATTTTAAAAATGGTCTGAACTGACAAAAATCCCGACGTCCTTATTCTCAATAAATAGTTTGGATTTTCCTCCGTAAGAAAAAAAAAAAATCGTTCTGTACTTTTAAGAGCTTGTTCTTTGAACCTTAGGGACTATCTCCGGATACATACTTGTCGTCTTTCAAATGATTCATCATCCAAATATATACTTGGAAAATATCTACCTAGAGCTACCTTACCTTCTGATGTGAAAGCTATGAGCCAAGTGTGTTTGAATTCAATGTTTTTAAATTTTACTAGTATTTTGTCTGCATTGGATCTGCCTATCCTTTGCCCTCCATTTTTGAATATTAGATTTGGCATTAATAATGCACAACGTTCGTCAAATCTATACCGAATGATAGAGTCAGCAATAATATATGAGATGAAGAGTAATGAAATTTAGGGTAATAAATGTGAAGCGTTTGGAAGCTAGCGTTAAGAAACGGAACTCTTGCCTTGAAGTTGAGCAAAAATAGCGATGATTTTCAAACAAATTGAGGTTTGGTGGTGGGAAGGGGAAGAAGACATATCGCCTAATAACAAGAAAAGGTCACGCATGCGCTTATATACATACAAGGACAAGCCCTTTTCTTCAAAAGCTGGCGAAATGAATATTGAGAGTTGAATTATTTGTCCATCTTCAAATTGAAGTGCCGCACACTCTGGTTTGTTTTTTCAAGCCTACACTAATTAAAGCCCACAAATATACACATCATTGCCTATCACCGTCCTCTTCCTGTGAATTCTGATCTCCATCTTCAATTAAACCCATACACGTACAGTCTCTCAATATCTGAATCTCTTGTTCCCTCCCTTTCAAACTGAAAACCGGTGCCTTTGTAATGAATCTCCCTCAACATTTGGCTTTTCAGAAAACGCTCCTCACATGATCTGTGAAACAAAATCTCATCAACTTTCCCATACTGCTCTATATATGTATAACTTCTGGGTCTTTAGAAACCTTATTCATTTAGTCACGGTTGGGAAATGAACTGATCTTGTGTGTGTGTGTGTGTGTGTGTGTGTTGTTCTCATAAATAATCTTGCGTTGGTTGAATTCTTCCAATCTGGACAATAAGGAGTATCTTACTAAAGACGGCTTTACGTTGAAATTGTTCCAACTAGTTTTGGCTGGTTCTCATCTGTTGAGATTGAAGGATCACATTGAAGCACAGAGAAAATACTAATATTATTGATCCTTTTGAATAAAAGAGAGTACAAGGAGGCCTTTATATAGGCAAATCAATAGATTAACTTTAACCCTAAAATCTATCCTAATCAAATCAAATCATAATATCTTAAAGATATATTTCTAAAATATAATATTCATATCTAATCCTAATAAATACTAAACGATATCCCTTATAATAATAATTAATTAATATTTCTAAACTTCATATTCTTAACACTCCCACTCAAGTTGGAAGCAACTTGCACATCCAGCAACCGATCTTCAAGAAAACAATGATCTATAGCCTAGAACTTAAACAACAAAGGCTAAGGTAATAATCCACCAGCTTCACCAGGAGCTTGAACAACAAAGAGTACCAAACTATATTAGATGCCATAACAAACGATCTCATAAGGGATCAAACCAACAACCAATAGTCTCACAAGGGACCAAAGCGACAACGGACGTCTCACTAGGGACGAACACCAAACAGCCTCACCAAGGACCAAAACCAATAATGAACGATCTCACTAGGGACCAAACCAACAACAAACAGTCTCACAATGGACCAAAGCAACAACGAATGTCTCGCCAGAGACGAACACCAAACGGCCTCATCAAGAACCAAACCAACAACGAACGATCTCACCAAGGACCAAAGCAATAACGAATGGTCTCACAAATGACCAAAACAACAACAAACGTCTCATTAGGAACAAATACTAAACGGTTCAATCTCCAAATGTCTCAACAGGGAAGAACACGAAAGGTCTCACCAGGAACCAAAATCCAAAGAATGCAGCTAGAAGAAGACAAAACTCACCCAAATATGAAACCATGAGATACAAGAATGAAATCACTAGGGGTAAAAGAAAGAACCCTAAGGCTCTGATACCATATTGAGATTGAAGGATCACATTGAAGCATAGAGAAAATACTAATATTATTGATCCTTTTGAATAAAAGAGAGTACAAGGAGGCCTTTATATAGGCAAATCAATAGATTAACCTTAACCCTAAAATCTATCCTAATCAAATCAAATCATAATATCTTAAAGATATATTCCTAAAATATAATATTCATATCTAATCCTAATAAATACTAAACAATATCCCTTATAATAATAATCAATTAATATTTCTAAACTTCATATTCTTAACATCATCAAAGCTCCAACCCGTTAGTCCATGCACCCATTAAAAGAGAGAACCTTTGTATTTATTAGAATAATGAAAGCCAACAGTGTTGTGCTGGTGAAATTATCATGCCCCATGTTTAGTACCACGCATAACAACAAACGGGCTCCGAGAAAATTCGCCCCCTCCATCATAATTAAGGACATTTCTTGTTTTTTAGCACAATATAGAAATCTCTCTTTGAAGCCCAGCTAAGAAATACTAATAATGATGGAATCAATCTGATTACACAAAAAAGAGTCGTTGCTGCTGATCTTTATATAATACTTTCTTCAGTCCTAATTATAAGATAAAATTGACTTTTTTAGAGAAATTAAGGAAGCGAATTAAATTACTTTAGAGTGTTTATATTTTTAGTATCCTTAGATTATATATTAGTTTATTAGTCAAATTAATTAGTTTGGAAAAAAAAATAAAAATAAAAATACTCTAAAATAATTTAATTCGTTTTCTTAATTTTTCTAAAAAAATCAATTTTATCTTATAATTAGGATAGGAGGAAACATGTTACTTTACATCTTTTGAGGCGAGAAAATATAAAAATTATCCAAAAATATCATAAAAAAACACTATTTTGTTCGCGACTTTTAAGAATTTGTGCCCTTGATGAGTATGTATAGTAATCATTGCCTTTAATAAAAATTATACATGCATGCACCTAGGATTTTTTCTCTGACCCCTCCAGTCAATGTGAATGTCTCGCGCCGACAGAATTTGAAGTCATATATACTTCTACATTCATTTAAATAAAGTAATAAATAAGTTATTTCTGAATAAAAATTTAAGATTCATACCTACCTTTAATTAATTTTATTATTTAGTAAAGGTAAAATAATATTAAAAAAAATGAATGCTCTGTTATGGAGTGACAATTGTTTTGAAGCAAAATTATAATTCTAAAAATAATATTTGGTAAATTGAAAGAATTTTATAAAGGATGGGATCGATCAGGAAAAGAAATCAAAATGAGAATGTGACTATTACTGTGAATGGGCTTCATTTTAAAATTAAAGTCACTGCCATTTCGGGTTGTGTTACACGCATTGTTGGTTGTTGGATGTGTATATCACTATATCACCATTTTTCTTATATTATGTTCTGGTATCTAGTTTGGGGTTAATGACTTTCCCTTTTAATATAAGTGTCTTCTTTGTCAGGTTCAGGAATCCGGACCGAACCAGCCGGTCTGGCCCAGAAACTGGCGAACCGGCCTGATTCCCGGTCTGATCCGGTTTCCATTTTTTTTTAAAAAAAATATTTTTTTCCAATTAGAATTTCATACTATAAATTTAAAATTTTCAATTTCTCACCGGTTTGGTCCCGGTTTAACTCTGATTTGACTTCGGTTTGACCCACTAACCCTTAACCCAATACTCCGACCGATTCAATACCCGGTTCGAATTTTAATACCTTACTTCTTTGAGACTCGAATTTAAGACCTAAATAGATCTAATAGAATTTTACACTAGTAGATCAACTCTATGTTAATTATGCATACGGCCTTTGAAATATGCATGTTCCACTGTTTGAAGCTAGCTAAGTGAGCAAATGCACAGGACAAGCCATCTATTTGACTATTAGCCGCAATTCTTAATACGAAAATCTGCATATTAAGGAATAATTAAAATCACATATTAAAAAATGATAAAAACTTGATAACTCTTTTTGTTGCGTGATCCATGTGACCACATCGGATATGCTGTAAATAACGAATGTCCTTTGCCACCTTTACGTGGTTCAGAAAATGGCAAATAAATAATTTCAAACTGGTTAAAAAGCTAACAAGAATTGCCTGTTCAGATAATTTTGACAACATAAAAACAATCTCTAAAAGGCCAAAAAAATCGATGAGCAGATTTATTCAAGGCAGGAGAGTAGGAGTAAAATTGATAGACTCACCGCCGCGAGGGCTAAATCAATATCAATCTCCTCAGAAAAAGTTACTAGACGCAATCAAAAAACATAGATAAGTATTAGTTTGGGAAACAACCAAACCGTGGTTTTAGAAGCTATTTTTCGTAAGTCGAGATAAAATTTCTCTCACATATTTATTTTATAAATTGTAAAATATATTCTCAAAAGCTAATCCAAACACACAGCCTTTTACTTTATAAGGGTATAAATGTTTATTTTTAGTATTTTAGTAATATGGGGGTTACTGGTTAAGTGGTCCATATTTGTGTCATGGAAGGGACGCCGAGGAAGCGTGGGACTAAAGAGCCTCTATCGAGGAGAATGAGAGTTTCTAATTTTGGAAAGCCGTAATCCATTTTGTACACACGTTTCTTCAAAGTCTGCCACGTTGACCAACAACTTCCACTTCTGGAAAACGCACCTGCTTCTTCGTTCTTTCACTTCTCTCTCCTACACACTTCCTAATTTCTTGGTTAATTAATGAGCAACGAAGACTGGCTCGCTCATTAAAAAAAAAACAAACAAACAAACAAACTGCGGTGAGAATTTTTTTGGGGGTACTCAGTACTAATCAAACAGTATGACAACGACAATGCAATATAAAACTGTTCAACATTCAACCAATCACAAAGTTAAGTAGTTAGTGATAATTCCGCGGGAAAGCAACGACCTTTTGCATAATGGAAACTAGGAAACAGAGGTTTATAGATTGATTTCAGTACTGAATGTTGCAAAGTAACGTGTTCTATCCCTGTCCCTGTTTTTACATTTTAAAAACGTAGCCTTTTTAAATTTGAGGTGATAATGCATTACAAAGATTCAACACTTGGTCATAATGAAAACACTCACAGGGAGATCACATTGAAGATCCTCTGTTTCGGAAACCTAAATCAGGGTAGTAGCAACTTCGAAGTTGTTCATTTGCAATGTGCAGGTAGAGAAAACGATTGAATTCACGATGTTTGAATCATTTTCTTAATTGCAACAAGTATATAAATATGGTACAACCAAACGGGAGTTCTAATTTATTCACTAGGGTGTTGCCTGCTTCCTTTTTCTTGCGGTACTGTTGAGTATTTAAACATTTGCCAGTGTTGGCTGTTACACTTAGTTTTCCACGACTACAATCTGAAAGAATTTGGTCCTGGCCATTTAATTCGTTGGTGGGGTTGATATACATATAAATTTGATTTTTCTAATAAATAAAATGAGAGGGTTTTAGCTTTAAAAGCCGTTGGGGTTTTCCTGTGGTGTATGATATATATGGCTCCGGGTAGACTCATAAAACACCGACTCCTCCAAGCAATGAATGAAGAAAGGTCCTCTTCCTGCACTTTGTAATTGCAATATTTACTGCAGATTTCCCCTTCCTGTATATATCTTGGGATTTTTCTCCAACCATTAATACGTTTCCTGGCCTCAATTTACACTCTTCTTCTGCCCAATACATCAATTCAATTCAATTCAATTCAATTCTCTCACTTTCTCTCTCCTCTTTCTTCATCCCCCCCCCCCCTCCCTCAATTAAATAAAGCTTTAAATCACCCCACCCTTCATTTTCCTTATATAAATTCAGTTCCCAACCTCCTTCTCCCCGCACCACCCTTCCCTTTTGCTGCCGCCAGAGCTTCTTATGCTTCCGGCCATCCCCTGTTCTTCTTCTCTCTCTTCCTCCCTCTGTTTTGGCTTTCTCTGCTTGCCCAGTCCCTCAAGGTACACCATTAGTGTCGGTTTTGTTATTTATATTATTCACGTGTTGTATGGTGCAACGCCAGATCACTGAATTAGATTCCCCCCCCCCCCTTTGTGGCTCGTGCTTTTCGTAAAAAAAGTTAACGAGTCTTGCAGGATCGAGAGGGAGAAACGAACCATGAGTCGCAGAAACGGAAACGGAAACGCGCCAAAGCTTGACTTGAAGCTGAACTTGTCCCCACCGAGGGCTGACCGGAGACTGGAGTCACCAAACCGATCGGCGACGGTGTCACCGATGTCGACGCCGAGCTCTTGCCTGTCGTCGGAGCTGAACCAAGAGGACGGGCAGCAAAGATATTCGCACAGCCCTGAAGCAACTTCGATGGTGCTAGTAGGGTGCCCGAGATGCCTCATGTACGTGATGCTCTCAGAGGATGATCCCAAGTGCCCAAAGTGCAAAAGCACCGTTCTGCTTGATTTCCTGCAAGACGGAAACAACCCCACCATTAGGAGGACCTAGACTGGACGGCTCTCTGTTTTTATTTCCCTGTTCTGCATTTCTCTGTTTCTAGTAGGACATATTAGCTTTTAAATCCTGGGAATCTCCTTTTTGGCCCTCTTTTATTCTGTATTTCCGGTGTATGATTGCTGCTACGGGCTGTCTTCCCTTTTGCCCTCTTTCCTCTCTATTTTTCCTGTGATCGAAATCCTGCGGGTTTTGTCAAACCAAGGTTGTACAGAGGGTATAAGAGAGTTGATCGTAATATGCACTATCCTAATTATATATAGAAAGCAAAAACAAAAAAACAAAAAACAAAAAGAAACTAACTAGCGGTGAAACTTGCTCATGCTTGCGGGTATCTGACAAGAACTGAGATATTATAATCATATGTGCCTTCTCTTTTGATCGTCCTTGCTAGCTGACAATGTAATAGAAATAGGGCTTAGACCCTCAGGTGCCCTACTTTTTCTCGATGAGATCTAAGGTAGAATAATCAGTGAATCGCCCTTCATGTTCCATGCTTCTTCTCTCTGTTTTTTTTTTTTTTTTTGGCCCTTCACTGTTTCATCTAAAGCGCGCAAGTCATAGCCCAAAGCTATCTACCACAGACAGAACAAGAGAGACAGGGGAAAAAAAAAGATTATTTAAACATAAAATTATTGCTCCAGTAGTTGGATCCTCCGTACTTAATCGCCACAAGAAATGTTTGCGTGCTAAGGCCCACCCAAAGATGCCATTTACTCGTGACTCAGCGCAGTGGGTGGACCAGTCTAAACTGATTACGTATGACTCAAAATCTCACGTATAAGGGTTTGGAAAAGAGGACTTTGTCAGTTGAATTTAGTTCTGATTACAAGCTAACAATTTTAGACAGAGCAAAGATGAGCTCCTAGTTTTTACTTGGATCCCCTGACATGATCCGTAGTGAGGAGGGTAACAAATACTCCCTCCGGTCCTAATTATAAGACAAAGTTGATTTTTTTGGAGAAATTAAGGAAGCCAATTAAATTACTTCAGAGTGTTTATATTTTTATTTTTTTCTCCAAACTAATTAATTTGACTAATAAACTAATATATAATCTAAAGATACTAAAAATATAAACACTCTAAAATAATTTAATTGGCTTCCTTAATTTCTCCAAAAAAATTAACTCTGTCTTATAATTAGGATCGGAGGGAGTAACAAATTTCGCCAAGAGTAGGCAGAGAAGTCTCTAACTAAGAAATGTAGAGTGGGAACTGAGACAACGGTGAGGTTGATGGGAAGAGGGCAAATACTAGGGTGGAAGTTAAGTGAATGTGTGGCAGTATGACAAAATTAAATTTTTGGGTGGGGAGAAAAAAGAAACGTAATCAAGCAGAATTAAGGATGATAGAAGGTGGGTTGGGTAGTTCCGAGCATTGAAAAAAAAGACCATTCTATTAAGACCATTTAAAACACATAAATGCAAGAGTAATTGAGACAGTTGAGAATAATGAGGGAGGTTTTACGTCAGACGATAAATGCGCTTTTCATCAAAACCATATTTCCCCCTGCCTCTTCATGATCTAGTTGTATTCTTTTGAAAAAAAAACAAAATGAATCAAAATTGCTTAGCTTTATGTTGGGCTTGATTCTCCGACATAGAGACCCATATTTTTTATTGTAGCAAGAATTCGAATGTTATATTTTATGAGTGCTTTTACTGCTTGTCCTTCCTTAACAGGTATGCCTGCACCATCAATTCCTCAACCGAGGCTCACATGTCAGTGTCAGTGTATATTGTAAGGCTGAGCTTATGAGTATGAGTTGATGCATTCCAACCTTTATCAGACATTCACAAAATATATATATATATATATATGTGAATGAAAAAAAGCAGAATACTGCGAGTGACAGTCAAATAAATTCTCTTGGCTCGCGACGACCCTTTTTAATTAATATTGTTAAGAAGACACAAGATGTGCAAGCTTTTATCCTGAAACCTTAATCATGAGAATTGGAACTAACAACATAAAATTCATCACACTAATATCACATTATGGAAGCAAACAATAATTGCAACTCTACAGAGTATACCACGAATAACATTATACATGCCTGAGCATAGCCGACAAAACAAGGAGAAACCAAATAACATTGTAGACTCCACAAATTTCTGTCGTTTCATCATCAAAATTAACTAGACCAAAGTCCAGCCAGAATGCAGCAACCAAAAAAAAATATGGACTAATATAAAATTTAGCAACGCAAGATTCATAAAAGACTGTCTCAAAAGTGCCTCATAACTCATAACAGAGTCAATAAAACGACACTGGGGTAAGTCGGTGAAGAAACGTGAGCTCTGACAGCAAAATGGCTATGTTCAGTGTGGGAAGAACCAGAGAGTGCTACACCGGAAAAGGGCGTGACCCCAACAAAAGGTAATAGAGACCCACCCCCCCTGTTGTTGGTTGGTCGCCGCCGGCAATACTATCGACGGTGTATGCGTCGGAGTGGGATTGACAAATTCTCATATATAATGGTGTCCTGCTTCAGTATCAGTACTTCGTCCTGTACGCTCGAGATTATAAAGTTAGCAACTTTCTGGTGTGGTTTTTATCTTATATTAATGTTTAATATATTCTCAATATTGATATATTTTTGTTGATATTTGATATATTTTAAAAGTATATTATTATATTTGATATTTAGTTAGGTCAAATTATATTAAATTTTAAGATTAATCTAAGTTATAATTTTGTGTGTGTATAAATAAAGGTTCCTGCTAAATTGTTTATATTAATGATTAAGTATCAAACATTTAATAATATCTGAGAGGCTCTTGTCCCCTCTCAATTTCAATTCTTCACATTCTACCAATTATACTATTAATTAACTTACAGAGAAATCAGAATGAATGCACAGCTAATAGTCAGCAGAATTAACAAGCAAGCAAAGGACGATGACATTAACCTTAGGGGATGTGCACGTGGTGGTGGAGGTTCAAAAACAGGGGAAGGTTGGGGTTGGTCTCAAAGACATAACTCTACGAGTCCTCTTCTATGAATGTTCATTTGCTCAGGTACACTATGGATACAACCTGGACAAGAACACCTGTATTGGGGCCACAGAGAGAGAGAGAGCGGGGTCATCAAGAAGAGGGGCCACAGCGTCGTCGGAGAAGAAACCTCTGGTAAGGAGCAAAACCAAGCACTGGAATCGGAGGAGGCCGGCACCATTAAAAGATGCTTTTAATTAGCCGTCCTTCCATCACTGTGTATCAAAATCAAATGCGAGCACGTACTAGTACTAGTACTTGCAGAGTATTTAAGAGAGAATGAAGAAGTCAAAATAAAAGATGAAAGATATATACTAGTATATTGTAAGTTTGTCAATTGGTTAATACCATCGTCATCGTCATGTCATGCTTTCAACCGGCTTTAAGTATGGACGCAATTGACCTTCTCCGGAAGCAGAAGCCATTCATGATCCTAGCAATGTAATCACTTCATCGGCGTCAGATTCATATACTCCCTCTCTCCTTAGTATAATACTTATCAATTGGTACTCCATCCCTCACCACCTTTATTAAATATAGGTATACCTGAAAAGAATGTTTAATACACACTAAAACTATCACCATGTCTAATAAAAGCATCAAAAATACTTTTTAGAAGACATCTTATAAAAATGAATGATGGGATTGAAGTGCTCTCCGTGAGAGATGAGGATTAATTTTATCATTGTAATAATGCTATACTCCTGTTTATAGTCATGTTTTATCATTTGAATCAATTGGATATAAGTTATTCCAACTTAGCCAATGATTTCGTATTTGTGCCTTGGGTTTATAACCATAAATCATGATAGCTATTCAAAAGTAGTAAGATTTTTCTCATTATAGACCTACATTCCTATAATCTAAACTAATCGATTGCTAGTAATATTGGATATCAGTGAATTAATCTAAAAAAAAAGATGTTTAACTACTTCAGGCAACCAAAAAAATATATTCCTTTCACCCCTCAATAGGCAGTTCAGAATTCCACACAAGGAAATAGTACCAAATATTGAATGTCTTTAAAGGTGCCCTGCACCATGCAATGGAGCTCGAAAAATCGTCAGTATAAATTCTCGAAGCATCTTCTAAAGTTCAATTACAGAATTTGAAATTTAAGTATAGGTCATTCCTCTCAAATTTTGTATCCATTTGTTATGCACAGATATTCGTGCTAGTTTTGACGAGCAACTTCTGGGCCAAAAAGAAAGAAACTTCACATTCTGGGCGGAAATATACCACGTGACAGGGAAAGTAAACAACACGGAAATGACTATTGGATTGAGATTGGTTCACTGACCCAACTCTAGACGTATATATGTCCTAAGATCAGCTTACGAATATTTCGATCCAAACATTAGGCCCAGGCCTTTCCGTACTTGATTGTGCCCTGAAGCAATAAAAAGGAATAGAGTTAAAACTCCCCTTAATCCTTCTAAAATGGAGCCATGATCCCTGAATTTTGTGACTCCATTTCCTGTAACTAAGATCGATTATTTAAACTATGTACCAAATTTAAGGCTAGCGTATATGGCAGAGGGATTCACTCATCACCAGCTTCAAAGAAAGTTTAAGGAAAAAAATAATTCCCCTATTTATATTTATATTATTGCATTAGTTACTTGTAAATAAAGTTGTATTAATTTCCTTATAGTATCCTTTATGTTAATTTGTTTGCATTGGCTTTTTGCTGATAAGTGGGGTGAATCTTATGGAAGTATTCGTGGTGGTGGCGGCGGCTCCTGTCTTTCGTTAGGATTAAGTTTTTGGGCTTTTGTTTCCATACCATTTTATTTGGGTCGCGTGTGTTCCTTAATATATGAAATGTTTAAAAAGTTGCTTATAGTTTTAAATATAACATATAATTTTTATATTCTATCAATCTTTTTATAATCTATTCTTAATGATGCTCCCCTATTTCTAAGTAATAATGAAGGATGAAAGATAATTAAGGAATTAAGGAAAATGACTAGAGTATTTCAGAAAATACATGTTATATTAATTAACTTAACTAATTTTTTTTTTATTTTAATCATATTAGATAAATATATTTTATATTATAGACCGGATGGAATACTATATTTTATTTGGTATAAAAAAATAAGAAAAACTACAATAAACCCCGTTGTCTCCTGCATTTGAGACTAGAGAGAACATATATATAACAAGGAGCTGACCTGCTAGCACATTTCCCAGTTGAAGTCAGTCGCTTCTTCAACCTGTGCAATGATAGTGAATAACTTATATGACGTGGTCACCACTTAAATATGATCAAAAGCAGTGGTAAACATCATATATATAATAGGAGTCCGATGCTTGTGGTGCTTCAAAGCACCTAGCTTCCATTTTCCCCACCAAACGAGCAACTTGCCAACTTGAATCTTGAAATAAAGCCGATCATATAGTGGGTACACAAAACTTATGCAAAAATAAAATATTGAAAGTTATTTTAATTATTAAAAACATAAAAATAAAACAATATCGAATCTGAATTGCCCACTTTTAGTTAAAATACGATTAAGTAAAGTAAATTATTTAATTAATACAATAAATTACCAAGGACAACGGTAACGGGCCAAAGCCGAAGATCAATACGGGCCACGGTTCATTTCATTTTCGAAAAATAGCGTAAAAAAAACAAGCGTGAGGTAGGTAGGAACAAACAAATACGAGAGTCCACTTTGGTCTGCTCCTGAATTACCCTTCTCCCCTCCTTTATTGCCCCTCACCTTCCGTCATATTGCCACTTTTGCCTCCGTCCTCTTCCAGTTCTGTCTCCTACCCCGGAGAATCCCATATTTTCATCAGATCCATCACATCTACGCGAAGAATTTTTCCCCTCTGTCATCCATGACGCTTGGCTCAAGAGGATCGAGTGTCGTGGGTGAGTTGCAGCCCATGACCTTGTTCTCCTAAGCTTTTATTTTTCTTTTGTTTAGGTCGATAACGCTTTCAACCTGTATTATTTCGAAAATTCTTTCATGGATATCCATATTTCTCTGTTTGATTAGCTATTGAACCCTCGATGTTGCCAATTCCGAATATTTTCTTGTATCTTAATTGTTTATGGTACTTTATCTTGGTTCCTCAATCTTCTTCTCGTGCCCGATGATATATGCTGCGCGGGACTTTGATCGATTACTGCAGTTTAACATGGGGTTTTGTCGCTGGTGAATTTCCTTAAACCTTAGTTTCGGCTATTTATGAGTACACTACTGCAACAATTATCAAATATTATTCCCTTGCCTATCTGCTTCTCAAGAGATTAGTGTACTCAGATGCCTCTCTGAAATACTTATTCCTCACGACTGACGATTTTATGTGGAAAAATCTGGATCGCTTAATTTTTTGTAGCATGTTTGAAGTGATAGTAATTTCTTGTCAAGAATTTTCTGCTAATTCTATTTGCTCACGTTTCTAAAAATCCTGCCAAGGTAGACAACCCCTCTCTGTGATTGAATGCAAGAACCATGAAAAGACTCGTATTTATAGAATTAAAGAAACACCTTATCACCTCCTGTACATATTTTAACCTCACTTCTGACTTATATGGGCTGCTAATGATCAATAAATAATGGCGTACTTTGGTCCCCGAACACTGTAAATTTGAACATATGTAGAAAGGTTAGCCTTGTGAAAAAGAAAGTTTAGCCCTTCTTGCTTGATGAGGTCGATGATCTCATTGTACATATAAGGAATGTCATGTGGCGCGTATATATCATATTTCTTCCGAGCTTCTGATCATTGAGTGCAAGAATAATAAAAAGGGACATCCTTATTCCCAGACTGTACAACATCATTGCTTCTAAGCATTTGGCAGGAATTTTTCTATTAAGATTTGGAGAAATGATTGCATGCAAGAATTATCTATCTCTACTATTGAGACAAAATAGTACACATATTATGACAAGTTGAATATTGTTTATCTTACAATAATTGATTAGCTGACATGTCTTTAATTTCTAAGCGTGTCTTGTTAAATGCAATTATCTATAAATGCAGTTCCAAGGAACTTCAGATTGCTGGAGGAACTTGAACGGGGAGAAAAAGGTATAGGAGATGGCACAGTTAGCTATGGAATGGACGATGGTGATGACATATACATGCGCTCTTGGACTGGCACCATCATTGGTCCACATAATGTAAATATTTATATCTCACACCCCCACATATTTATTTGAACAAGTGAAATATGCATGCAACAATTTTCATAACTCTTCAGCCCTCAGAACTTGCATATGTTACAAGTCTCCTTGCACATAATTTTGTACATATGTCTTGATCATGCACTGATATCAGCTCCTTAGTTCTATACATGGGTTTTTATGTGTTAATGAATGTGGATGGCTTTCATGGCTATAATTATACAACTTTGATTTGTATAATATTGGCCACAGACAATAATAGATTGAAGTTTTATTACAATTCTGTATCCGATATGTGGTTAATAATGGGGTAATGGTAGCCCCTTGGCTTCCATACAGAATGATACAAGAAGCATAACAGGTATAATTATTTCAGAGTCTGCATATTTTTGCTTTACTTGATTGTGTAACCTCTTTGCTTTAGCTGTGAGCAAGTCTGAAGTATGAATGATTCATATACCAAGAAATTTGAAATTTTGAGCTTGTATATCCCTTGGGGATAACATAATTGTCTTAAATTTATTTGTAATTAAAAAACTGCTCCATTGTTCAATAAATTTATTCTTTCTCTTTCTCTGTCAGACTGTACATGAAGGAAGAATATATCAGTTGAAGCTGTTTTGTGACAAAGATTACCCAGAGAAGCCCCCAAGTGTTCGATTTCATTCACGGATCAATATGACCTGTGTTAATCATGAAACTGGAGTGGTATCAGTTCTTAATTTTCATTAAATTCTTTCAGCTTTTATACATTTTTGGTCAGTGCTTAGGGCATACTCTGTTGGCATATGCAATTAGTTTCGCAAGATTTTTTACTGCTATATATATTAGCAACTGAGAATAAATTCAGAGACGTTAGAAGAGAGTTATACTCAAGTGATCTAGGTTGTTGAGATGGAAGCTTAGGTACCTCTACTTTCTGTCTTTCTTTCTTCTTATCAATAACGATGATTGCATGAACAACATCTGGATTCACTTCTCTTACCATTGTCATAGTATGAAATTTAATCTTTTTTCACAATTTTTAAACCAAATCAGTCTATGATCCAGGATTTAAGGTGTGCAATTGAAACAGGTTGAACCAAAGAAGTTTGGTGTCCTTGCAAATTGGCAGCGAGAGTACACCATGGAGGATATTCTGACCCAGCTGAAGAAGGAAATGGCTGCTACACATAACCGGAAGCTTGTCCAACCTCCAGAAGGTACCTACTTTTAGCGTCCAAGGACCTATAGGTGATATGGTATTGCACTTGTGCGGTGCACTATAGTTTGTAATGCTTTGTGGATCTTAAATTAGAGAACATATGATGGGAATGCCCCAAATGGTTTCATCCTTCCCTACCCATGGCTCCAAAGTTGTTTTGTCATCGGACTTTGTCAACTGTGTTGAAGGGATACTGTCTGATCGGATGTCATCAGTGTGTCGAATATTGGAATTTAAGTTTTTAAAAGCAGCATTTCAGTTGATATAAGATATAAATTCATAATATATGGAATTCGTGAGCCATTAACAATACAATTCAGTTCAGATTTTATGCAATATATGAAAATACATATATAGCTTACTATATACATAAGTGCTTTCGTCATTTTCCATACTTATTCTGCCTTGTAAATAAGCTGGAACTTAATGGACCAGTGACTTCTATTATGGTGATGCTCGTGGTTGACCCGGCGCTGGATCTTGTGTCTCCTAATGTAATTCGCGTACTTTGAAGGAGAACTTGTAAATTTCGATTGCTCAATATATTGGACATTGATGGACAGCACTACCTACCCGTCGTTGAATGAGTCAATGGAGTTTCAATCTAGATTTTCCGTCATTAGTAACGTGACTTGTGGTATTTGGTGTTCTTGAAAAAAAGGTTTCAAGAATGATTGGACAATTCATTAGGAATGTGTGCTGCTTTGGTACGCAGTGTGCCTTGTCGGCCCAGTAGGTCACTACTAGGCTCATCTCAAAGTTTGGCCCAGCTTGTGATGGGGCTGGAATGGGTTAAAAATGTTTGTAATTTTGTGGGGGAAGAACAATATATCATCAATTTCAGCATAAATTAAAATTACATTAGTTATGATTTATATCTAATTATAAACGTAATGGGTTAGCAATATTTGTTGTTGGCAACGAAGTATAGAAACCGAGGGAACCGTTACCACGTTTATCGCAGTAAAAAGATACTAGTATTGTACAAGATATGGAATTGCAGGTTCAAATGAGCCAAAGGGGGTAATAACTAATGCCTCACGGAAACAGGGGAGGAGAGTACAAGGGAATCAAGGATAAAGATTGAAGGTGGTAAAAATAGAGCTAATAATGGGCTGAGGGATGCAGAGAAGTGCATATTTTAGGTAGTGAAAATGATGAGTCAAATGGGGTCAAGGCTGTCCTTGATGGTGACAATGTAATGTAATAGTACAATATGAGATTTGGCCTTTATTCTTTGCTTTTGTTGTTAATATTTATTCATACATACATTTGACAATGCTTGGAAGGGGAGGGGGAGGGGGAGGGAGGCTTGACAGAATGTTTTGTGGTCTTGGCTCTTGCTGTTGGACCCCAGTGGCTGCGGGACCCATCACCCCTCTGAAATGACCTCTCCTTCTGCTGTTTCAAGCACCCTTCCCCTCCCAAAACAATTCCCCAATCAAACGAGTACAACTAAGGCCTTCTCATTTGATTCCATCTGCATGTGACCATTCACTGTTTCAGCCCCGCATTATTCTGTTACTTGCTCTCAAAATGATTTCCCACTAACTTGTGCGTATCTTTTCTTCTAATCTTGTTTAGTTTAGAATCCAACATTAGCAAAAAGCATGGGATTGCAGGTGCTCAGTGTTTGCTGCTACTTGCAGGGGGTAGTAGAAAGATAATGCATCAGTCCTTGACGTGAACCTCTTTGAACCCCGTTTTACTGTCCTGGTTGATTTGCAGAGTTGGTAAAAAAATCAGATTCGTTTCCTGATGATTTGGATGGCACGCTCCAATGTGGAAGGCTTGGGGATAACATATATGGTCCCTCCCACTGTGCCTCCCCTCATCTTGCATATCCTAAAATGGACCACCGCCATCAACTTCAATTGCTGCTACTTGTTGTAAGAGTTGCTCACTGGGGCCCTTTGATTCCCATTCTATCGACCAGTTTCACCTCTCACATGCGCATTGGAATCCCACGGTCAACCTTATCCTTCATCATCTTAAAATTAACCCCTCTGCATGTGAATGTGACCTTCTTTTGTAGTTTTTGCAACCCCTGCCACACAGTTGGTCTATTTCTGTGTCTCTCTCGCGGCCAAGCATCTCCATCATATATACCAGCAGCCTCATCTTTCTTACTTCCTCTCGTCTCGTGACTCTTGAACGAATCGCACCGCTCTGAATTAATTTGGTTTACTTTAGTACCAAAATCCACCTGTATCTGATGGGGTGAAAGAAAGCAGTTAAAAGAAAAGGCTCCAAATCGATCGTTTTGAAGGTTTCAGCCCCACGTCCATTTGCATTTGCTGGAGTAATTCAGTTCTTTTCCGAACCACGTGAGCTCCGATGGTGGGACCTCAGCTGATTCCGACCAGTTCTCATACGTTTAAATCATCAACCGAAGAAATCAATGTTTAGATGTACTAGGAGTCTAGGATGATTAAAGCCAGCTACGAATGTCCTTTTAATTTGTCTCTCTTGCACACATGCCATGCACTGCGCCTGAACTGAAGCCAATTCATACATCGCTCCTGTTGAACTAGATTTCCATAGTCTCTGTCCTTTGACTCACTTATAATTCCTTGTTTTCTTCTTGTTTAACGAACAAGGTTAAAAAAAATACGAGATTTTTAGTCGGTATTCCTCCTGGTCTAATATCACAGTCTGTCTTGCAAATTTAAAAATCGCAGCTAAGACATTAGTGAGGACTGAGGACGAGTTAAGCTGTAAGTTTTAGCCCAAAATCGCCACTATTATTGTGTGACTTAGCCGTGTTCGCAACAAATCCAGTGTGCTTAATTAAGACCTACAGTGATTATATAATAGCGGCTCCGCAACCAAACCCAATCCATATTTCCATTTCAATTAGCATTTTGTGAAACTAGAAGTGTAATTAAAGTACTCGTACATTGTATTCTACATTAGAAATAGAGCAGCTGGGAAAAACAAAGGCGGTGGAAAATGCTTTAATTTCATTCCAATTAAAGGGATTTGCAATGGTTGACGTCTCCATTAATCTATCAATCTATCAGAAGATCAAGGACGTTAATTAAATTAAGAACATATAGAAGGCAAAAGATCATGACTGATTAAGTGCCAAAAATATGAAGGTTTAGCCTTGTTTAGGAATTGAATCAAGAGAAGGAAAAGGGACTGCTGGCTTCGAATTTCCACTAAACTCTGCCCTGCTATGCCTATGGTCGCTAAATGCATATATCGAATGCCATGATATGCTTTTTTCAACTGCGGGCACTATTTAAATATAGGTAAATTTAAACTAGTCTTCAAAAACAAAATTCTTAGGCGAAAATTTTGAAATTTTTGAACTGTTTAAAAACGTTTATAAATGTTTAGTAAAAAATATATAAATTACACATTGCATGTGTTGTGAAAATAGTTTCTGCGCGTATACATAATAATACTAGTCGACGATAAAAGAGTCACCAAATTAAACAAAATTTGGTACAATTAATTAATTAACAACGACAATTTGGAGAATAATGCGAGGAAAATATAGCAGTCACATGCTACCGTAATAAATGATGGATGAAAGGATAGAATATAAAGTGGCCCCCACAAGTTCCTATACAGCTGGCAATGAAACTCGCGTCCCCCCACCACACCTTTAAAAAGCAGGCCCCAGAGAGCAGAGACCACCGTCGGAGATTTCGTCATTAAATCCCCCAAGGAAGTAAAACTCAAACCGGTTGAAGCTCCAAACATCATCTCTCTCACCCACCCTTCAAACAAAACTGAGATGGTGAAGAAGAAAATGAAGTTACCGTTTCTTGACAAGAAGTCCTCAGAAATGAGGTCATGTTCTTCTTCTTCTTCGTGGCCGTGGCCGTCTTGTCACCAACCCAGAACCCTCTCTTTCAGAGCCAACTCCGCCGACATGTTCAACTCGGACCCCACATCAGCGGAAGCCGACCCGGTGGAGATCGTGGTTCGGGGGCTGCGGTCGGACCGGAGGAGGCTGTTCTTCGAGCCGGACGAGACAAGCTCGATACTAGAGACGAAAGCTATCTCTGCAGGAGGACGCGTACCTTTCAAAGACAGCTGCGTGTTATCCATGGAGTCTCGAGACCCTTACTTAGACTTCCGGAAGTCGATGGAGGAGATGGTGGAGGCCCATGCCCTGAGGCACTTGGAGTCTCTTCAGGAGCTTCTGTGTTGGTATTTGAGGCTCAATGCCAAAAGCAATCACGTCTGTATTCTCGCTGCCTTTGTTGATTTATTGCTTGACCTTGCTCTTCCTCATTCTTCTCCTTGCGATTCTTCTCCTTTATCCTTTTCTACTTCTTCGTCTCTGTCTTCTTCCTTTACTACAAACTGTGTTAATTATTCTTCTTTAGAAGCCGAGGAAGTAGAGGTTGATGCAACTGATGACGATGATCCCACTTCAACATCGCAAGTTCATGACCAGGAGGCTTCTTGTTTGAATGCTTGATTCAAGGTTCTGATTTTGTAATGTAAATGATGTTGCAGTTCATAAGTATAATTTTTTATGAATATATCGTGTTTGTCTATTCCGCCTCTCTTTCTCATTCGTGTGTGTCGTCGCACGTATGGAGAAGGTACAAGCGTGTGAGGTGCGTGCCACAGTCATTTTCTGGTTCCTCTTTTGTCGGAATTCCCATTTGGGAGCTTAATGAATCTTGTGACGGCCATTTTTGCAGAAAGGGAAAATCACTTAGCAACCAACTTGGCCAGATGATGTATGAAATGAAAACCCCCAATTGTGTTTTCAATGCATTAAAAGATATCGCTCTCATTCTTGATATGGAGAAGGTTAGTTATTTTATCAACAATCGTGACGTTTTTTAGGATAAAATAAATGTACTATATACGAATAGGAGAAGAAATCAAGGATAGCTGCAGCCTGCAGGTTAATTATGTGGTGCTTTCCTTAGACGGCTTTCTTTGAGTCTTTCTGGACATATTAATCATAGATGCATGCATCTTTTTTCACCAAAATGACATTAAAAAAACACAAATTGAGATGCGTTAGGCATTACAGAAACCAAGTGTGAGTTTACTCTATATATATATTTGAGGCTAATAGTTAAGGGGTTTGATAGGGAAGTAAACACTTACATATACTTATTAGTTAATATAATTGAGACTTGAGGAATGGTGAGATAAGGAGGAAGAGATATTATTAGAGGCGTCGATTTTGAGAATGGGAAGTCGTTGTCAAATGATGGGAACAAATCCAGCGCAGAATATTGGACGTGGTCCTTATTTCTGAGGTCGTGATGATCATAATCTGCAGCGAGAGGCATATTACATGTGTTGGCTTAGAATACAAATACGTTGGATTGGGTATGTTTGCTTTTTGTCGGGAAATCCAACATTGTCTCTATATATATGCCTCAATCATGAACACTAGTATGTGTATATTGTTTAATTTGAGAATCTAGTGAATATTAGAGGATAAGAACTGAAAACTCATCCCATCTAGATCGTCTAAAAAAAAAAAAAATCTGAACCATCTAGATCTCATATGAACGGTCTAGATGGAATGAACTCCTCCTGCTCCTCCAAAGCTTGAGGAGGGAAGCTCGATCCTCTAGTGGTTGCTTTTAAGATCACTCATCAACAACGTGTTCGTTTGGAATATTTTATTTTTAGATAATAAATGTTTATAAATCGTGATTCACGGTATATAAGGTAAGTATGTGAGAGAAGTTTTATCTCAACTTATATAATAAGAACTTATTGTCTAAAAATAAATGATACCAACTAAAGGCAAAAACACATAAGGCTGCCATTATATTCGTCTTCTCAATGGCTGAAGAGATTTCACGTGATTTCACGTACCACATGACCAACTTGTTAATTTGTACGTTCATTTCAAGCTTTTGCTTTTATCCTTTTGGTCTTTGGTTTTTTCATTTTTTCATTTGGTTGCAAACCCCGCGGCCATATCACCCTTATGGCACTAAAGATAATATATCAAGTCACTGCCCCTCACTTTCAAGCTGAAAAAAGGTAATAACAATAAATAAAATAAGAGGATGGGGGGACACATTCACGAGGACGAGAGAGACAAATGCAAATGTAATTTTAACTTTAAAAATGAAATGAATGATAAAATAGTTGTAGAATAAGATGATGTGATAGAATAATCTCTTCTTTCCTACAACTCCATAGTCATTTAACAGACTTCACTCATTTTCGGAAAGCAAATTCAAATCTATATTTGAAGACAAAATATTCACTTGAGGTCCCTAATGAACAGCTGAAACAGATCTATACCAAACCCGGATCATCGATCTCTGTTGTCATATAGACACTACTTATGATTATGTGGATTATATAAAGATATTTAATTGTTACACGTACGACGATCAGTATGCTATACTTTAGATTATCTGACAACTTTCTAAGTAGCTTGTGCGTGTAAAAAATTCAAAGTCACAAACATTACTTTAAAATGAGGAGTCACATATATGTACACTCAGAATATGTGTGAATGAGGGTGAAGTGAGGCAAATTAAAGAGCTTATAAATCTTAAACATGTACGAGGAGAACAAGTTTGCGACCATCAACAGGGACAACATTTTTACAGAAATGAGAAGCAGGAACACCCTTTGCTTATTTGTCAATGCCATACACATAGCTCCACATTCGAGGCTCTCGTTTGGCGCTCCCATTTGCAAAGACTCCAGGCACAAGTCAAGGCTCCCCCTCTAGCGCCGAAGCTTCTAAACCTATGGGTTCTGCCTATTTTCATTGATAAGATTAAAAAAACAGTTTAACTATCATCATTATCAATGTGTCTGCATAATTTATTTATATATATATATATAAATATGATAATATTCACCGGGTTTCAGATAGCATGCTTTATTAGCAGCTTCTCGTATGTCCAGGAAGGCAGGAACGGATTTCAGTAGTGTTTTGTTTATGTTTAAGTAAAACTTTGATGACTCCTAGGTCGGCTTCTGAGAGTAGCAGCCTAATCACTGGGGCCAGGAAAGGAAAGGCTAATAATTAACCACATCGTATATAAGTTTTACAATTAGCTCTCACTCCTGCCTGACTGGCATGTAGTACGTACATACCACTCCTATCCTTATTACTCTTTTATGATAAGTAATACTAACATTAATGACAGTTACGATATAAGATGGCATACATAATCTCTGTCGTTTTGCCAATTGAGACACAGAGACAGACACACACACTAGAGGTTTGTACGCAGTTGTCGAGGGCTTGGGGGAAACCAATCCGGGATGCTCACTTTGAGACGATAATCGATTTTTCCAAGAAAATAATAATAATAATAACAACTGTGAGATAAATAGATAATATGACCAAAATGCGTGAGGCCTCGTAGCTGTGTACGACAACATTAAATTAAGTTGAATGTTAAGGAAAAGCGGGACCAAACCTCCTTAGTTCTTACCTTTGCTCGGTGTTACCGTGTTTTTGTGGCCCCGCATTAATTGCACTGAGGTTATTATTTCCCCCAATCCCACGTTGGCCCCGTCTGTGTTCTCACTTCTCAAAAATGACTGACCTTCTTAAACTAAACATCATACAACTTAATTTTTGCCTTCACATTTTCTAAATCTTGAATCTTTTGTCAGCTCTCTTCCCTGGTTTTTGCTTTTGTTCTTTATTATGATTTTTTTTTGTCTCATCTGTGGCATTACTTTCAATGGACCTCCACACCGGCCTGCATAAGCTTGTTCTCTTAACATAAACGTAATCCCCAAAGAGGCCTAACACCAGGCCCAGTCTCGTTGGAGGCAACCAGAGTAATTACCTGTGCCAATTTGGTTGTTTAATCTTTCATTCATTTGCTTTCTGACTAGGTAAATGCTAATTCCCATCCGTGCTCCTGCTTCAAAATATTTTCAAAGTTCCCCTCCCAAAGTATGCCCCTCCCCCCTTTTTCATTCCTAAAAAACTCCTTTTTGTGTTAAAACAGCTTCATGTTTTCAAATCCATGGTGTTTGCTTTCTAGATCTAAATAATGTTGGTTGTTGGGCGTTATTTTTTGTGAGAGGAATGCTCAGGACACTATCATAGTACTTTCAGTTGCCTCTCTTTGAAAATCTAAAATTTTTCTTCTTACAATATATATTTTTGGTGGTTGTGTTGCTAATGACAAACGAGTGACGTTGATAAAATAATGGTGATGATGATATATAATTTTGTTTGGTTGGAATGATTGTACTGAAATAAGATCTGCTGCTCTTTTGTTTTGCTGTGTTGTGTACTTGGGTCGTAATTGAAGCGTGCTGTCTCGTGATATTCGCGCCACACTTCTTGCTTCGTTTTAGGAGTTCGAACCTTGACTTTAGGTTCTATGCACTAAATTTAGCTATACCTTTTTGTGATCGTTAACTTTCATATGCCCAATTGTCTATTGGTAAAAAAAGCAATTTATATTCAATATAGGTAATAACGAAGGGAAAATGGTTCTTCTTTTCTCTTTCCTTCGAAAGTGTATGAGCATGTTTGGATTAGCTTAATTTTTAAGAATAAGTATTTATTATGTAAATCAGAATAAAATTTTTCTCACATATTTACCCCATATACCGTAAATTATGATTTATAAGAACTTATTACCTAAAAATAAACTATTTCAAACAAGCACATAAATGTTAAAGGTCCCTCCTAAGCACTTAATGCAACTGATTAAGTGTTCATTTGGGATAATTTATTTTTTATTTATAAGTACTTATAAATCGTAATTTACGATATACGAAATAAGTATGTAAGAGAAGTTTTATCTCGATTTATATAATAAATATTTAATTTCAAAAAAAAAACTATTCCAAACATAGCTTAAAACATACAACCCACAACCACCCCCCCCCCCCCCCCCCCCCCCCCCCCCCCCAAATGTTAAAGCATGGGATCTTTAACCCCAAAAATAGGGCTACTTGTTTTTCTTTTTTTGTGTCTTTTTCAAATCCATTTCCAAGTACAGAACCAATGATTACTACTGCAGTCAGTAACTAGTTCAATCAGTTAGAAAACCTACACTTTTGCTGGAGATTACTAGTTCATCAATATTTAGCAACACTCTGATTTGAAGTAGTGTTTGTATTTCATTTTTCTATCCATCTTAAGGGTGTGTAGAAGTTTGGTAGTTTGCGGCTTCACCTCTCATTTAAATTGCAATTCAACTTGTTGAATCCTCCAGTCACGTTTCCTTGACCAAAATGCAGATTTAGATATTGACCTTTCAATCATTCAATGCCTATCAAGTTTTTGTGTTGTCACTTGCTCACCCATGACATGTCGTCACGTACCTTTTTCTGTATCACAATAAAAGCCATTTAAGGCTTTAGTCCAACTTCGATTGACATTGAATCAAATGGTATATTGGCAAAGACAGTAGATAAATTATAAATCTAAGTAAAATGGTAATTACTAGTGCAACTCGGGCTAACATATTCGCCATGGTAACATTCAATATGTTAGTATTCAACTCTGGATGACAAGAATTTAAGGGAATTTAAGAGGCTGGCTAAAGTTGGTTGGCTTGCCTGTTGCTGCATCAGTTATACATCTTTATCACAGATTGAGTTGCCATAAAGATCTGCTTCTTCTGCCTTTGAATCATGACCTTTCTTGTTTCCCCTGCAATCAAGAATTGAAGATGCCCACCCTGCTTGGATGGTCACGTATCACCACATGTTCAAAGAAAGACATCATAAAAAATGATTCCTTTTGAATATGTTCAATTAAAGGCCTTATGGATTCATTGCTGCAACCTACCTCTCTTGACTGGTTTAATTACAAATAAAGCAGCAAGCCTGCAGCCTCGTTATATATATGGTATCAGCGCATGCATTACAGTAAATGAATACTGATGTAATAGAATAAATGTATGTGTACTTTCAGCAGTAACCTAGCTAGTGGATATGTAATAAGCCAACGTTTAATGCCAACATTGGAAAATGCACCATGTCTACGCAAAATTTCAATTCTCATTTGCTTCAAGAGCATTAAACCAACTGTCCCTCCTCGCTCAGACCATTCTAATTACTGTAAGTAAATCAAATATGGGACCAAAATTCAGTTTGCCTGCAGCACTAATTCAGAGAATGAATTTATAATGTAACCCCATAATTCACAGAAATTCTACAATAGCTCTTCGTTAGAAGTGATGAGAAGAAAGTCACTCTATAGCTAAACATTACAAAAGTGATGAAGAACAGTAAGGCTTCTATTTTACAGGTGGATGATACAAGCACGCATAACGGAAGTATCTTGAGGAGTTGACAGAGCAGAGATTGATACGAACTAGTGATCACGTGGGAAACTTAGGAGTCACGTGACTTGCGAGACAAGTGAAACTTGGGTGAGTTGGGCTTCACGGAATGCACCCCGTTCCAGATCTCAGTGAAAGCTTTGACGATAACCCCATGGTGGTACGGTGAATTGAGAAGAAGAAAGCATCTTAGAAGCTCTCTGAGATCATCCTTTGAGTAAATCTCGTTCTCCAGTATCATTTGCAGCATGGAGTGCCTGAAGTCCAAATAAGGGTCGTCGGAATCTTTCTCCACCGCCACGCCCTGGCCCCCCACCCTGCCCAAACCCCTCACCGTCTTCGGCGCCGGCCCGTTGTTCTCGCCGCCACTGGAAAACTGATCAGACGAGCTGCCGTAGGCAGAGAATGTGGCGGTGGTGTCGTCGTTGTCCCAGGATCCTGAAGAAGAATAGTTGCGGAGTTGAAGCTTTTGGTTTGTGGGCTTGCGAGGTTTGGACTTGGGATATAGAATGTGAGAAATCTTTGGCTTCCTGCAGTTGCCGCAACCTATGTCCACGGACACGGTGTTAAATCGAAACTTCTTTTTGGAGCAAGACATTGCCGAGCGATCGATCGTGAGAAACAGAGTACGAAAATAAACCAGAGGAGATGAAGAAATATGGGCTTGGAACAAGGATATGGTATAAATATATGGCGATGCAGCCTGATCGTGTTATAAGCGTTTCATTAAGGAAAAGCTGATCGGGGCCGTCGATTTATGAGAGAGGAGCAAGGGGGCAGAGGGACCGTCCGATGACGTGTGATGGAGAGTCAAAGTTATTAGCCGTACTTATTCGGAACCCCCGTGGATAATTATGCGGGAAACTTGTGGCATTATGAGGGTGAGAGAGATTTTAATTTTATTGTCTAAATAAGGTGTACTTTTAACAGTGAATTTAATAAATGAGATATGGAAGATCCTACACGGGCTTCGTGCTGACATGACAGGGAGGAACAATTATAATACGGACGGAGCATGCGAAATAAAAAATGAGCCCACTTGATTTTGTGCCCAGTTTTCATCCATTTTGCTTAGGATATCAGATTTGGCCTACCTGTATGAGCTGATGACATGGATTTTTATTTTCTTCCAAAAGGTTAACGTTTAATCGCTTCAAACGTACATGACCGGCATCTTTCAATTATCTCTTGGTTTCTTTAAACGTTTAATTAGTGACGCAACAGATGATTAAACCAGCCCACCCACACACGCAATTGACATGATTAAGTTTATGTGAGTGTGGGGGAAATTGTATATATCCTGAAAATCAGGTGATTAAATTAAAAAAATAACAAGTATGCGAATATTTTGTTGTCAAGAATGATAACATGACAGAAGGGGATGATGTAACGAAGAAGTCAGGAAGTTTTGTATGGATAAGGTTGAGAGTGGGAAAATGCAGATTCATTAAGGAGAAAGGAAGATGGAGGGAAGTGATGAGATTGAGGGGAGAAAGTAATTACATGGGAGATTCCCGTAAAAAGCAAACGTGAGCGACACTTCTAGAGTGTGCCATAATGGCTCTACCGGTTTACCCCCTTCAAACAGAATAGTACTAATTATTTTTTTTGTTACATAGTACTAATTATTAATTCTTCAATCTCACGCCTTACCCACTCCACTTATTACCCTGTCGCATTTGGGTTGGGCAGGCCGCTGAGCCCATCATAATCCTCACACGTCTTGGCCCAAATATACATTCCACGGCTACCCTCATGCCCCACGCCACCTCGCACAAAAAAGTACAAATATCGATTTTTTGGACTAAAGCGAATATAAAGTATAACTGTAATTTTCTTTATACCGTAAAAGGGTTTGAAGCTTAACCTCTAATCAATCGGCCATATATATATATATATATATCAGCCTAAATTAGCCGCGGGTGGCTTCAATGAGAAGTTTTTTAATTATTTATTGCAGACTATTTCGATGATGACTTGCCATACATTTTTTTAATCAATTATATTGGCACTTACCATTTCTATAATTTTATAATTAATGAGAATGGGGACTGTACATGTGTGGAGACTTTAACACGAGTTAGGTAGTGTGTTTTTTTTCTACAAGAAAAAAAAAAAGAGTTACCCTACGTTACTTTACTTGTGGCATTTTGGTTTGCTCTGTTTAAATGGAAAGAAAAGTTGGAAGAAAAGAAAATAGGAGAAAAGAAAACTGAGGAGAATATATTATTACTCTTCTTATCTGGATGGAGGAGAGAAACAGAGAGGGAAGAAAATGAGAAATATTTGAATGATGAAATACCTTTACCCTATATTAAAATACATCACGTTTCGATCAAATTAAATATCATAACAAAATGATCACATCAATATCATCATCATAACAATTTAAAATCAAATTATATGATAAAAAAAATATTTTTATGTTGTTATATTTAAAAATTTAATAATTTCATAAAACATTTTTTTCATGCGAAGACAAAAATCCATAAGCCTTCTCATCATCTTTGATTAGAAGTGTACCCAGATATCATAGCAATTCAAGAAACTTTAATTTTCGCATGCACTCCATCTAAACACACGCAAAGCCATAAAAGAATCATTGCATTTAAAACAGAAATTCACCATCAAAGTCGATATAGGAAAATTAACCCTTTTTCTTCTATTCTCCCACATCAGCAACAGCAAAATTGAATCTGCCTTCCTACCCTCAAGCCTATTTTCACGACTGCAACTATTCTGAGGTGGATGGACATCGAGAGACCGTCAAGGTCCAGTGGGACTGGAAGAGAGGTGGAGGTGGAAGCATCTTGGCACAAACAAAGAAGAGAAGGAGGTCGAGTCGGCACAGGTGGAGGACAGAAACGGCAAATAGTTTTCTCCCCCAAGTCTCTCCACTTGTGGAGAGAAAACTGGGTGGACTCCACACTCCATATTTTCTCATGCTTTTCTTTCCTCCCACTTTTATTCCTTCATCCAAACGGAGGGAAAAACTCATTTCTCCCCCCATTTTTCTTCTTAGTTTTTTTCCGCCCTTGTTTTTTCTCCATCCAAATAGGGGTTAGTTCGCTTGTTTTCAAGGAGGGAAATGTGTGTCTGCATCCGATATTCACCCATCCTTGGCAACTCTTTTTTGGACAGACATCTTTAGTAACTTAATGCAACGTAATATATGAAAACATGGTATTATGTTCGATTGCTCCACAGACGCCTACTAGCTAAAGTTTAAGTGGCCCCAAAAAAAAAAGAAAATAAAAAAAAATACAAGGAGAAGAACCCAAAAGAAACGAAGTTATGACGTTATTTTCTATAAATTCTATAGATATATGGATGAATTACAATTAAAGTATTAAACACTGTATTCGAACTTTTGATACAAATAATTGATAGTTAAATAGGTCAGGAGATAGTAGTTAGATCCAGTAACCTCTATTCTACAAATGAAAAATATATATATATATTCTTTCGAGTTACCATTCTGTTATTTCTTATAAGTCATTTGTATTCCATTTTAACAAAATAAGAAAAACGTTAAATAGATAAATTTTTTCATATTTATTTTTATTTATGAAGGGTACACATCTTCTCTCACTTTCCTTTATTTCTTTACATTTACATATCTCTATCCTATTATTAATGACGGGTAAAATTATTAAAAATTCATTTATTACTTTATAAGTGACTTGTATTTTGAAGCAAACTTTTTTGGGTATAAGTAAGTAACTTATAAAAACTAACAGAGTGGTATATGTTAGAAATTTTTTTTTTCACTATTGGTAATGCGTGTTGGAATCATTCAGCCTTTCAACCGTTTACCTCTAACTTCGTTGTCGTTGAGTAATTAATTTTTCATGAGAGAACGTGTTGAACTTTAAAAACAACTGATGATTGTCTGACATGTAAAAGATTGTTTTGCTCTTTTTTTATATCACTGTTAACTATATGGTTAATTGGCTATTAAGACTTCAACATTGTCGGGTTTAATTGGATAACTCTTCTAGAGATATTTTTACACTTAAATAAATTTGAATTTGAGATCTCGTGTTTACATAAAAATCCCTTCTATGAATCGATAGGGGTTGAGTTTAGTAAAAGTAGCTGGTCCGCACAATATAGCGAATCAATGTTCCAATCTCATTTAAAAAAGGTGGTTCAAATAAGATTGTTTTCTATAGGAGGATATTTCTACCTACTTAAAAAAAATCCCTTCTATGAGCACCAACACCTGTTGGTTATTGTTTGGACGTTTTCATAGCGATGGACAATTTTCTTTGGTCATTTAATTATCGATCTAGAAAGTTGACTGTGCTTGTATACCACATGAGGAATAAAAAACATAACGCGTAGATTATGGGTTACAAAAACCAATAAACGCATCGGCCAACCGGAATGGAAGGTTCAACTGGGGCGAACCAAAAACAAGCAACATTTACGGAATTTTGAACGAGTTTGATAATTAATTAATATCTTGATGGATGATGTTTTCGAAAGTGATGAAATGAATCCCCTTCCTCGCAATTACCTGCAAAAACAAAGACATGGTCCTCTTGTTTCATGGGATATTCTAGCACCCACAACGCTACGATTCTGACCCAGTCACACACTTTTTTTTTGTTTGTTTGTCAGTAACTGTATTCCATTGGTCGTAACTAATGACAACTCAACAAAGACGTACTATCTAGATTCCTTCAATCGGAATTTCCACTGATTTTCTCAATTTATTTAATTGCTCAATTGGATGATGCAATACCAACTATTTGTCACGTTCTCGTCTATATTATTCTGACTCCAAACATATATAATTGGGCGGCGTAACACCCCTAGTATGACACAATCATTGATTTTTATTTATCTTTTTTTTGGTAGACATTGGTTTTTATTTATCTGATCTATAAGACTACAATACGAGTTTTTTTTACCTTTCAGTTCATCTTGGTCAGGACAATAAGTTGATCAATTTACTTATATTTAAGACATTTACTATTTTTTATTTTACCACTCTATACAAATAACGAGTCAGCTTTTATTTACTATAGCCTTTAACTTTTAATAAGGATAGAAAAAAAAAAAATACTGCAATATATTTACACCTTCAATTAACCAACTATTTTTTTTGGATGCATGCGTATGTCTAAATCTAATTTTATATTGCGAGCCAGAGGAGCATTTGATTTAATAATTTACCATTTGGGTGCTAGATGCCTAAGATTGACGCAACATGAGTATTGTAAGTGTCTATTTGGATTAACGGTAGAAGCTACTTTTCCAACGTAATCTATGATATACAAAATAAGTTTGTGAGAGAAGTTTTGTTTCAACTTGCATTAACGTGCTTTTCTATTGTTTTCTCAAACAGGCCCTAAGTTAGGAAAAAAGGAATTATCAGGAGGGAAAGTTTGAATCCTGAAAAGTGAATTTGTTGGTAGAGATAAAAGCCTCTTACATTTTAAGTTTTAAAAAAGAAAAATCTTTGACCAAACAACAACAAAAAATATTAGGAGGAAAAATTTCAAAAAATAATAAAAAATATATTATTTTTGAGAGTACTCTTTTCTCATAGCTAGTATCCCATCCATTTTATTTCCTTCTCACTTTTTTCTCAACCCAAACGCAGCCGGCATGTTCACGTTCGGTATGTCCTACTCATTAAAATTCAGCGAGTCACGCTGCTTAAAATAAATAAAGAAGAAAAAATCGATTTGGCATCAGATAAAATATATTCATTAGTATGAAATAAGCTATGACGTTTATTATTTTGCATGACCTGACAGACGATACTTGCAGGGAAAGAGCGTCGAGGTCGGCTGACGTACTAAACTAATCGCGGGCGATTGATCGGAAACCTTAACAAATCAGTATAGCTAATCACACGCTCAGCAAAAATTTGATTACGTGATATAACAGAACTTGCTAATGTGAGATTGGCCGAATTGGAGATCTTCCCAATATTTGACCTACTAATAACCTGTTCGCTGAAAAGTGAAAAGGGAAAGGTAAACGTAAAATCAGCTAGACTTGTTTCATTTTTCTAATCTCACGTGTATCCTTGGGTCAGTTGATCAATGAGTAACAGTACTGTGCAATTTTACTTTAGCGAATCTGTCAAAAGTAAAATATCCACCCCATCTATTTTTTCCGCGGTCATTTTCTATCAAAAAAAAAAAAAATTTATCTGGTAGTTTAAGTTTTAAGACAACATTAATTACTGTTTTTTAAATTATACCCTTATACTCACGAATTTTATAGGTCAAAGGCAGTACTTGTAATTACTAAACTAAGCTAAAAACATCTTCTTTTTTACCTGTTTTTATGTAATAAAGACACATTTTAGAACATTTTCAGTATAGAAGTACTCCCTCCTGTCCTAAATATAAGATAAATTTGATTTTTTAAAAGAGATTAAGGAAGCTAATTGAATTACTTTAGAGTATTTATATTTATATTTTTTCCTCCAAATTAATTAGTTTGACTAATAAACTGATATATAATCTAAGGATACACAACATATGATATGCTTAAGTAACTTATTTAACTTCCTTAGTCTCTGCAAAAAAAAAAAAAAAATCAACTCTATCTTATACTCCCTCAGTCCTATTTATAAATAATTTTCCCTTTGATTGCGCAAAACGAACTGATAGTTAAAAGCAATAAGTATGTCAAAAATACCATATTTTTTTTTTTCATATATACCCCTATTTATGAAAAGAGTATAGGAAAGAGGATAGATAAAAAGTATGAGAGACATTGAGTATAAGATATGAGAGAGAATGAGCATTTAATAAGGATAAAATAGGAAAAAGGAGCTTACATTTTCAGACAAAAAGTAAAAGTTGCTTATAAAAAGGATCAATCCTATAAAAAAAATTACTTATAAATAGAATCAGATGAAATATTTAGAAACTGAGAAAGTAATACAAACAAAAACGATGTTGGCATATAGCGGCACAATTTAGCAGGATAACGATAGAGCAAGATTGGGTATGGGAGAACAAAAAGGAGTGTAATGAGCACAGGGAATGCGAATAAAGAGGATTGGTACTTGTAGCTGAGGTTTGGTCGTGAGTTGACCAAAAACTCCGACTAATTAATTATAAATGAATGAAACAAGGAAGTTGGTTTGAATCAGGAGGAAGAGTTAAACTACTTCAACCACTGATTGGCAAAAAAATTAAAAAAAAAAAAACTACTTCAACCACCGGTGCTTTGTGATTAGTTATGAACAGACCCTATTTAATTTGCTCCGCTCCGGTCAATGCCACTGTTATCAAAATGTCCATTCTACCCTTCAAAACTTCTCTTCCCTTTCTTAATGAAAACTTGAAAAGGTTAAAAAGAGAGTCATCCCTTATTCGAGGTCCCACACAGATAAGAACAAGAACCCAGGACGCCAAACAATCAGGGTTTCGATATAGATTTAGATGTTTTATATTTAATTATTTATTTATTTTTTTAAAAAAATTATTTTAATAGATACATAATCTAAAATAAAGATAATTTTTTAATTAATATTTTTTTAAAACATAATTTTTTTATTCAAAAATCATAAGTTTTTAAAAAAATCAAATCTGTACGGTGCAAACAACCAAAATCTCTTCTTATCAAATACTGAAAACAAAGCTAATAAATAAAACAACCAGTCTGTGGTCTATGATGAATACCCCCAACGCCAATCCATCTCCCCATTACAATACTTCCTGTTTACGTGTTCAACGCCCATCATTTCATTGACTTGAGTAGAAAGGGTCGTATATTTCCAATAGATTCACGCCCTAAACTTCTCAATCCAATCAAATTGATGCCCTCCCCTATCAACCTTTCATTCACGAGCTACATAATTAAGGCATCTCAACAATCTTTAATTTCTTCACCTTCACCGCCAAATGTTCCAGAAACTTAGCTTAGCCTCAGCACCTGGTCAAATAAAACCCATTCAGCCCTCTAGTCTCCGTTGAACAGTTTAAAATGTGTTTTTATTCCATAATTTTACCCAGTCAAGGGCTAGGTTTTACGGAAACAAGCAGCCTTGTTTGCCTTGCTCGTAATTTCATGTTGGAAGTGTCCTCATGGAAGTATGTGAGAATGCCAAGTCAACCATTTTTTGCCAAAGAAAGAGTTTGATTCAACCAACATCCAGAAGACTGTTTTTATAATTAATAAGCATCAGCCGACTTGACTTACTCGGGTTAGTTCAAACTACAAATATTTTTCTTTTGCTCGAAGGAAATAAAATAATTTCTGAACTCACTATTTCAAGCTGTCAAAATGACAGAAATGGCCTTCATCTGAACCTAAACTGCCTTCTGGAAAACCGTTTTTTGAACCATCCCCATAAAATCAGACACCCAGTTGCTTCCAAAAATAAAGAGAAGCGTCCGCGCCAAGAAATCCCTCGTCTTCTTTCTGCTTTCGTTTTTCTTGGAAAAGAAGTAAAGAAAGAATCATCCTCTGTTTCTGTCCCAGCATAATTGCACCCCTCTTTATAATATATATATATATATATATAGAACTTTTCCTTGCTTCGGATCACAAGCTTGTTGCTTAAATATTTGTTTCATCTTGCTTCAAGCATTAAACTTCTCAGCGGATTATCCTCATCCATTTTTCTATTCTTCTTCCTTCAATAATTTATTCCTCAGCCTTCTGGGGCTCTACATCTTTCCACCTTGGAATCCCACACCCAGTCATTGGATTGCAGAATCGTCTTAGTTGACGAATCTCTCTCCCCCTCCTTGTTCTTCCGGAGAAATTACCATTGGCGATCTTGCAGTTTCAGAATCACATAAAGATCGGTCCTTCGCAATTTTGACGAGTTGCTTTACTTTCAGAGTTCTGCCGGTTGGTGTTGAACATGTTGGGAGAATTCATTACTAGAAGTCTTATGTGCGTATGCTCTCCCCAGGCATGATTCCTTTCAGTTATTTTGATGTTTGATCTTGCGTTCTAAGATTCGTCAATTATCTGGGTTTCAGATTGCTTCTTGGATATGCATACCCTGGCTTTAAATGCTACCAGAGCATAGAGAGAAACAGAGTCGAGAATGAGGAGCTTCGGTTCTGGTGTCAATACTGGTAAGAGATCATTCTTCTTCAGCCTGTTTTCGATTGATTGCTGTCAATTTTATGACTGTCAGTTTGTATTTAAAGCTTTAAGTTGAGGGATCATAACTGGATTAGTTAGGATGAAATTCCTGGCCCTTTCTGTCTAACATAGATGAGTAATGAATTAGAGATTTTATCGATGAATTGTTCTACCAAAAGGGTCATCTTTTTCGCCATAACCAATCAGGAGTCAATACCCTGCGATGCAGAGCAAATACTTATTCAACATTTGACCCTTTGGTCCATAAGGGGTGGGGGCAATAACAGGACCCCGTAAAAAATAACCTGATATCACAGGGTTTAAATTTAAAGAGGATTCATTTTAGCTGAAAATGGAGACCAGAAAGATGCAATTGTGCTGTTAATTTTGATCTGCGAGTTTGTTACGAATGAAGTTTTAACGCATATATGAATGGATTCACAGGGTTCTTGTGGCATTTCTCACAGTTTTGGAAGACGTTGCCGACATATTTATTTCCTGGTATGCGTAGGATGCAATTTTTTTTTTTCCCTTTCTTGTGAACTGTAGGATGCAATTACTGGCATATTATTGGAAGTCAGTTATCCAGTTTGTGTAGTAAATTAACGCTGAACTCTTTTACCAAAGGTTGCCGATGTACGGGGAGCTGAAGTTGGCTCTTTTCATTTACATGTGGTATCCAAAGACCAAGGTAAGAAAATAACAGGAAAAGGGTGGGAGATTTGTCGCTTTAGTTTCTCTTTCACTTTAATTTATTTTTAGCTCCACATTGATTTTCATAGAAAACAAAAGCTGGGAAGTCACACACTTTTGTAACAGTGGAATTGTTACTTATTGTAGGGAACGGGAGTCATTTATGATGCAGTGCTGCGACCTTATGTAACAAGTCATGAGCATGAAATTGAGAATAAGTTGCTAGAGTGGAGAGCTAGGATTTGGGATTTGGCCGTATTTTACTTGCAAAACTGCTCTGACTTCGGCCAGTCAGCATTTTTGCAAGTTCTTGAGTACTTTGCTGATCAGTCTAAAAGATTTAGCGGCAAAAGCACCACTAAGGTGAATTCTTCTCTTCACTTCTGAATCGTGCCTCGAATTGATTAGTCTGTAATCCTTCAGAAAATCTTTGACTTAGGTTTCTCATGAGTTTTTGTTATCGCAGAAAAATGATAAACATGGTGAAGGTGCGGCGCCATACCCTCCAAAACGATCGACATTTTTTGCCAACAGGAAGCAGAAGAAACCGCCATCATGGTCAGAATAATGCAAAAAACCAAACACTCCGGGGTTCGGATACACCCAGTTATGCAACTGTTAAAAGGCTCGATTCGATTCTGTAACTCGAAGACTTGAACCTCTCCCTGAGGCCACCCTCAGCCGAATCCGGCGCCCCGAATACACAGATTAAAAAACTTACATAGTTGAGAACTGTTGAGGCAAAAAAATTGTATTCTGTACATAGTTACATTGGTCCCACCATTATTCTTATTCGCTTTTTGATCCAAGTTTTTAACTTCCATTGCTATGCTTTGCCCCTTATTTTGCCTTCGTTTTGAAACAATGGTAGCAAGGTAACCCGTCTGAGTTTCGATTTAAGGGATTATTCGTTTGTTCAGCACAGAAAATAGGAGACAGCTTATGAATTTTGAAATTACAGCAACGATAAACATTCCATTATTTTAAAGTAAACAAAATGAAATTAAATGAATATGCCCCATGATTTTGTGGCTTTTATTGCTATTGAGGCCATATTGCACGGGAAATCTGATGGAAAATCCAGGAAATACCAGAAGTTAGGCGGCGATAGAAGTAGTTAAGATAAGGCAGGAAGAGACGGAGGAAGCATGAGGGGGAGGATGAGCTGGTTGGAGAAGAGGACATTGGCTGAAGGTAAGCCCAAGCGGCTTGCTTGACGAGGCGATTGCGAATGGAGATGTCATAGCCGGAGACAGAGACCGAAGGTGGCGGGCTGGCGGACGGGAGCAAATCTCTGAGAGAAGTGTAGGAGACGAAAGAAGATGATTCGCGAGAGAGCCTGTTCAAGTCTGATGAGGACGCGACGTCTTGAGCCAGAGAGGTGAAGCTCGAACGCTGAAGTCGCCAGACGGCAGGGACGGTGGGTTTCTTAGGCAGGACGACGGATGTGGCTATGGAGTTCCGGCGGCGGAGGGTCGTTGTCGAAGATTCTAGGGTGAGAGTGGTGGCTATAGAATACTCCATGATTGGATCTCTCAGGAGTCAGGACTCAAAATGTTAAAGTATTAAAAATAGAATATTAAAATGTGAATGAAAACTGTGGAGTTACGCAGGCTCCCTCTATATATTTTTTTCCAACGGGAATTCTCATCTTTTTTGGACATATTTTATCTCTATATTTATTATTGGGTTAATGATTAAATTTATTAATAAAATTTTAATAAAGGAGTATCTGATACAATTATATTTTAAAGGAGATAAAAATACACATAAAAAATTAAAAATAGAGCATCCATTAAATTTAACCTAATAATGTTAAATTATAAGAGGAAAAAACCCTCTAACAGTATTAAATCAAATTTAACGGTTTTATGTTTGATACTCTACTTTTAATTCTTTATTTATATTTTTACTCCTTTTAAAATATAATTGTATCAAATATTTCTTTATTAAAATTTTATTAATAAATTTATTTCTTATCCCTTTATTAATATGAGGTGGCTCTGTGTCATATGATTTGATCAATGACTTTTTTATTGAAATAAAATTCTTATATAAACTGAGGACGAATTTTTGAATGGGGCCCATGATTTTAAGTTGACATGTTTCATTTTTGAAAAATTCTCTAATTAAAATATTTAGTATGAAGAGTTTTTTTTTTGGCCCTGAAAATAGTTTTAATTTGCGTTTTTAGTTGTAATCTACTTATGCATCTACTTTTAACTAGAAAATCAGTAGTGACAATAATAATAGTGCATGGATAAAACCGTTTAGATGGCCACTCTTGTTTTGAAAGATGTTTATAGATTATAATTCTCTTGCAATCACGGTTGTTTTTTTTTTTTATTTGCGAGCTTCCGTTAAATTTAATGTAGGCACCAATCATCCATTTACTAATGATTTGTAACTCCCCTCTATTTATTTGGATCCATTTAATAATAATATAACCCCCCCATTTATTTTCATCCCTAAAAGGCTAAAACTCTACTGATTTAGATCCCCACCCCTAACCTTAAGAATATAGCATTATGCAGCTCATAATGTAACTCCCTCTATTTATTTTTATCCCTAAAACTCCGTTGATTCGGATTTCCACCCCCATCCTCTTGTATGTAACATTATGTAACTGATAGTTTGATACACCCTTCAGATGCCTCAAGTTACACCTTCACATTCCCTTGAATAATTCACCATTTAATAATAATTAATTGAAATTATTAATAGTTATTATACTTGTTATATGCAATTCTTTATAAGTGGCCTCATTTGCGGATGGGACAACAACCAGGCACCTTTCCTACTCATTTATTTGCAGTTCATTCAAAATTACGAATGGAAAAATTTCAACTTCGCATGATCCCTCCAAAAATATGACCATCAATCATTTGTTGTATTTAGAGAGCCAACATCATTATCTATTAGGTTAGCACGCGGAGGGGGTGTTGCGGAAGCGAAATATATAGAGCGTAACCAATTATATTAAAAAATCACAGACTAGAAATAAAGTCTCTAGACGTAATTTAATAATATAATAAATCACAACTACTATATCTAATAACAGCTAATAAATAATAAATAAGACAACAATAAGGGAAATATCAGAATATAATTTCACTCTAAATAATTTACAAGTGAAATACTATAAGAGAAGAGGAGATACAAAATACCTTGTAGAAGGAAATATGCAAGTTGAGGGGTGAGTCTTGAAGGGGGGAGGGGGGCTCCTTTTATACTCAACATCCCCCTCATCTAAAGAGATCCCACCGATGTGGGACTTCTTTTCCACAACTAACAAATCTCCACTTTGGAAAAATTCCCACTTTGGAAAAATTCCCACATTCCTAAATTTTTTAATTACAATTTGTACTTACAATTCAACAATCAATGTTCAACAATATTGATCAAATCCGAATAATGTTGAAATTTGACAGAGGCCACCACCTTTGTCAGTATATTAGCAGGATTCTCACTCGTTCGTATCTTCTATATCATGACTCCACATTCTTCTAAAATTTCTTGTACGAAGTGATATCGAACATCAATGTGCTTCGTCCTTGCATGGTAAACTTGGTTTTTTGCTAATTGAATAGCACTTTGGCTATCACAAAATACTATAATGTCTTCTTGACTAATACCAAGTTCTCCTAGCAATCCTTGAAGCCAAATTGCCTCCTTCACAGCCTCTATAATTGCCATGTACTCTGCCTCTGTGGTAGACAAAGCAACTATTGACTGCAAAGTCGACTTCCAACTAACTGATGCCTTTGCAAGAGTAAACACATAACCAATAGTTAATCTTCGTTTGTCCAAATCACCTGGAAAATTTGAGTCACAATACCCAACTAAAGATCGGTCATCTTCCTGCTCAAAAATCAAACCAACATCTACAGTATTACATATATACCGTAGAATCCATTTCACAGCTTGCCAATGATCATTTCCTGGATCATGCATACACCTACTCACAACTCCAATAGCTTGTGAAATGTCAGGTCTCGTACAAACCATTTCATACATCAAGCTACCAACAGCATTTGCGTATGGTACCCTTGACATATACTCTCGTTCATCTTCATCCTTTGGCGACATATCAGCATTAAGCTTAAAATGAGGGGCAAGTGGAGTGCTAACCGGCTTCGTTCTCTCATCCATACCAAATCAATTTAGCACTCTCTTCAAATACTCCTTCTGAGATAAAAAGAATTTCTTTGATTGTCTATCTCTTGTTATCTCCATGCCGAGAATCTTCTTTGCCTCTCCTAAGTCCTTCATCTCAAATTCCCCTTTTAGTTGAACCTTCAGCTTCTTAATTTCTGCCTTATTTTTTGAAACTATCAACATATCATCAATATATAAGAGAAGATATATAAAGGATCCATCTTCAAGCTTTCGTAAATAAACACAATGATCATATCTGCTTCTTTTGTACTTATGTCGCAACATAAACTTGTCAAATCGTTTATACCATTGTCTCGAAGATTGTTTCAATCCGTATAATGATTTTTCAAGTTTACACACCATATTCTCCTTTCCAGCAACTTTGAATCCTTCCGGCTGAGTCATGTAAATTTCCTCTTCCAAGTCTCCATTTAGAAATGCAGTTTTAACATCCATCTGAACTAGTTCCAAATCCAACTGTGCTACTAAAGCCAACAAAATTCTAATGGAGGAATGTTTCACAACTGGAGAAAATACCTCATTGTAATCAATTCCCTCCTTCTGAGCATAGCCTTTAGCTTCCAATCTTGCTTTGTAGCGTACATCACCTTGATTAGGAAATCCTTCTTTCTTTGCATATATCCATTTGCAACCAATTGCCTTCTTACCCTTGGGGAGTTTGACCAATTTCCACGTACCGTTCTAATGAAGGGACTGCATTTCTTCATTCATGGCATTCCTCCACTTATCCTTCTCTGAGCTTTGGATAGCTTACTTGTAAGTTGAAGGAATATCATCAGCTGTAATTGAGGTTGCACAAGCCACCATGTCCTCGAAACGAGTAGGCTTTCTTATTGTTCGTTTTGGCTTGCTGGTTGCTATTGATTCACGTTGCTGTTGAGGTTCATGAGTTGAAACCTCCCTTTCAACTGGCTCTTCATCTGCTATAGGAAAGTCTTCTTTTGTTTCCCCGTCTGCACCTTGTACTGGGAAAATCAACTTTCCTTCAAACTCCATCTGCTTTGAAACACCATCACCTTGCTTGGTATCTTCAGCTGCTATCTTTCTCACCATGGCAGATTCATCAAAGGTAACATCCCTACTGAATACAATATTCTTTGTCTCTGGACACCATAAACAATATCCTTTGACTCCATAAGTGATTCCCAAAAAAATGGCTTTCTTTGCTCTCTGATCCAATTTTGATTCTTTCACATGGTAATATGCAGTTGAGCCAAATACATGTAAAGAATCATAATCTGTAGCAGGTTTTTCATACCATTGTTCCAATGGTGTCTTACCACCAATAGCAGAAGATGGTAGACGATTAATGAGGTGGCTCGCATATGTAATTTCCTCAGCCCAAAATTCTTTGTCCAAGCCAGCATTGGACAACATACACCGAACCTTCTCCAGCAAAGTCCGGTTCATGCGTTCTGTCACTCCATTCTGTTGTGGTGTATGTCTGACGGTGAAGTGTCTGATGATACCATCTTCCTCACAAATCTTCTGGAAAAGATCATTTCTATATTCTCCTCCGTTATCTGTACGAAGGCATTTTATCCTCCTGCTGGTTTGTGTTTCTATCATCGCCTTCCATTTGAGAAAGATTCCCAACACTTCATCCTTGGTCTTCATTGTATACACCCAGACTCTTTAGGAAAAATCATCAACAAAGGTTACAAAATAATGCTTTCCTCCTAATGACGGTATTTTGGAAGGACCCCAAACATCAGAGTGAACATAATCCAAAATACCTTTTGTATTATGGATAACTGTTCAGAACTTAACCCTTATCTGCTTCCCCTTTACACAGTGCTTACAAAAATCCAAACTGCAATGCTTTAATCATTTTAACAAACCTTGATCTGATAGAGTTTTTAAGGATTTACCTCCAGTATGTTCCAAGCGCATGTGCCACAACCTCGTTGCTTTTACTTCCTTCTCATCACTGGATGTCACTGCTGCTGTTCCAATAACCGTACTACCTTGATAGTGGTACGTGTTATTGTTCTTTCGTATACCCTTATTACCACCAGTTAGAGCTGGGAATCAGGGCCGGCCTTAAAGGGCTCGGGGTCAGGAAAATTGCAGTTTTTCAAGGCCCGGCCCGAGAGCATCAGGGCCAGGGCCGGCCCGCAGGGCCTGAAAATCATTTTCACAATATTTAACTATTTTTTCTGCGTATTTTCCCCAAAGAGATATAATTAGTAAATAACAATGATTAAAGTGCTAATTTAATACATAAATGTTGTCAACATTAAGGTTTAAATAACACGTCTCTTGCAACAAACAAACACAGTTACTAATGTATAATCAAAGGTAAAATCATGTCCATAAATAACTCACACAAAGGTCAAAGTATAAGAAGGCAATAAGCTAAATACTCTAACATCTAAACAACATGAGTATGACGACTATCATTTTCACCTTCTTCGCCACTATCATTAATTTCAAGGACATTTGATTGTGTTTCACTTTGAGCAGTAAGTTCAAGTAGTCAAATAATCACAACCTCCATAAAAAATCATACTCTATCAGGAAAAATAATATATAATATGATTTTAGTCTAAATAGGCAAAACAATATATTCAAAAATCATAATATGATTCAATTAGACAAAACAATATACTCAAAAATCATACTTTATACAATATTAGGACAGAGTGACATATAGATTCAATAAGGTAATTCAAAAATGTAACATGGTTCCTTTCAAAGTAAAATAAATAAAAAATAAACGGGCCTAAAGGGCCGGCCCGAGGCCCTCCAGAGCCGGCCCTTTTAGGCCCGACTTCCTTTTGAGGCTACAATTTACAAGCCCGGCCCTTGAAAGGCCCTAAAAGGGCCGGCCCGACGGGCTCGGCCCGTTTTCCCGGCTCTACCACCAGTGCACCAGAAAGTATCTTCATTACTCCACTTTCTATGGTGATTTTGAATCCCTTTGAATCCAGAATTCCCACAAAAATGAGATTTTTCTTCAAATCCGGTACATATCGAACATTAGTCAATGTTCTGATCAGTCCATCATGGTTCCTCAAACGAATTGAACCAATGCCATATGCGGTAAGTGAAGTGTTGTCTGCTGTGTGGACAACTCCACATCCTCCTTCTTGGAAATCAGTGAACCAGTCTCGGTTGGGACACATATGATGGCTACAAGCTGAGTCTAACAACCATACGCCTGACAATTTTGACGATATTGTTGTAGATAGTGAAAAATCTGAATTTTCATCATCACAGTCAGCTACATTTGAATCCATAGCAGCCTTCCCATTGTTGTGTTTGGATTTGTTCTTCAATTTCGGACAATCCTTCTTCCAGTGGCCCTTTTCTCGACAAAAAGCACATTCATCTTTACTAGGTCTGGACCTCGATTTGGATCTCCCTTTCCTCAATCTCGACTGATTTTCAGTACGTCCTCTTGTGACTAGTGCCTCTGCTTCTCCGCCTCTTTGTTTCTCTTTCTTTCTTTGTTCATAGCTGTATAGCGCAGAACAAACGTCTCTAAGAGATACTTCCTCTTTGCCATGAAGTAGAGTAGTCTCTAGGTGCTCGTTCTCATCAGGAAGTGATCCCAACAACATCAAAGCCAGATCTTCATCTTCGAAAGTCACGTCCAGATTCTGCAAATCTGTTACCAACTTATTGAAGCTGGTAATATGATCATTCATTGTGGTACTAGGTACATAGGTGAAGCGAAACAGTCTTTTCTTCATATGAAGTTTATTTTGAGTACTTTTCTTCAAAAATTTGTCCTCCAGTGCCTTCCACAATCTATATCCAGAAGTTTCCTTTGTGTGTAGATACTTCTGTTCTCTTGAAAGGAACAATCGAATGGTACCACAAGCAACATGATTGATCCTCCTCTAATCTTCCTCCCCCATGCTATCTAGTTTTCTCTCTTCAATAGTAAAGTCTAGTGATTGTTGCAAAAGGACATCAAAAACTTCGCTTTGCCACATCCCAAAATGTCTAGATCCATTAAATATTTCAACTGCAACCTTCGCATTTGACACAATTCTTGTCATAAGTGAAGATGTCAACGACGAGTTGTCGACATTTGATGTGGATTCTTCAATCTTCTTGTCCGCCATTTTTGCTCCAGATACTATTTAATAGCTGTCAATACAAAAGCCCAAAGTAATTCTTTTCTAATGTGGAAGTTCAGATTACACTGCAACCACAGAGCATACTCAGACAGAACCTTGGCTCTGATACCAATTGTCACGGAAGCGGGATATATAGAGCGTAATCAATTATACTAAAAAATCACAGACTAGAAACAAAGTCTCTAGACGTAATTTAATAATATAATAAATCACAACTACTATATCTAATAACAGCTAATAAATAATAAATAGGACAACAATAAAGAAAATAACAGAATCTAATTTCACTCTAAATAATTTACAAGTGAAATACTATAAGAGAAGAGGAGATACAAAATGCCTTATAAAAGGAAAAAGGCAAGTTGAGTGGTGAGTTTTGAAGGAGGGAGGGGGGCTCCTTTTATACTCAACGCCCCCCTCATCTAAAGAGATCCCACCGATGTGGGACTTCTTTTCCAAAACTAACGGGGCAGAAATTGAAGAATCCCACTTTTGAACAAATTTGGTGACATGATTCAAGGGAATAGCAACTGCAACTTCTTAGACAAGAGACCGAAATATCTTGACGTCCAAATGTAGCCACGAACATGACAATGATGCCCACACCCGATTATGATTATGAAGTTGCAATCTTACTTGCTTTAGCTTCATTAGTGACATTTTCCCATATGTGATGAATCCTGACTTCATGTGTAGATAATAAAGAGTATTTCATTTGTTACAAGCTAAGTGCAACTTCTAGGGCCGATATGTCTGGTTTAAAACAAAAACATACGTTTAAAATAAAATAACGGAAAAGCAAGCATCCACATGACTTAAAGCAAACAAAATGTAGATAAAAGGTGGGTTGTTGGGGTGAAAATTTCTGATTCTTTAGACGATTAAAAATAACAAAGCAAACAATAGCTCAATACTCAACAAAACAAACTCTACAAATTAACTTGAAGAGTTTTCAAGACGAGAATTGATTTCATACAGTTCAACCAAGGAGATTAAGTGAATCCTCTCCCTCATTCTCCAACTACTTGAACTCTATTTACAATTTTAAAAATCACAACAAAGCAATAGCTCACAAAATTCTACTCTATAAACTTCCGGCAATGGCTTCTTACTTTGCGTCTTCTTTCCCACGTGAACTAATATCGCTTCAACAGCATGATGTTTCATCGGCAAGGATATTTTTACAGAGCAAGGGGAAACACAACAACAAACGAATATGGAACATATTAGCATGTAAAATCGAATGCCCTGTGCAACGCACGAGGAGAATACCTCGTTTTCCCTTAATTTTCGTCCTTTTTAACCTTGTATTTTGCCACGATTGCGACGTTGAGTAATCTACAACAATGTCTACAATTATTTTCATGTGATAATATTTATAGTTCTTATGGTTCTGATTACTCGGTGGCCACTCGTATTCAATAATATTGGTGGTGGATAAATTATAGAATATTGTCGCTATCAAAAGATAAGTAAGATGTCATCTTAAGATTAGCAAAGTCAAAATGGCAAACAGTAAATACTAAATAGAGCAAAACAAAACGGTGTTAAAAATTGCCATGTTGATGTTTAACAACGAAGTATGGTTTTGGTATGATTCATCTTTTGATGGATTGGTATTGGATTTCGCCAACTAGACTACCGGGTTTGAGTGGGCTTCCCTCCACAAGTCTGTAACCGCGGGATGACCCAAATGTTTCCGTTGAACGAGGCTATGCTAACCAATAAAAGGAATACTAATGTCATTTTATCAATTGCATAAGCATGTGTTTGATATCACTTATTTTTAGATAATAAGTCTTTATTATGTAAGTCGAGATAAAATTTCTCTCACATACTTACCTCGTATACCGTGCATCACGATTTATAGACACTTATTACCCAAAAATAAATTATTCCAAACAAGCACTAAACCTATCTTCTTATCTCAAGGCAACTAACCTTACAAAAATTTTGATAAAAGATGGCCCAATTTATTTTATATATATTTTTATTATTTTAAGAGATTTATGCACAACAAAAATGTTAGTTAATTGATTGTCTGTAACTATCAACAAAATTCAACAAAGATATAATAAATTATTGTTCATTAGAAATACTGCATGATACGTTGTGCATCTTTTACTTTCTTTGCCAATGTACAGTACATTGTGCATCTACACATGCATGAATGATGAATTTTTTGTTATCATGCGTGAACCTTTTTTCATTAAATGATAGGGGGAGAAGGAACTATGTATTCATTCTTTTTGCCATCAACATATTACAGGTTCAGGATTTCTTCTTTAGATTATACCTTAAATAGATATACATATCTAATTATGAATAAAAGACATATCCATGCAAAATTGACAACAAATAAATACAGATTTAATTATTAATATGTATATATACATATCAATTTTACTTCTAAATAAACTTAATTTTTTTACATATGGTTTTAATTTTCGCTGTAAGCATTTTTTTTAACCCAGCTAGATTTAATTGGGTTTTTTTAGCTATGATTTTTTATAACAGTGTCAAGAGTTGGTAGATTTTTCTACAATAATATTGTAATTTTTAATAAAATTTAAATGAAATAGATATAATTTTAAAAAATAAAAAATTAAAGAAGAGGTGCATTAGTGAAAATATGGATAAGAGTTTCACATGTTATAAAATTTATGAATAGTGTAATTTAAACAAAGATAAAAACAAAAAAATTGTTAAAGAATGCATGTTCAGAAGGGTTGTAATGCATTCATGTCATAATGTATAAATAATGCGGTTCATAGTTTATGATTTCCATTAAAAAAAATCCAAAAAGAATGCAATTTATTATATGAGATTTTCTTTTCATATAGTATACGCTGTTAATGTTATATAATTAAAGCATTGAAACTTTGTCCATCTATATCAATTTCAATATTAATTAGCGACAACAAATTTTATTTAAATTACTAAAATTGTTTTTAGATGCAAAGCATGGTAAGAAGTTTTTCTTATGTATCTGTTCCGCTATGTAGTTACTCCAATGAAATTAAAACAGGTGGGTTTTAAATCTAAAAATAAATTAAATTGTAAATAATAGATAAAAATACACTTGTGCCCCGTTTTGGTATACTAGAATTGGCCTCATGGAAATGAAATTGAAGGCTAAGTCCATGCTTTTATCATATTTAGTACAAATTTAGGAACATGGAATTGACGTTCATGTGGAGGCCAATTCCATCAAGATTGATGGAAATGATTTCCATGTCAAAAACTCAGATTTATCAATTTCACCTAAAAAAATCATTTTTGCCCCTCTCCTTTTTCATCACCTCCCAACCTATTGCATCATCATTCATCTTCACAAACGATGGCAACCTTCTTCCCCATCCACCAGCAACCTTCTTCTCCACCCACCACCACCACCACCGCCAGTGAACTTCTTCCCCACCCACCATACCCACTATTGATGAATCATGGCCAACCTTCATCTTCAACCCCAGCCCAACAATGGCGACCTGTGCAAGTGAGCAGAGATTCGTGACGGCATAAACTTCCAGATTTGCAACGATTTCAAGTCTCCTCTTCCAGATCTGTGATGAGCTTCAATCGACAGCGAAGATGGGTTTTTGGTGAAGAGTGGAGGCTTCAGGAGCTTCATCAAGCTCAACTGATTGATAAGTTTACTGATTTATGATGCTGAAGAGTAGAGGCTTGTCAAGCTTCATTGTTTTCATGGTGATAGGATTTTGTGGATTTTTTTTTTATTTTTCAATTTAGAGGAGGTATTTTGGTATTTTCATACCAAAGTTATATCTCATTTCCATGACATACCAAATACACTTTTAAACCTCATTTCCATATTTATATCTATATCCATTTTCATTTCTATCAAAATCAATTATGCGTACCAAGCCCCCTTGTTGATTTTGTTTGGTTTTTCTGCACCCAAATCCACAAAAAAAATTCCAACGATGTAATGTAATTGATTGATTAAGTGTTGGTTTGGGATAATTTATTTTTGGATAATAAGTGCTTATAATTCGTAATTCATGGTATATGAGGTAAGTATATGAGAGAAGTTTTATCTCAACTTATATAATAAATATTTATTTTTCAGAAATAAATTATTCCAAACACTCCCTAAAATATTGTTAAAAAAGAGGTTAAATGAAACAATTTATACACTGCGGCGGTAGAGTAGAGTCCAGATTCCGTCCCCCCACCAACCAGCCCTCGACCCATCCGTTATCTTCTTACCCAACATTTCAACCTCAGGCTTTGGGAAGCTATAGCTAGAGTGAGGCATAGAAGGATCGAGAGAGAACTGTGAACTCATCTCTACCAAATGGCCTCCTCAGCTGCCACCGCTGCTATCCTCTCTTCAAACCCTACCCTCCTCTCTCCCAAATTATCTTCTCCTTCCCTCTCTTTCTCCCCTTCCGTCCCCAAGTCCTTCTTTGGCCTTCGTAAACCCTCACTCTCTGCTCGCCCTCATTCCGTTTCCTTGAATCGTGCCTCCCATTCTAGGCGCAGCTTCGTTGTCAAGGCTTCTGTAAGTCCTCTCTCTTTCTCCGTACTTATCTGTTTTTCTTATCATTGGCTGCTTAATTAAGAAATTTGTGCTGTTGACTAAGAATATTGCACACTTGATAATCGTGTTTCTCGCCTGTTACATCCGTCGTCTGAAATTGTGCTACATTGCGTCTTCAACGTTAAATTTCCTATACTTCTATGGATTTTTTTCTTACAGGATTCTCTGCCGTGTCCTTTGCGCTGTTGTATATTTGCCGTGTTACGTTAAACAATCCCTATTGCCTCGTTGCAGGATAATTGCAAAGTAGGGCAATCGTTTTTCTGTTTGCAGCATGTTAAAACTTATTGATAAGATTTAGATCTTGTTCCGTTGAATACTAATTAGTCATAAGTCATAACAAGAAGAAATTTCGATGTTCTGTGATTGCTTTGAAGTGAGAGACTTAGTGAGACTAGCGTAAAAGTGTGAATGGGGTCATTTTCCTTTCTTTCTACCCACTTGGTCGTGTTCTCTTTTCTCTCAATCTCTGTCTCTCTCTCTCTGTTTTTTTTTTTTATCAGATCAATCTCTCTTTTATTTAAGAGCATGTTAGAAGTTTTTAATTTTAAATGTCTAAATCTTAACACCGTTGAGGGTGCTATAAAGGAATCAAGTATTTCAAGCACTCAGTAAAACACTGCGACGAGTCAGAGACCGAGTCAGATTCTTGTGCATTTGAAGCATCTAGTATTGCAAAATCAAGGATGTTTCTTTGATGCGTCGTGAGAATCAACTTTAACCATTGACTGCAATAACTTCTATGATAGAACTGCATCTCAAGTTTCCTACAAACTTTTTCTTTGGCTTAACTTCTCAAGCGTTCTTTTTTTCCCTTCTCAATTTGCAGAGTGAACTTCCACTTGTTGGAAATAAAGCACCAGATTTTGAAGCAGAGGCTGTTTTTGACCAAGAGTTTATCAACGTAACACAATTCTTATTAATTCCTCTAATTATCAGTAGATTCTCCGCTTGTGAAGTCCATTTTCTTTTATTCAATGGTTTATTGTATAATACCTTTTTAAGAGCGCTATGCATAAAAATGCTGTCTCATTCCAGGTCAAACTTTCTGATTACATTGGAAAGAAATATGTCATCCTCTTCTTCTACCCCTTGGACTTCACATTTGTTTGTCCAACAGGTTTGCCACAAAATTAGAATGAGATTATTAAGATAGTATACAATGCTGCAGCTTCTTTGATTCCTCTCTAATCTCTACTCCTTATTCACAGAAATCACTGCTTTCAGTGATCGGCATGCAGAGTTTGAGGCACTAAATACTGAGATATTGGGTGTTTCAGTTGACAGTGTGGTAAGTTAAATTATCTTGTATAGTATTTTATCATCTTCAGTTACTGGCTGTTATATTAGCTATCAAAGAAAGTGAAAATGCTTTTGTGCATGTTATATTAGCTATCAAATGGCATGAGGGAAGAAAGACTTTGTCAACTTACCGCCTCCATAGACAAAGGGAAAGAAAAATAACTGCCAATAAGTTTCATAATATATGTTGTACCCTTTACCTTATGTCCATAAATAGCATGGCACATGCTTTAAGTTCACAATTATAATTTAATAGCATATTCTGCTTTGGTTCCTGAATTTCTTTCTGCTTGATTAGTGGTTTTACTTTTACCATTGTAGTTCTCGCATCTTGCATGGGTTCAAACAGATAGAAAGTCTGGTGGTCTTGGGGACTTGAAGTATCCACTGATTTCTGATGTCACCAAATCAATTTCAAAATCTTATGGCGTGCTGATTCCTGATCAGGTATGGTTAATCATTTTAAAATTGTTAATACTGAAACTTGCTGGGATTTCCGAGAGCTCCTTTCGTTTATAGCTCCTTGCAAGTTTCTAAAGAGGCATGGGTTTAGTTTTGTGTGATTGCTCTTTAGATATCTTCGCTTTACTCAAATCAAGTTACTTTGTGTTCTTGAAAAGACCAATACCATGGATATTCTTTCTTCTAAGTGACTCTCTCTTGGAGCTTGAGCATGGATGCCCTATGGATTAAAATATAAGATGCAGCTTAGTAAATCCATAAGTGTTTATATAGAAAGCATCTAGTGCTTAAATGTTGTGAAATAGCTTTCGTGCCACTTCTCTTGGCCTTATGTTTCCATTAATGATTAGGGGATTGCGTTGAGAGGATTGTTCATTATCGACAAGGAAGGAATTATCCAGCATTCTACCATTAACAATCTGGCAATTGGTAGAAGTGTTGATGAGGCAAAGAGAACACTGCAGGTAATTACGCACTCCCTTTTTTTTTTTTATTGCCAGAAAAGTTGCGCACTCAATTAAGATAACACCAAGATTGAACAATATTTACTTTATGTCTCCTATTTTCTGATGATTTCTTTTTCCGATCTCTCCATTATCTGATATTCTCACTCCCCATTCTTTGTATTTTCTTGTAGGCCTTGCAGTATGTGCAGGAGAACCCAGATGAAGTTTGCCCCGCTGGGTGGAAGCCCGGTGAGAAGTCCATGAAACCAGACCCTAAACTCAGCAAGGAGTACTTCGCAGCTGTTTAGGCTGGATGATAGTCTAGACAAAGACTCAAGAGCGGTAGTTATGAATCTGTAATGCCGTGTAGAAGGGTTTTGTTTTTTCTGTGTCACTTTCTCAAGTCCTGAGATTTGAGCCGCGGATTGTGAATTATGTATGATCATAAACGCGTGTTGGTGTACCCGGATTTTTGAGCGAATTATGTGGCGACTTCACATTTAGTTTCGACTGAAATCCGTATGCTGTTTTGCGTTTGAATGATACATCTCACCCCGGTCGGAACTCCAAGCATTTTTGATTCCGTTGTTGGATTTAATCAGTTAGCACTCTACTAAAAGTACGAGGAGACCGAGTTATAGCTGTATCGTAAGCACAAACTTGGGTGATTGACTCATGTTCGCTTTTCGTCTTCTTAATCGTTCTCGTTGCAAACATACAATACGGATGCTCAAACCAACAAAATTTACTCAATTACCAATGGAGAAGTTAAACTGTTCCAGTAATGAGTAAAACGGGCATCCATTTACTCTCCTTGGTCCTAATTATAAGATAAGTTGATTTTTTTAGAGAAATTAAGGAATCCAATTAAATTATTTTAGAATGTTTATATTTTTAGTATCCTTAGATTATATATTAGTTTATTAGTCAAATTAATTAATTTAAAGGAAAAAATAAAAATAAAAATACTCTAAAGTAATTTAATTGACTTCCTTAATTTCTTTAAAAAAAGTCAACTTTATCTTATAATTAAAATCAGAGTATTTTCCTTCCCCCATCTCGGGCTCGATTGCGTAGGAACAACAGGGGGGGTTACAAGTCGGCGAGGGAGAGGTTATCTAATATCTATATCCGATCCTCACAGTTTTGTTGTGTTTTGTGCCTTGGTAGCCGCAAAATAGGAGCATGTCATTGCACCAGTGGAGCGCGTGTTGCGGGGGCTTTCATATCCTTAATGCAAGATGGACAGCAGAGTCATCAGTTCCGATAGCTCAACACAGCAGATGTAATAATTTCAATGTACTCAAATCCAGTCGGCGAAAGCCCGCGATAGAGAATCCCCACAGCCGCCTTTCTTCACTTCAATCGACGAGCCCTCAGCGACGGCCAAAACTGAAACCTTTATCCGCCTCACTTCCTGTTCCGCCGCCGCTTGACCTCACGGAAGACAACGTGCGACAGGTCTTGTCCGACGCCCGAGCGGAGCTTGGTCAGATCTTCGATGCTTCCGTCGGCATCACTGGTAATTTGCTAGAGAGCGTGTGTGTGTGTGTTTATGTAACTCCATGCGTGTGTCTTTATGGATTGAACGCAGAATTGAGAGTCGGGTTCATTTAGGGAAGGCTGAGCTGGCTGAACTGGACGGACCTTTCGTGAAGATTAGCCTCAAGGGACGGTTTTGGCACAAGCGCTCCACTGTCCTCGCCCGAGTCGGTAATTATCTCAAGCAGAGGATTCCGGTGAGTCCCTTGTTCATCTTATCACAAAGCCAATTCATCTATTTCTTCGGGACAACACAATTAACTAGAGCGAGAGGCTTTACAATTTCATAATTTGTTTCCTTTGTGCTTTATTTCAGGAGATTTTGGAGGTTGATATTGAAGATGAGAAACAATTGGATGATAGTCCTGAGAATTTTTGAGTTAGTTCTCCACTCTTATTTTGTGTTTCAACTTATCGTGCTTTTTGGCCACCCAATTGCTAACAACATTTGTTTGGTGCATTTTGTGGTGACTGATGAGCAATGGTAGGATGTACTTCATTCAGAAATATAAAAAAATTTGTCATCACTCCAGATATGTTCGGACATATTCCACTATAGCCTTACTTTTTCTTTATTTACTTCATAATTATTCTGATCAGGTGTTGAATCACTCTTACCTAAATTTGATTGATTTCCTACTGAACCAAACATGGATCTGCCGGGTGCCAGTTGTTGGGACTTGTACAAGTTGTTGGATGAAGACTGAAGACTTCATAGCAATAAAACTGACGAACCTTGAGAGCGAAATTTGTGTATCATGGTTGATGCCTCCTATACTATAGTCCCTGCTAATTGGATTCCTATGGAGTGTTCACATTGCTCCCCTCTAAATTACTGTGCTGAGCATCCAAAGTAACTTTCTTTACAGATCGGAGCTTTAGCATTATGTGACGGTGTTCACAATTTTACGTTTGTAGTTTGACAATTTGCTCCTTGAACGAAGACACTGCTATTTTCATTACCACGCATAAATTATGCAGCTAAGAAGCAGAATTCGTTATTATGACTCAGGTCCTTATTGCTCTCTGTCTCTCTTCCCACCTTAGCTTACACGCACAATCATCCTGCTATCCAGACAGACAAATGAAACGGTTAATGATGTGTAGCTTTCTTGGCAAGGAATTAAAAATTAGCCGAGCAAGCCATGCTAATACTTGTATATTGTGAAAGTAATCGTCTTCCTGAAAAACTGGGACCAAAAAAAAAAAACACGAAAGCAGAGAAAAAGTAAAGTCTGGCAGCTGCTTGCCAAGTTAAGCACAACACACAAATCCGAATGCAATAGCGCAATTGACGGACCTATTATTCAACAATTCTCAGAGCTGTCTTAAATTAAACCCAATGTGAATGTGATGACCCGTAATGTCAGGCACCATAACGTGGGGGAACAAGCTGAATTAAATAATGGGGTTGACTTGCTAAAGAAAAGTTGGTCCAGTTGGTAAATGGATTGACTCATAACCATAAAGTTGAGTTTGAATTCTGCCGATGTGAGGACTTACCTTAGTGGGTAATCTATAAGTATCTTTGTAAGTATTTTTTGAGTCTAAAGACATGTCTTAACCTTAATGAATTATCGGGATCTAATTCACTTAAATTTTGATTTTACCAAAAAAAAAAATTACTGGGGTTGACTCATGGGATTATATTTGCATGTGTGAATGTGAGTTGGGCTTGTGACAAGAGGAACCCCAATCAAGTAAACAAAACCCAAGGCTTCAAACACCTCACTCTAGATCGTAAGTCATAAACCATGTTCCCCTCCCTTACGGTGGGACTATCCATGGGCAATTGTTAATGTACAGCAACCCTCGTTGCTGGACTGTCCCCTCCCATACTTGCCACGTCCCCGTCTTCCACCTCCGCCACACCGCAACTTCCCTCATCCAAATTAAAATTGCCCTTTTATATTATAAAGCCTTTTCACACTAAAAATAATTGGGAGAATTGCAATGAGGTCCTAAAGAAGAAGGGATTTAATTATTAATAAGTCCAATTGACAATTGAAAAATAAGCAATGACAAGTTTCAAAGTAAGAAATGACAATATCTTATTTGTTATTGGGGCTTCTTGGTAATTCAATTATACCATATGTTATACAATATCTTTGAAATATTTATGTGTATCATTATATTATGTGTTAATTTATAAGTTAGTCAAATTAATTCCAAGAAAAATGACAAATACAAATACTTCTAAGATAGTTTATTTATCTTTCTTAGTCTCTCTAAATTAGTTAATTGAGTCTTATCAAAGGTAATATTCACTTATTACTAACATGTCAAAAAGTCAATATAATATAATTATCATTCAATCAACATAGAATTAGTTAGCTATGTAAGGCTCTATTAGATCTCTTTAGATCTTAAGTTCAAGTATTAAAATAAACACTTCTGCTCAGAATGGCAGCTACAGAGACATCAACCCTAAATCGGATACGGATCATTCATTTTGGGGAATACATAAAGGAAAATAAATAATAATTTTTTCATATATAACTAACCTTTTTACTTTTGTTATTTTATATTTAAAAATGAAAAAAACTAGGAAGGAACTAAAAGAGAATCCCAGTCTCAGGGTCTCGGCTTTCCCGTTGGGCAGGGCCTCGTGGCTTCTATAAACCCGAATCCCAATGCCTTGCGGTTCATCCCTCTATCTGCTCTTCATTTCCCACTAAACCTCTTCAATGGCTTTTCCAACCATTCTTCATCGACTGTACCTCTTTTCTCTCATCTCCTTCGCTGCATCATTCTCATCCATTACCCTCCCTATCTCCCCCTTACACGCCAAACACTCTTCTTCCGATCCCCTTCAGACCCTCAAAGTCGTTGCCTCTGCTTCCCTCACCAGAGCTCACCACCTCAAGCACCCTAAATCCAATTCCAGTACTCCCGTCACCAAGACCCCCGATTACCCCAAAGGCTACGGTGGTTACTCCGTCGATCTCAGATTCGGCACGCCGCCTCAAACCTTCCCTTTCGTCTTGGACACCGGCAGTAGCCTCGTCTGGTTCCCCTGCTCCTCTCATTATCTCTGTTCCAGATGTTCCTTCCCCAACATCGATTCCACTAAACTCCCCACGTTTATCCCTAAGAATTCCTCCTCCGCCAAGTTCGTCGGTTGCAGAAATCCAAAATGTGGTTGGATTTTCGGCCCCGATCTTCAGTCTCGCTGCCAACAATGCGAACCCACTGCCCAAAACTGCTCCCAGATTTGCCCCACTTATATAATCCAGTATGGTTCGGGCTCAACCGCTGGCTTGTTGCTCGTAGAAAACCTCGACCTTCCTGGGAAAATCGTGCCCGATTTCCTCGTTGGGTGCTCCATCATGTCGATCCGTCAACCCGCCGGAATCGCCGGGTTTGGTCGAGGGCCTGAATCGCTGCCTTCGCAGTTGGGTCTCAAGAAATTCTCCTATTGTTTAACTTCTCACCGATTCGACGACTCCACCGAAAGCAGTGACCTCATTTTGCAGAGTGAGTCGTCCGGCGACACTAAAACCGATGGCCTTAGCTACACTCCTTTTCAGAAAAACCCAGCTGCCAACAACACAGCATTCCGCGAGTATTATTACTTGACTATTCGAAAAATCATCATCGGTGGCGAGGTAGTCAAGATTCCGTCCAAGCTTTTCGAGCCAGATTCAGACGGGAATGGGGGCACCATAGTGGACTCAGGAACCAGCTTCACATTCATGGAAAGGCCCATCTACGATATGGTCTCGCAAGAATTCGAGAAACAGATGGCTAATTATACAAGAGCCAAGGACGTAGAAACACAATCAGGTTTGAGCCCCTGTTTCAATTTTTCAGGTCTGGAGACGATTTCTTTCCCGGAATTCACCATCAAATTCAGAGGGGGTGCCAATATGACATTGCCCCTGGAGAACTATTTCTCGTTGGTGGGCGAAGGGCAAATCGCCTGCCTGACGATTGTCTCAGGCAATGGGAACGTTCCGGCGGCGTCTAAGGGGCCGACGATGATTTTAGGGAACTATCAGCAGCAGAATTTCTACGTGGAATATGACTTGGAAAATGAGAGATTTGGATTTGGGGCTCGAAGTTGCAACAAGGAGACTTAGGACATTGGTCCAAGAACGCCTTGACTGGGAGGCTATTCGGTAACCGAGTTGACAACTGATTTGACTCGTTGCGTCGGTGGGAGCGGCAGGAGATGATGACCGTTGCGTAATGATACTGCCGTTTGTATGGCGTAGGCATAGGAAGGTGCATGTTGCGGCGGCCAGCAGGGCTGAATTTTTTTTATTTGGAATTGAATAATAACGATTGAAGTAGCTAGCACGGAATAGTAGGGGCAAGTACAGCTTATTGATTTTAGCTTATTATTATTGTTCAATAATTGTATCATCAAATGTCGCGGTTGGAATAAAGATGGTAAATAAAGAATTTAGATATTTCTATAATGCGTTATATTAGTTCAATAATTGCACAGCTTATCGTGGGTGGCGGCCGATATTATATGCATATGCTTGAAGCGGGTGAAAAGGTGGCACGGTTGCTTTTAGTTTGGGCAAGGTTTTGGGGTATGGATCCATGGAGTGTTTGATTTATCTTCCTATGCAAGGGAGGATGTATTCCTAAATCTTTATTGCATCCTCCTGAGCGAAAAGGAGCTTCTTTCCAATTAGGATCGATTCCTATTCATGTTCTTTCCGAAAATTCTCTTTCAGTAGTGGGTAAGGTAGAGAGGGAGAGGTATTCCAAAGAAAAGAAAAAGAAAAGGCCTTCATATTTTATTTGTTGGCGTCTGCGTTGTCAGTTTGTCTTGTAGTTCAGGGACCCTTTCATTTCTACACTGTTGTTGTGTTGGCATATACCACCAGTTGGGTGAGTCCAAAATCACCAACACTGTAAAAGAATTACAGAGTTTTACTGCCTATGATGCTGTTGACCCTTATATACATTACTTCGAACGGAATTTGGACCAGGTATTGAATGAAAAAACAAACAAAAATACATGGAGTTGGTAAGAAGAGTTAATATTTTATTATATACATACTCTTCATTTAAGATGAAGATAAAGCTATTCACTGATCTCCTGGAGAGTTGAAGTGGTTTCATTTATATTCTATGTCTGGATGGAAAGAAAAATAAGAAAAAAATATAGGAGAGGGAATAATAAGAATAAAAACTTCCTGCAATAGTAAACAAAAATTACTATTTTTAGGAGTGATAACAACAATGGGGAGATGCCATAAATAGGAAAGAGTGAGAGACAGGAGAAAGGAATTCCATAGACGTCCATTCTGGTTGGAGTTGGTATTTTATTACAGCCAGGTGACATGCCCGGGAACGTACGTCATCACCACCGCCAAAGCAAATTTATTGCAAAAATAAGAAACCGTATAATTAAACTGGCCAAGTCACATTACAGCTTGACCAGGCTTCTCGTATATATACTCGAAATCTGCGAGAAGGCGCTGCCAAGAAATAGAAAAGTTGACTTGAGAAAAAGGCTTGAATTCAGGGGAGAAAGTAGGAAGAGTGATGATGAGGGTTGGAAACTTGGAAAATGCATGATAATGGACACGTGGAGGGGTTGTTCATTGGAATCTTCACTCATCATTTGCCACTTGAGAAAAGTGGGTGCCATCCGAATGCCCTCCCCATTTACACTCTATAATTCAGGGCTTTTCTTAACACCCGCTATTTTAGCCTGGTCCCATTAATTAATATCAGATCGGACTCAAAGGATTCCATACATCTAGTCAATCTCCGCAACAAATGACACATTAATTATATATCGGATCAACCTGACGTTTGCCGCATATCATTTGAAAACGTACTACTAATATATAGCAAGGCAATTCGCAATTAAAGATTACTTAATCGCGTCTGATGTAGAGTGTGTTTATTATTGTTTATTGGAGGTCAATAAGTACTTATTACGTAAGTTAAGATAAAACTCCTCTCACAAAATAATTAATTGACTTATCCAGTTTATATTAAAATCAACGTAAGTGCTGCATAAAACATTTTTTACACTGATTATAAATAAATTTTTACCCCAGTTTTGAAGCCCGTGAATAAAAAAACTGGTGTACAAATTAAATGGGTGGCTTAAAAATAAATAAATAAAATTTAATCATTCTTATATGCCAATTCTACGATTAAACGGTGTGGGAAGATTTTTTACCCCAGTTGTTCGAGGGTAAAAATTCACAAACCACAAGAAATTAATTGGAAAAATGCCGCCACATACACTTTTGATCCCCATTTCTTTTTAACCATACCGCAAAATATAGATGTAGGAATCCTATTTTGTACAGCTGCGTGTCATATTTTTAGTGGGGAAATTTCTTCTCCATTTTCTTACTTTCACTTCATTTTTGTGTTCGATGCTGCAAATAATAGAATACTTACTTGAAAGTCGAACCATGCTTCCTTAACTATTACGTCTCTTGTTGTGCTTTCCCATTTTTTGTATGTTTCTATTTTTCATTATCGTCACCACTTTTTAGTGCTGTTCGACGGATTTGTTTGATTGCATAACACTTTCCGTTCTTTTATATATAGTACGGACATATTTTCACTAAATTTCGGTGATCTTTCATTTGTTTTCGAAAAATATACCAACTTCTTTTAAAGATAAATGCCTGAAATTAAAATTTATCAACTTCTTTAAGTCATTAAATTTAGTTTTTTTCAATAAAAGATATCCCTTTAATAATCTTTAATTTTGAATGACACGTAAATGTCTAAGATTTTTCGTTGGTAATACCCTTCCTGAATTTACCTCTATTCTCAATTTCAATAATTTTTTCCGCATGATTCCTTTCGAATATAAATTATTATTTGTCTCACTCGTGGATGAATCATATCCTATATATATATATATATATATATATAATACAGACACACACGGGCACATACGCAGATGAAGCTATGAGAAAAGAAATATATAAATTAGTAATAATAATATGGGACGATTTTTGCAATCGTCCCAAAGCCAAAATACTAGTGGGTATATTTTTTGTGGCCATATCCATTTATTTCGCCTATAATCAATTCAGGGAATAGCATAATGGTACAAGGGAGCTTGTATGTTTGGAGTGAAGGAGGAGGGCATGCCCAAAAATACAAGTTTGAGCTTTGTGCACCCAACACACACATCCTGGCTGTTAGCGTCCGTCTGCAAGCGGACTGTCCTAGTAACTTTTGATTTTGCTTTTGTTCTTGTTTGTTTAATCTGTAACACTTATTGTACGTAGCTCTCGCAGTTTAACTTGGCCAAAAACCATCGTGGTGCTTCTAGTGCCTCAACTTCTCCTGATAAGCAAAATGTGAGGAGGGGAACCGAGTTGAAGAGGGATCATATATATATATAGCAACAGCACTATACACATAAGGTTTGATGGTTTCATTTCATTTATTAATTATTGTCCCGATTTTTTCTCACAACAGCGGTGGGTTGCTATATATAGCAACCAGTGTCTCTCTGTCTAGGGGACCATCCACTCTCTAACATGGTAGTTTTAACGTTTAATGACGAATCCTATGAAGTTTTGAAGGTGCATGTGATATGTGTGTAATGAAGGTGGATGGTAGGATTGGAAAAGCCAATGGGGACCAACCATTTTGTTTTTCATCAAACACTTGAACTTGACTACCTAACCGCCTCAAACAATTGTCGGATTCATTCAATCCACGGAAATGCTTGTGCCCAATGCGCCAAATAGGTTTGATCCCTTTACCCTCAACATGTGAATGAGCATTGAGGATAAAGCTCTCCTCTTTATATTTTGATCTCTCTCTCTGTTTTTTTTTTTTAAATCTTAATTATTATTAATTCTGAATGCATGACTTCAAAACAAAGAAAACCTCAAGGTTATCATTTTCTGATTTTTTTTTTACCTGCTTCCCAAGTTTCATTTTGTTGAAGTTAAAAAAATCAATATTTAGTGTAAAATATTAAATTTATGACAAATTATTCAATTTATTGGCCATGAAAAGATGATACAATTCATTCATCACGTTCCAACTTTATATGTCATTGTCACCCATTTAACAATCATTCACATTATTATTTTGTCGAGGAAATGTTCAGTCTTTTTAAATTTAAATCAAATGCTAGTTTGATTCCTTAATTAAAAAAAATATTATTTCAATCCCTTAATTTTAATATTAAATTAGTTTTATTTAATAAAAAATGCTGACTTTACATATGTAAACGGTAACCCAACTCATTAAATGCTAACTCAGCATTTCTCATTAAATAAAATCAATGGTGTTACAATTAAAAGTATATTTTTTACAATTAAGTAACTAAAATAAAACTTAATGTAAATTTAAAAGAATACACATAGGGAAAATTGTGAATAAATCCTTCATTGGTAATTTATTTGTTAAATGGGATATTCGCGTGTAGATGATCTTTTGTGTATGCAAAATTATTCCCTATACGTGTGTAAAAATCTTGCCGACGTGTGCAGAAATTTTCCCTTCGCTTGTAAATATTTTCCTAAGTCTCATTTGATAAATAAGTTACCAATGAAGTATTTTTTAGCAATTCTCCCAATATTTATAATTTATTCTTTAATTTAAATGACAAATTAAAATTGGGGGAAGGTTTTGGCGGGACACAACCCCGCGCCGGATGCATTTGGGGAAAACCTCAGTTGCTGTCGGGACTATCCTTCGCCCCCGTTTGGCGGTCTTTCTCACTCTTTCTGGCAATCCGTCCATCGCTTTCTCTCACCAGTCAGCACTTCAAGTAATGTTTCCTTACCTCATACAATACCCATTTGATTTTTACCACAAATTCCGCTCATTAGGGTACAAATCGCAAAATTTTTATACTCAGAGTCAAGATCCTCCAAAACTCATTATTTGGTACTAATATCCACATAGTATATAGCTAGCTCAACATTAAGTTCGAGTTTGATCTGTTGTGTCTGACCTGTTTTCTTAAACAAAACAAATAATCTGTGTGTTCGTCATCTTTATGATATTGAATTCCTGCCGAGGTTGCACACTCGTGAGTTGTGTTCGGGCATAACGGGGCAACCAGCCCACTTATACAGAACGGGATATCATTAAAAATATGCCATATAACTCGGGTGAAATGTAGTCATACCTTTCATCTTTTACAGGAGACAGTGATTAGTGGAAATAGTCAATTATGGTGATAGACAATACCATCTAATTTTTTTCGATTGATATCTTCTCGACAAATTTCATATATTCTGCCTAAGTCTGAATGCTGATGATTAATTGTAATTATTCGGATATTTCATTGAACAACGAGTACTTGAAAAGTTTGGTCGTGTCTAAAAGTCAATGTACTTAGTGAAATTGAAGCAACATTACTTCAGGACGACTCTTTAATATAAACTGATATCTCTGGCAAATCCTTTCTATTCTCCTGTTCCTTTTCTGTTTTTTACCTTTGTTTTTTAACTATGGGTTTTTCTGTAGTAGTTGTTTTCTACCATGTCTTAAATCCATGTTGTTCGTTTATCTTGAATGGGACATAGGGCTTCATTTAGCCTTTTATGTACTAGGCCTACCATATCTTAGATCTTTTGGTACTGTTATCTTGGTTTCTAGTGATGTCAGGTTAGAATTAGATGACATGGTTTCTTAGCTTGCTTAATGCTTATGAAGAAACCACCTACCATGTATGATTGCTATGTCAAGGGGATCTACTGTCACCCATGTTCAGTTATATATTAATTTGCGAATAATTTGCAAGGACCTCAATTTCTTTTGCCTTTACTACAGTATTCAACCAAAGCCCCATAGGATTTCTTCATATCTCTAACTCTGCTGGACACTGCAGTAGTCTCCTGTCCCTTACATACTACTGAGTCTTTTAGGTTTGCTTATCATGAGGAAAGGATGATTTGGACTGCAATATGTGCATGAACTCTTGATGCCCACAATGGTGTAGTTATGTTCTTTTTACTCGCTGATGAGCATGCTGCCATTTAGTAGTATAGTATTAAATATTGCACTAAATCATCTTTGGTTCTACAGTTAGCAATGGCGTAGTCTATGAATTTATTACGAGTCCTCTAATTTTTTTGTGCTTGTCTGACATGGTTCAAATAGTAAAAGATCAATGGTATCAATTAGATACCTTTCTCCGTGCTAGAGGGTGCATTCACTTGAATCTAGTAGTTGTTGTCAGAATATCAGCAGAAAAGGAAAGGAAATTGAAAACTAAATTTTGTTGGGAACTTTTGCATGCCAGTTGCAATTGCTATTAATGAATTTAATGTTAGGAGTTCTTTTCCCCAGAAGGCTTTCTCACTTAAACGAAATATCCTTTGTCCCAGTATTGGATCTATATATCCACAATCAGTTAATTGTATGTCTTATGTTGTCATCTTCAAATTGCTGGTGAAAGATGTGTGATAAACAAAGCGCTGGTTGTTTATCCAATATTTTTCCTGATCTTGGATCTTAGATAAATATCTCAATGAAGGGAATGTATCTGATGGTCAATGATGATGCCAAAACTTTTTCTTGACACTTAATTGATGTGGAAATAGAAATGGCCATATGTTGTGCTCAAATCCAAAGAAGCGGGTTCTGTACGACCCAGGTGAAAAGCAATGTAGAACAAGCAGTGTCTTTGGATGTTTGTTCCCAGACTGCCCCTTGGACTTCTGTGAGGGCATTGCTGTAGTCTCCTTTCCCTTATACACTCCTGAGTCTCTTAGGTTTGCTTATCACGGGCAAAGGATTATTTGGACAGCAATATGTGCATGAACTCCTCATGGCCACTGGTTTAGTTATGTTCTTCTTACTTGCTGATGAGTATGCTTCTGTTTAGTATTAAATATTGCCCTAAATCATCTTTGGTTCTACAGTTAGCAATGGCATAGTCTATGAATTTATTGACTCCTCTGGTTTTTTAGTCCATGTCTGACATGGTTCAAATACTAAAAGATCTATAGTATCAATTAGATGCCTTTCTCTGTGCTAGAGGGCGGGTTCACTTGAATCCAGTAGCTAATGTTGTCAGAACGCAGAATATTAGCAAAAAAGGAAAGGAAATTGAAAAATGAATTTTTTGAGAACTATTGCATGCCAGTTGCAACTACTATTCATGGTTTTAATGTTAAAAAAGTTCTTTTCCCCAGAAGGCGTTCTCACTTAAACAAAATATTCTTTGTCCCAGCGTTGGATGTATATATTCACAATCACTTAACTGTATGTCTTATGTTGTCATCTTCAAATTGCTGGTGAAAGATGCGTGATAAACGAAGCGGCTGGTTTTATACAATATCCTTACTGATCTTGGATCTTAGATAAATATCTCAGTGAAGGGAATGTATCTGATGGTCATTGATGATGCCAAAAATTTTTCTTGACACTTCATTGATGTGGAAATAAAAATGGCCATATGTTGTGCTCAAGTCCAAAGGAGCGGAGAGCATTGTAGGAGCTACATTTTGTTTTTGTTTGGCTGATTGCAGGTGCAGTTCTAGTATTAGTTGCTTTATTGATCCTGTGATATTTGTTTTGAAATGATGGTATTTTCCCATATTTTCCAATTATTAGTCTGCTTCTTTGTATACAGGAGCAAAATTCATTGTAAAGTTGAATCAGTTTTCTTTGTAAGAGAGGTATCTGTTGCCTGATTCATTTTGTAGTTGAAATCGTTTCCCATATTACTTGTTAGGAGTAGGATGTAGAAGGTGAAACATCTTCCTTTTCTTTTGGCAAAGGTGTCGTCATTCATTTATATTCCAAATGACACATTAATTGTAGTGTTAGTATTTTTTTATGATGTCTTGTTAACTTCTCAATGTCTAAGTCCACATATGGCTCTCTGAGAGGGACTCGGTTTCAATATGAGAACAAGTCATTAAGTCTACAGTAATGAAGCTTTTATGTGCAGGTGTTGTCTGTCAAACTGTCAAGCAATCTGTCAAAATTTTAGAATTGGAGCATCCGTTGCAAAGGAACAAGCCTCTGCCATCAGTTGGATCAAGTGACAGATGGACCTTTGGTTTCTATAATTCAAAGTATTGTTAGGCTGCTTAATAAACTATTTGGCATGAAATCAGTAAACAGATCAGAGATCGGTTGTAGAATTTATTCTTACCCCACTGCTTCAGAATAATTCTGGAATGGGAGAAAGCTGAGCTGATTAAAGCTGTTGGTGATTTTTGGTTTGCATAATCTTGTTGCGTTTTGGTTGACTTTGCATGTCATTAGCATAGACAAGTAATTTATGTGCACTGCCAGCAAAAGAACTGGGGATTAGCGAAGCATGTAATAGTGCTTGTTTGGGATCACTTTTAGATATCCCAAAAGTACTTATTCACTTAAATTGAGATAAATCTCCTCTCACGTACTTACTTTGTATACTGTAAATTACGATTGAAAATCTACTTTTGAAGACTTCAATCATTATTCCAAGCAAACCCATAGTAAAAAATGTGTGTACTGTGTTCTATTCTTGGCATACTGACTAACAGATTCCTGTGACAAATAAGTTTATGTGTACTGTGTTATATTCTTGGCATACTGACTAATAGATTCCTGTGAAAAATAAGTTTAGATTTCGTGTAAAAATTTGTTTTTTTTGTTCGTCTCTGATATTTGAATTATTGGTTTCTTGGAGTGCCTATTTCTACTGCTAATTTTCGTTCTTTATGAATTCTAAATGCAACCATTTTTGCGGTCGTATTTAAATTGCGCGTATCAGTATACATTTCTATTCTCATCCTTTGAACGATCGTCTCGTTTTGATACTCTGTATCTCCAAGTAGAAATGCAGAGATCAGTTTAAGAATTAGGGAAATTATTTCGCCGGAGACGTGCGGGCAGAGAAAGAAAAGGCGGCTTTCTTTGATTTAGTCTGCAGTTAACTGAAAAGAGAAGGTGGGGAAAAAAAACATATTGCAATTTTCTGAAATCGTTTTTCTAAAAGGAATACCGACGCTAAATATTCTTGTGTAGCTTTTCACCCTCTTCCTCTTTCTTTTTCAGAGCGTTAAAAATGATTATTTCAAAATTTTAAAATTCCACGAGGGAGGCGAGCGTGGGGAATTTAGTGGGCCTTGAACCCGTTTATTCATGAAACTAAATGCTGGGGACTGGGCCATTATATTACTCAATTTGATAAATATGCTGAACCATTTATTCGGCAAGAGTTTTTTGTTTTGTGTCTCTGGTTTTCCTTAAAACTGTCTATAGAGGGTCATTATGGATTGGATAGCCTATTTAAAGTGAAATTACCAATTTACCATATGAGATTTCACATATGAGTGTGTCATTAAAAATTTTCAAAATTCATAACTTGGATGAATTCTGTCAGATGGACTGAGAGCTTACATATCTTCTCCTCTAGTATCTGCGTTTTAGATATCTTGGACGCTTAAGCTGTCATTATTGTCTACAAGGTTTTAATAATTAATAATCATTCAGATATAGTGCGTCTTTATTAGTGTTTCATGCTTTATCATATTGACCAATAAATTCGAAAGCAAACTACTTCTAATCCTATTCATACAAAAATAGAAATAAGGCATCCAATACTGCCGCTTTCAAAGAATTCTTGAATTCTTTATTGAGCAGGGAAATTTTGTAGCACAAATTAGGTAGCCTCGAGACAACACTAGCCATAGGGCTTATAGAAACAACGACTTGTAAAACTCCCACTTAATTACGAGGCCATGGAATGCTAAAAATTCTTCATTTTGTGCAGTTTTCAGAAGAGAGCATGAGGCAGTGTAATCATTTATGCTTCTAATTTTTAAGTTATAAGAGAAACACAAATTGGTTTAGTGCAGCGAAGATATGGAGCATTATATAATGAGGGACTTTTGGGAAAAGAGGACGTAATTCCATATGGCTTTTACACGAACAAGGCTGCCATGTCAAAATTAGGGTAACTTTTACATGCCATTCTAGCCTTTAAAGTTTAAAGCTGCCCATCCTGCCCAAAATACTATTTAACTAATCTCTTCTTCGCTTTGCCCTTAGTTTCATTTGCCTCTGCTGGATATTGCTTTCAGCCACATGGCCACGTAGAGGCCGAAGATGCTTATTTGAAGGCTCAAAAGCATAAAAATGAGCGTCCCTTTTGAGTAGATAATGCCATATTTTACTTTTAATATTGCTTTATGATACAGCGCTTTACTTTAGCCAAAAGATTATGCATATATATATATATATATATATATATATATATATATATTAAATAAAATATTTGAGCTCTAATCAAATGCGTTTCCCGCAAAATCAAGAGTCCTTGATAGCGAAAGGAGAGAAAAGATTGTCCTCGATCGCTTTCACTTTCCTACAAATCTCATGGTGTCTAACCCGAGATATAGTTCTTATAACAGTTGGGATGGCTTTTTCATTTCATTTTTGTTGGTTTTAAAACACTTATCCTTTATTTTTTCCCCATAAAAAAGAAAAAGCTAACCGTTATTGGTGGGGGAGAGAGAAGTATTGAGTTAGGGTGTGTTGTAAGTAAGTGTACATATTCCTCTCTTTCATTCAAACACTTGCTTTTCTCTTAGCGAGAGTGTGCTTTGTGCGTTCAAATAATTTGGTGCTCTCTTTGTAAGTCTTTTTATGCCAAACAAAGATACAAAAGACTTTTTGACTGGAACCTCTTTGGCTACCTCCACCATCCCATCCTCCTCGCCCACCCACACAAGGAATAAACGGTCGCGAGATTTGGATTACCTGTTCTCTTTTTTTTCAAAGCTCAATATCCTACAAGGAAAAAAAAAAGACTCATCGTATGGTCTCGTGCCTGTCACGTGCACGCAAATTACTAGCACAGTGACGACGTTGGGGCCATGTGGATTTTGCGTATGAACTGCCAAACATGAGGAATATATTGGTGAACATATGTGAATTGTGAAATGCTAAAAGAAATAGTTTTTCGTCCACTGGTTACCCATTATATGACTCAGTGTACCCATGATTGTTCGATCATACGCTCTTTTTCTTTCTTGTTATATATGTTGCTGAGCATTTATATATATTGGATTCCACAGCTTTTTCTTGCGAAATGACAAGCACAGAGATGCAGTGACTGAAATCAGAAATGACTGAAGCATGCATTCATGATAGGTCATGGATCAGAGTGTAAAACAAGTAAAAGTGGAAGGTGAATGAGGAATAAAAGAGTGATATGGCACTGTGTAGGAAATTATGGTCTCATTTCTTTATAGAATTTTTAAGCTTTCTTTTTGGTAGTGAACGCCTTGATGTAAGGGCTGCACTACTTATGAGTGTGATGCTATCCCTTCCCTGCTCTGCTTTCTATGCAATATTGGCTTTCCTCAGCTCATTGCTTTGAAATGTTCCACCCAAAACCCTAAAATGGACACAACTATCTAAGATACCTACACACAATGTACTCACTAGCTAAAATCTCACTAACAGCTCAGGTGGACCATAAAGAATCAAATGTATAATTAAAAATAGACTTTCCTTTATACCCTCCACTATATTTCTTAGCCCCTTGCACTTGCTGACACTACCCTTTATTGTTGTTCTTTTGTAAATCTAAATGCATTATGCTCTTAATTTCATATCGTCTCATATATAGAATGACAATTTTTTTTTTTTTGGCTTTCCGTGCATTACGATGCTTGACAAATAGTTTTGTGATGCAGATATGTGTAGGATTTGTTTGGTGAGTCTCATGTCTATAAATTAGGAAGCCATCTAGTGAGCTAGATTTATACATATAGTGGTCCTTCAGTTCATCATATATAGGACCAAACTACTGCGTAGAACAATAATATGCAGCTCACGGAATCAAAGTAGTCAATCATGTTAGAATCAATAATCAAGCTTGAAATGAAAGTGTGAACTGGACCGCACGTGCAGAAAATTTCTGCTATGCTTTCTTTTTTATTTTTTGGGGTATAGCTGGCGACGCTAGAATATTTGGTGGCTTGCCTGTTCCATGCAGAGAGATCATTGGGTATTAAAATTCTCGCAAATGCAAACTCTTCAACGAAGATAGATTGAGAAATGCCTGTTGATCAACGGAACTCGTTTTGGTTTCGGTGCCTGTCCCACCGAAAGCTCGTTTCATCTGGACCGTTCAGATGGATTTTAGATAGTTCATATTTGATTTTTTTTAGATTGGTTATTTTTTATAAAAAAAATCATTTTTTGAGAAAATATAAGATTATCTTTATTTTAGATTCTGTACTTATTAAAATAATTTTTTTTCAAAAAACAAAAAGTAAAAAAAAAATTAAATCTGGACGATCTAGATTCTATCTGGATGGACTAGATGGGAAGAGCTCTTTGGACGAGCAGGGAATCTTATTCCTTGATCAATGCCTTGATCAATGCTTACAACGTTGCAGCCACAGCAGAAGCATATAATTGATCAGCGATGGATCCAGAGCTAATCACATGGGGTCAAAAGTGAAAGTTACATAAAAATGGGGGTTATACTTAAATTTAAATTTTTTCCAGGTAAAATTAAATAAAATTTCAAGACAAGAAGCCCTGCTTTGCCCTCTTGTACATACGAGGTTGAGTAGAGTTATTAAATGTCAATTATTGGGAACCCATTCTTTTCACTACATTCTACATTTTCGATAATTTTAATAAGCTAAGGAACGCGAGCTTAAAAGTTTGAAAATAAGAAAAGATTTCATATAATTGATTGCCCAAATTCTTCCATATTTGCCATTGTCCTCCTAGTGGCATCCCAAAGAGCGATGATTTTCGACCCTAATTTGCCATGAGGCCAATATTGAGACACAAATGAATTGGGAACTGCTATGTGTATATTTTTACGTACAGTCATAGTGGTGGTTGTATTTTGGTAATCGTTACTTTTTTTTTTTTCCTTTTAGAATGAATGAATTATTAGGGACCAAAAAAAGGGGGCAACTTTATGAAATAAATGGAGGAAAGAAAAGGAGAGGGAGAGAATGTTGGTCTTAATCCCCATGCATATGAGGCTCATAAAGGCGTGTAAGTTAGCTTTTATCTCGGAAATTTCCATAAAATAAAAATAAGGAAGGCAAAGTGTGGCGCTTTATTCCCCCGTCTTTGGGTCCGGAAGAAAATCGTACACAATTCCCCACTCCCTTCTTAAAACTTAACCTCCCTTCTTCTTTTCAGTCCTCGTTTTTCGGCTGACGGTGAAAAAGATGTTCCCTCTGTCTCTATTCTTCATTTCTTCTATACCATAGGAGTGTCATCCATATTCTCTCCAGCTCCCTCGCCGATCCACTTGTTATAAATAAATTTAGGGTGCATAATATTAAGCACTGTGATTCTACCACAAAAAAGTTAACAGATATTACTTAACTGATTAGGGAAGTTGCCTTTATTATTTACTTATTAGTTAGTTTGTTGTAACAAACTTGTACACTTGAATAGTTAAGCCTAGTTGTTTATTTTCTGTATAATATGAGATATACTGTACATGATATTTCAATGAATGAGATTCTTGCTTCCTCACATTTCATGTTATGGTATCAGAGCAAATAGCTCTCTAATTCAGTTTTTCCCCCTTTTACCCTCTCATTAGGATTATCGAATATTGACTTTGCCCTTTACATGTGACCACATGCGTCGGCATCTTCTTCGTTCATTTTCAATCGACACCTCACTCTACGATTGTCTTCTTCTCTGGTTTTCTCAACAAGTATCCATGGCGACCGAAAGTTCTTTTGAATCTTCGTTGATTGCTTCAATTCAAGATCCTTCTAGCTGCTATTATTTGCATTCGAATGAAAATCCGGCTCTCATCCTTGTCTCACCACCATTATTTGATTCAAATTATCATCATTGATCTCAATCTATGATGATTGCGTTGATGAGTAAGAATAAACATCATTTTGTTGATGGTTCACTACAAGTTTAGGCAAAGACCGATGCTTTGTTCCCGGCGTGGCAACGCTGCAACATCATGGTGTCACTACTACAGAATATACGTTTTACGTCTCTAAAGGACATCCCTTTTTTAAAAAAGGACATAAAAAATAAAGACGGTGGCATATTTGTAATTATGGGTGAGAGCTGTTTAGTTTTATATGTTCCCAATTCAAATAGGGATGTCTAAAGTGTGATTTTATAGACTTTAAACGTCCCTATTTGAATTAGAGACGTCTAAAGTTTAAAAAAAAAATTTACTTTAGACGTCCCTAATTCAAATAGGAAGATCTAAAGTTTGTAAAGTTACACTTTAGACGTCCCTATATATATTAAGGATATCTAAAGTTTTTAAAATTTTTTTAAATGAGGGACACCCTTTGGCGTCCCTCATATATATAAGGACACCAAAGGGCGTCCCTGTTGATATATAAGGGATGCCATTTTGGCATCCCTAATTATATTAGGGACGCCAAAATGGCGACGCCCTTTGGTGTCCCTATATATATGAGGGAGGCCAAAGGGTGTCCCTCATTTTAAAAACAAAAAAAATTAACTTTAGACGTCCCTAATATAAACAGGGATGTCTAAAGTCACGTTTAAAGTAAAAAAAAAAGGACAACTTTAGGTGTCCCTAAATTAAATTAGGGACACCAAAAATAATTTAAATTTTTACTGACAGTATTTATTTGTCAGTTTTATACTAGTTTAGTCCAGATCTCTTCCCATTATCGCAAACACGAGAAGAGCTACCACCACCACGCATTTTAACTCTTGTTTCTTCTTCTTGATATGCTCTTTTTACTCTTGCTTATTCCTTTCTCTCTTTTTTTTTCACCTCCAGATTTGTTATGCTTTCTTACCATCTTTTATTATTTTATCCTCTTTCTCCTTTTTCTTTGGGTTTTCCTTCTATTTTATCTTCTAACTCGTGTTGTTATGGCTTGTAGATCAAGACTCTGAAACATGCTTCATGGCCATGTTCCCACTGAGAAAACGAGGTTCATCTCTCCCTGTCGCTTTTCTCTATTCATTATTACGAGAAAATAAATTTCAATAATAGAAGGAGATAAGTTTTTTACAACTAATTCCTCTTATTATTTTCATCTTCTGCCTATGAGATTTCAGTTTTGGAGTTATTATTGTGTAGATTTTGGATTTGGATTTCAGATACTAGATCTGTAATTTTATTGATGATGATATGTGATTTCTGGTTTTAAATACTGTTTAGTCCAGATCTGTAATATAAACAATTTTTTTAAAAAAAACACTTTAGACGTCCCCATTTTAAATTGGGGACGTCTAAAGTGCTACAGTGACACTTTAGACGTCCCCACTTTAAAGTGGGGACGTCTAAAGTGTCACTGTAGCACTTTAAACGCCCCTTTTTAAAATGGGGATGTCAAAAGTCCAGACCTTAGACGTTCTTTTATCTACGGACGTTATTGTCATTTTTTACTATGTCGCTCACATAGACGTAACCTTGTTTTCAGTCGTTAAAAGGCCTTAAAAAGGGACGTTAAAATTTTTTTTTAAGTAGTGTGTTAACTTGGCTTACTCGATCGATTTCTCCCTCAATCGCTCAGAGTATGATCTGGCTTAATCGAGCTGTGGATGTGTGGAATGACTTAAAGGAATGATTCAGTTACAGTAATGCTTTTAGAGTTGCCGAATTGTAGGATTAGCTCTTCCAGATCAAGCAAGGTGATCTTTCCATTTCAGACTATTTTACTAAAATTAAGATAATCTAGGATGAGTTGCTTAATTTTCGCCCTATTGCTGAATGTTCCTGTTCTTCATGAGAGTATTTCCGACAAGATTACGTTATTCGTTTCTTGAAAGGCCTTAACGATCAGTTCTCTACTGTAAGGTCACAAATCATGCTTATGGATCCTCTTCCCTCTATTAACAAAGCTTTTTCACTAGTCCTTCAACATGAACTTGAACTTGCTAGTTCAATTGAACCAAACATATGTTTCACCCGTACTAACATTCCATACAAGTCTAACAATAGTACCAAGATGTGCACCTATTGTGGTAAACCAAGGCACACAGTGAAACATGCCACAAGAAGCATGGCTTCCCTCCTAGCTACAAGAATCGTTTCAAGGCTTCGGTTAATAATATGGTCACCTTTGATTCTAGTTCTCCAGATGGTATTTTGTCCTCTAAACCCTCTTTTGCTAATCAATCTATCAATCAAGATCAATATAATCAACTCATTGCTCTGTTGCAACTTAAGTTTGTTGTCAATCATGATTTAAATGCTTCTTCCTCTGTGCCAAAAACCAATTCTATTGCCTGTGTTAATCAGCTTTCATCCCTCACTTTAATGCCAAATGCCAACACTGCAGGTATATATGTTGTTATAGCTTCCACTTCTCTTGATTCCTGGATTTTAGACAGTGGTGCTACTGCCCATGTTTGCTTTTCTCTTGAATTATTTATTTCATATTCTAACATTGTCCCTATTAGAGTTTCTATATCCACAAATTCTGTTATAGTTACTAGCATATATGGTACTATTCAACTAAATGATCATATTCGCCTATCTAATGTGCTCTACATTCCAGAGTTCCATGTTAATATCATCTCATTATCTCAAATGACTACTGAGATTCCTTGTCAACTTGTTCTCTTCTTCCAAATGCATTATACAAGACTTGAGGACATAGAAAACGATTGGTACTGCTGATCTTCATCAAGGATTGTACAAGCTGCATAGTCCTTCTAAGTTTGTTGCTTCTGTTGGTTCTTTTTCTGCTAAACCTTGTAACCTTCCCTTAGTGCTGGGAATTCAGGCTAGCCCGCCACTTCGCTAGCTCGCCTTTTTTTTTTTTTAAATTTTCACTCTTTCTTTTAAATTCCCATCCCTTTCTCTTTTACTCACTTACATCAAACTTCTTTTCTTTTATACATTTATGTTAGGAAGTTAATTTCATTCTTACTTTCTTTTTTTTTTCATCTACTCACATAACAAAAACATATAAACACATCTTTTTAAAATTTAATAATAGCAGAATAAATAAATATAATATGAAAATAAAAATGTCAAATGAAAAGTATGAGGAATTAATTAAACAAAACATCAAAGAAAATGAGATAAGGGTGTTTAGATTTATTATATTTAAAAAAAACCAAAAACTGAAAAAAAAATTGGCGAGCTAAACGGGCTGAACCCGTTGAGCTCGAAATTAAACGGGTCGCCATTCGCTCAGCCTGAACCTATTTAATTTGGCAGGCTGGCGGGCTGGCCCGAATTACCAGTTCTACCTTCCCTATTCTATTTCTGGTAAATCTTGTAACCTTCATTGTTCTATTTCTGCTACACCATGTACATCACAATCTCACTTCGATTTATGGCATTTTAGACTGGCCACTTAACTTCACATGTTTTAAATGTTTTGAAATAGCAAGTTCCTTTCATTTCTTGTACTTCTTTTGATGCTTGTGATGTATGCCACTTTGCTAAGCAAAGAAAGATTCCATTTCCAATAAGTACTACCAATACTTCTTTCCCTTTGCAGTTACTACATGCTGATATATGGTGTCCAAATAAGCTTTCTTCCATTCATGGTCATCGTTATTTTTTAACAGTAGTGGATGATCTTACACGTTTCACTTGGTTATGCCTTTTGAAATTTAAATATGAAGCAAGATCTTCTTTTCAATCTCTTATTGCTTTACTTGAAAATCAGTTTAATCATCATGTTAAAAGTGTTACGATTGATAATGGAGTTGAATTTTAAATGGTTTCTTTTTATTCTTCTAATGGTAGTTTACACCAAACCTCTTGTGTTGAAACCCCACAACAAAATAGTGTTGTAGAAATGAAACATCAACATATTTTGCATATTGCTCGTGCCTTATGTTTCAATCTTAGTCACCTTTAGATTATTGGAATTGTGCAGTTTCTCATGTTGTTTTCATCATTAATCATTTGCCTACTCCTATCTTGGCAAACAAAACTCCATTTCAGTCTTTACATAATATAGTCCCTGATTATAGTGATTTTAAAGTTTTTGGTTTACTTTGTTTTGCTTGTACTTCATCTACTCATCGAACAAAATTTGATGCTAGATCTCGAAAATGTGTTTTTCTTGGTTACAAAACTGGTACTAAAGGTTATGTCTTGCTTGATATTCAAAATCATCACATTTTGGTTTCTAGGCATATTATTTTCTATGAATCAATCTTTCCTTATGTCACTGGTTTTGTTCCTCATTTGTTCCATTTAATTCTATCATTTATCCTCTTCCTTCTGTTCCCAATTTATCCTCTCATACTGCCACTCCCTCTACTGCTACTCCCTCTCCTGCTTCTCCTACAACCTCTTTATCTCCTACCTCTTCATCCTCCTCTCCTCCTGCTTTCCCCTCTACCACCTCTGCTAATTCTGCCACCAGTCCCTTTGCCTCTTCTTTTCCTTTTCTCAGATCACACAGACAGCATAAGCAACCTACTTACCTACAGGATTATCACTGTTCTCTCCTTACTTCAATACCATTGGTTTCCATCATTCCTATAAATACCCTCTTTCTTCATTCCTCTCTTATAGTAATGTTTCTTCATCTCACAAGCATTTCATTTGCTCCATTTCTATTCCATTTAAACCTCAAAATTACTAAGAAGCTATTAAATATCCTGAATGGAAGCAAGCTATGCAGGCTTAAATAACAGCCTTAGAGCAAAATAATACATGGGTTTTGACTGCATTACCTAAGGATAAGTTTCCTATTGGTTGTAAGTGGGTTTTCCAGACAAAATTTCATGTCAATGGGACTTTTGAGCAATATAAGGCCTGTTTAGTGGTGAAGGGCTATACACAAATTGAGGGGGTTGATTATTTTGATACTTTCTCTCCTGTTGCTAAAATGACTACTGTGAGATTATTGCCTTCATCTAATTGGTACCTTGAACAATTAGATGTCAACAATACTTTCCTACATGGTGATTTGCATGAGGATGTTTATATGTCTCTTCCTTTTGGTTTTTCCACACCCAATACACGACTGGTTTGTAAATTGCAAAAGTCTCTTTATGGTTTCAAGCAGGCTTAATGACAATGGTTTGCTAAATTGTCCTCTGCTTTATTGTCTTGTGGCTATACTCATCTTTCAAAATTAAAGATCTTGGTAAGCTGAAATTTTTTCTTGGCTTGGCCTTAAAGTAGCTCAATCTACTACTAGAATTTCTCTTAATCAAAGGAAGTTTGCCTTAGATATTCTCAATGATGCTGGTTATTTGGGCTGTAAGCCTCTTTCAACTCCAATGGCTCGTCATACTCGTTCATCCCAATATGTTGGCACTCCTCTTTCGGATGTTGCTCCCTATAAGCGATTGGTTGGTCGCCTTCTTTATCTCACCACCACATGGCCTGACATACCTTATGTTGTGCAGCAGTTATGTCAGTTCACTCTTACTCCAAAATCAGTTCATTACAAAGTTGCCTTACGAGTGCTCCGATATATTAAACGCTATCCAGGGAAAAGGTATCTTCTTTCCTTCCTCTTCTTCTCTTCAATTAAAAGCTTTCAGTGATTCTGATTAGGTTGGTTGACCTGACACAAGATGGCCTTTATCTGGATATTGTATTTTCCTTGGAGATTCTTTGGTCTCATGGCGTACCAACACTACAAAAAGACACCCGATTTCCAACGGAATTTGTTCCGTCGCTAATAGGTGTGTTTCAAACAAATTTGTGATGGAATTTCAATTCCGTCGGAAATTTCCGACCGAACTGATTCTGTCAGAAATTCCGTCGAAAATTCATTTTTGTCGCAATTTTTTTAAAAAAAATTCAAAAATTATTTTTAAAAAATTTCAATTTTTTTTAATTTACAAATGCTAAGTGTTTGCTTCTCAGAGCGCCACGTGTCTTTTCCTTGTGCTACCACGTGTTAGCACCTCATAATTCCTCCTAGTGCCTTTCCTCCCGTTCGAACCCGCGACCTCAAGCTATCAACGCCTTCGCGCACGAGTGTTTGCCAGTTACGCCGAAATGAACCTATGTCATATTATTAGATATTATTATATATATAATATTATCATATATATATATATATAAACATACATACAATTAATTAATTATACACATATAATTAATTATTAATTATATATAACATTATTAAAAATAATTAAAAATTTAATAAAAACGTAAAAAATATTTATATATTTAATTTTTTAAATTAAAATTACTTAATAAATAATAATTTAATATTATAAATATTATTTTTAATATAAAATTATAAATATAATATTATTAAATTATATATTATTTTTAAATAAAATAATATAATAAGAATATCATAAATATTAGTTTATTAGAAAATTTTAAATATAATACTAATGAGTAATAATATAATTTTAATAATTAAGGTTAAATAGAATTATTTAATAATTAATATTTTGATTTTATAAATATTATTTTTTTAAAAATTAATAAATTTTAATTTTTTCAACCGAATTTCTGTCGGAATTTGTCTTTGGAAAATTTCTGATGGAAGTCGGAAATTCCCTCAGAATTTTTCACAGAAAAAATTCCATAGCTAAATTTGCCTTGGGAAATTCTGTCAGAAAAATTTCCATCAGAATTTGCCACGGAAAAGGTTCCGTCGAAAATTAGGTATTTTTTTGTAGTGCAAGAAGCAAACTGTTGTCTCCCTTTCTCCTTCTGAGGCTGCATATAGGGCCATGGGGTGTGTGGCTTGTGAAATTCAATGGCTCCTATATCTCTTGGTTGATTTGCAGATTCCTCACTTCCCTCCTACCATCTTATATTGTGATAACCAATCTGCGGTGCATGTAGCCTCTAATCCTACTTTCCATGAAAGGACAAAACACCTGGAAATTGATTGTCACTATGTTCAGGAGAAGGTTCAAGCTGGAATTATTCATCTCCTACCTGTTTGGAGTGCTAATCAACTTGCCGACATTTTTACCAAGCCTCTTGATCCACAACCTTTTCATGGTTTCTTGTCCAAGCTTGGCATGATTAATATCTATGCCACAGCTTGGGGGGTAACAGATATTACATAACTGTTTAGGGAAGTTACCTTTATTATTTACCCATTAGTTAGTTTGTTAACAAACTTGTACACTTGAGTAGTTAAGCCTAGTTGTTTATTTTTTGTACAAATATCAGATATACTGCACATGATATTTCAATGAATGAGATTCTTCCTTCCCCACATTTTGTGTTAAAAGTCTTTAATCTGATGTTACTTTAGTCTGCCATTATTTAATTATTTATCTGAAGGAATGAAGTCATCAAACAAGTAGTTTAATATTAATGGATCAGCTACGTTCCTTAATCGAGTTTGATTGCAATATGTGTACTGTTGGAAGACGACCACACTAAGGATATGGAGACTGAAGTAAATGGGTACTGTAAAGTGGTGTTGAATTCAAGTTAATGAAGCGCCTTGCGTGACTTAATTCTTCTCCCTCATGCGAATAGAAAATAGTACTAATTAGATACGCGTATATAAAAAAGAAAGTGGCCCACTTGCCAATTCCTCTACCTTTCTTCTCGCAAAAATTTGGTGTATGAGTAAGGAAGAGAGAGAAAGTACTATGTGATAGAGCAAAGCTGAGTTGCCATTGATACTGGTGCATTAGTCCTGCTCGTCAGCACATGCATTCCACTTTCCATAACAAAATCAACTTTGGACCCCAAATTTTACCTCCTCCTCAAGAAAAGCACACTCTCCCCCTTCCATAAGTTTCACTTCCCCCTCTCCTCTCCCTCTCCCTCTCTCTCTACCCTGATAGATCAGATACGAAGACGGCCAAAGTTTCATGGGCTTAGTAAGTCACTAAGTCTAGCAAAGTCTCTTCATTATAGAGTAACTAGGGGTAGGCTTCGAAACCTATACCTGCAAATACATCTGAGCCGATATATAAAGCTAATTAATGCACTGATCTCTCCCTCGGAGTACTGTAGTTGTCGTTGAAGCTGAAGAGATGAGAACTGGAAGCTGTGCAGTTCAACAGGGGCTAACCGCAGAGGCGGCCACCGTAGTGAAACAAGCAGTGACTCTGGCGAAGCGTCGTGGCCACGCGCAGGTCACTCCGCTCCACGTGGCGAACACCATGCTGGCTGCTTCCAACGGCCTCCTCCGTACGGCTTGCCTGCAATCTCACTCTCATCCTCTGCAGTGCAAGGCCCTGGAGCTTTGCTTCAACGTCGCCCTCAACCGATTACCGGCTTCCAATTCGTCCAGTCCCATGTTGGGCCCACCGGCCCACTCTCCTTCCATCTCCAACGCCCTCGTCGCAGCCTTCAAGCGAGCCCAGGCTCACCAGCGCCGGGGATCCATCGAGAATCAGCAGCAACCTCTCTTAGCGGTGAAGATAGAGTTGGAGCAACTCATAATTTCAATTCTGGATGATCCTAGTGTGAGCCGAGTCATGAGGGAGGCCGGGTTCTCCAGCACCCAGGTGAAAAGCAATGTAGAACAGGCAGTGTCTTTGGATGTTTGTTCCCAGAATGCCCCTTCGCCTTCTGTGAGTGGCAAGTCAAAGGATAATAACAACATAACCTCGAATGGAGGCAAAACCTCTGGGTCGGTTTCAGCAGTTAGGGAGGAGGATGTTACAAGTGTTTTGGATAATTTGAGGAATCAAAGAATGAGGAGTAGTGTGCTTGTGGGGGAGTGTGTGACAACTCTAGAGGGTGTTGTGAGAAGAGTGATGGAGAAAGTTGAGAAAGGGGATGTTGACGATGAGGGTATGAGAGATGTCAAGTTCATTTCTCTTTCTCTTTCTGCTTTTGGGCAAGTGTCTCGAGTACAGGTTGAGAACAAGATCGAGGAGCTTAGGAACTCCGCGAGAAGCAGCAGTGAAAGCAAAGGATTTATTTTGTATGTAGGAGATATTAATTGGGTGTTTGAGTATAGGGCTGGTTCGAGCCAGCAAGGGAGAGGCTATAATAACTACTGTCCCGTGGAGCACATGATCATGGAGATTGGGAAGCTTATTAGTGGGATTAATGGAGAGAATAATGGAAGATTTTGTGTGATGGGTGTTGCCACTTTTCAGACATACATGAGATGCAGAAATGGATATCCCTCGCTCCAGACTCTTTGGGGTCTTCATCCTTTCACTATACCTGTGGGAAGCTTGAGCTTCAGTCTCATCGCCGACAGGTAATTAATTAAAGTTGGATATGTGATCATTTTAGTGCTGCTCTAGTTCATGCTTTACGTTCCATTTCCAACACGATTCTCTCCATATCAATGAAGGAAAAATGGGAGAAGAAAAAGGAACTGTCTTTTACTTTTGAAGTTAGGTTAATTAAGCCAGATAGTGGGGGAATACGTTTTCTCTTTCTCAACTGGTTTCCGTTAAGTGAAACGAGTAATGTGTCTGCCATTATTATAGTCTTTGTTTGGCACTGATTAGAAATAACAAAGAAAGAAATTTCGCCTTTTGTTTTCTTTCCAACGATTAGGAACCCTTCAATATATTATTTCATCCTGGTGTCCTTTCTTTTGATTATTTTTCCTTTCCATTATGCTGTTACTGTTCTGGTGGCTTCTGAGAAGGTGGAATATTGTGTGTGTGTGTGTGTGTGTGTGTATGACCTAGAATTAATTAAAGAAGAGTTATCGACTGAATGATCATAATCTCATGATCATCAATTGAATTTCAATTTTCCTTTTTCAGTGGTCTACAAAATGAGTCCACCGAGAAAGCCGACAACGGAGCCGGCTGGCTATTACCAGAAGGCGATAAGGAGAAGAGCCCGGATTGTTCGGCTGAGCCGTCCGCCATGCTCGACGTCCAAGTTCGAAGCTTGCCGACCAGCACATGCAACAGTGACTCCAGCACTTCAAGCCTTCCCGCATGGCTTCAACAGTGCAAAAATGAGAGTAAAGGAGTTTCGTCCAATGATCAGGTCTTATATTTATCCTCAAACCCAAACTAATGGAACATAATACCTTCTGAGTTGATTTTTAAGAGATAATAAAACTAATTAAACTATTTTAGTTTATTTATATGAATAGTTTTTCTCAAAACTAAATTATTTTATCTAAATTGATATATAATATAACAACACACTATATATAATATGATTAAATAATTTATTTAGTTTCTTTAATCTTTAAAATAAATTAAATCTTATATTTAAAATGGAAAGAATCATTTTACTTATTTGTATAATTTCTGAACCATGCAATAAGACGAAATTTTTATCTCGTTATTTTTTACCAGGATTGTGTCGTGGTTCGCCAAAAGTGGAACTCGGCGTGCAATTCAATCCAAATACCACTTTTTCCTACTGAGAAAGCGCTCACAGTCTCCTCCGTATCACCTTCTTCATCAACTTCCCATGAACAGCTACACCCTAATTTCTGGATCTCATCAAGTGCTAATAACTCCAACAAGTCCAATGAGCCCACTTTGAAAATTTACATCCCAGAGCACAAGGACGCGAAACAACCATTTCCATCATCGAATCCAAACTCCACCTCATCAAGCGACGTAATGGAAACGGAGTATGTGAGCAGGTTCAGAGAATTCAACTCAGAGAACTTCAAAACCCTATGCGATGGTCTGGAGAGAAAAGTGCCGTGGCAGAAACATATAATACAAGAAATCGTAACCACAATTCTACAATGCCGTTCCGGCATGTTAAGACGCAAGGGCAAGGTAAAAAACACGTGTGAATTAAAAGAAGAAACGTGGTTGTTATTCCAGGGAGTTGATGTTGATTCTAAAGAGAAAATAGCCAGAGAACTCGCAAGGCTTGTGTTTGGGTCCCACAGGAACCTCTTGTCATTAGCCTTAAGCAGTTTTTCTTCAACAAGAGCGGATTCAACCGAAGATTGCAGAAACAAGAGATCAAGAGACGAACAAAGTTGCAGTTACATTGAAAGATTCGGGGACGCAGTCACTAGTAACCCTCATAGAGTTATTCTAGTTGAAGATATAGAGCAAGCAGATTATCGTTCTCAATTGGGATTTAAAAGGGTTATTGAAAGAGGAACAGTTACGGACTCGAATGGTGAAGAAGTTGGGCTTAGTGATGCTATCATAATTCTGAGCTGTGAGAGTTTCAGTTCGAGGTCAAGAGCTTGCTCTCCACCAGTGAAGCACAAGTCGTCATGTGGAGAAGAGAAGAACGACGTCGTAGCTAGTTTGGAGGAGACAAGCCCTGGTGTGGCTTTGGATTTGAATATTTCCATTGATGATGACGACGACTGTGAAAAGGATCAGTCTGTGGATGACATTGGCCTTCTTGAATCCGTTGATAGACGTATAATCTTCAAGATTCAGGAATTGTAAGGCCAAAAAACAACTTTAAAATCATTCTTCTTCCTCGTTTTTCTGTGTTATTTTAGGCTTCGATCTTTTTTTTATCCATATATTCACTTCGTTTTCGTCATATCCTTGGATTCCTTAGGGTTGGAGGTGAAATGTGATGGCATGAGTCAGTAGGTCAAATTAATCATGTAGAATTACATGTATATTACCGGGTTTAAATTGTTATATCCTATCTCTACTACTATAGAACTTTGGGGAGATTCCATCTAATTACTTCCACCTTCCTTTTTTAGGTACTATAGATTTTGGCTTCTATACCGAACAAATTATCGGCTGATCTATATGTGTGTGTACTTCTTCATGTATAAACAAGAGTACTGTGATATTTTAATAATCTAAATATAAATATGCTAGTTTGAAATATAATCTGCATGTAGATGATCTAGATTTGCAGAGATAAAGAAGTTTGACTGTTTGTTATATGGCGATGACCTATTCATATTTTATTATCACATCTCAGCCCAAAATTCCATAAGCAAAATTACGTGCTCGGTAATTCGTTTTCCCCGTTTTCACTTTCTATTTGGATCATGCATTTCCTCGCTCACACGTTAATTCATCATATGGAAGAAAAGCAATGTCGGAAAGTCGTTCACCATGATGTTTTACAACAATAACGTCTATATTTTACGTTATTAATTAAATGATGATATGTTGATCCCACGCACATGCGCACGTACAAAATATATTCTTAATTAATAGTAACGTTCGCCGATAAAATTATTTTGATAACTTGTTAATGAACTCTACCAGTAATTTAGGACACCGGATGTAGTTTGTTTGACCCTAAGTTTTCACTTGTGATCGAACCCTTCGATCGATTCTTCTTTTTCCTTCCGGTAAATACAATATTAACAGAAAAAATGGAACAGCAATTAGCTGTGATACTTGGAGAGTGAACTTACTAAAGCTTAATTACTAAAAACTCTACTGCGATCATCAGATATTATTACTTCATGATTAATTCTCCAATAAAACACTATAACTATGAATTATTTATTTATTTTGTCATCAAATGTGAACTTGTGGGTCGCCCCATCATGATACGCGTTATCAGCTTCCTTACACAGAAAACAATAAGTTTACTTTATAATATCTCTAATCTTTTCAACGCGGAGCTTGGGGCCTACCACTTATGGTTTTTCTGCTTGTGAATATGAAACAACTAAGTTATATAGTAAGGTAAAAAATAAAGCACTGGCTAGGAGAGAATGCTTCCAAGTTGGGATAACTAGAGACATTTCTAGCTTCAGAAAGTTAATGGGAGTAAGAGTTCGTGAAAAGATAGTTTCCACTTTAGTAAGCAGTACTGAACGAAAATCTTAAATTTTGTATAAAATCTTAAATTTTGTATGGGCGATTCAATTGGTATTTCTCCCTAGGATTTTGTTTGTGTCGTTGAAATATTTTCTTTTTCCGAAAAATAAAAATGGGACTTGAAAGTTTTTTGTATTCATTATTTTGTTAAAAAACGAAAATTGTTTAACTTTTTTTTTTATCAATCTCTTTTGAATAACATTTTCCTCTACTGTGTGATGAATTCGAGTTAAACTACATTAGTCACTGCTTATGGATGATATAACTTATTTTATAGAATATAGTATTTGAAAAATAATGTGCCGGGCATCACATGATATATATACACTTCTGTAATGGCTAACGAAGCAGATAAGAGTATTGATAATATGAGTTATTAATTACAATTTTTCGCTCACACACATACAAATCGTGATCTACTTTCGTCATGCGCATAGAATATGATTACCAGCTAATACCCATCGTTTGTCATTATTTTTCATTTGACTGAAATAAAAATTATTTTTCATAAAAATTTTCTGATTTAAAAGACAATAGAAATTTTTCTAAACTATAGTTTTTTCAGGGAAAAAAAAAAAATCTTGTTGCTCTCACACACCCGTCCAATACTTCCACTGGAAGTGACGTACTAAGATTTACATTTGCTTGTTGCTGCTGGGTTTGTGCTCGCTTAATTACAAAGCAAAGTGAGATCCGAACGCATTCCACACACATGTACAATAAAATGCATTGTACGAGGACTGCCACCAAAAAAAAAAAAAAAAAAAGCATTGTACGAGGACTGCCAAATGATCAATGATGCTTGACCCCATTCTCAAAACAAAAGAATTTAAGCACTAAGGAACCTATATCTAAGGTAGCTCAATTTCTTCTAAGACCGCACTATCCATTAATATTCCTATTATCAAATGGCCCATGTCTCTAAAGTTTTTCTGACTGGTTGATAGGATTAGTCAAATGGAGCACTAAATACATACACACAGATTAATGGCTATATGTTGATTAGCTTACTGTATTCTTATGAAATAATTAACGTCATCTGTTACGGAAATGGCTGCTGGAATTTGTACACAGTTATTCTCTTCTTAAACCTGACATCCAATATGCTGTAAAGCCTATATTCAGGAATCTACCAGCAGCTCTCTGTCTGGATTAAGTAATAATTAAGAGTTCGTATGGTGAAGGGCTGATCATGCCCAGTACCTTTTCACTTTATTCCCAATTGTTGCTTTTAAATCTCTCACATTAATTAAGCAACTTTATTGTTTTTAGTATTATTTATTAACCGGTTCATTAATTGAATAGCATCAAACACATACTTCATAGCATAAGTAATCAAGCTTTTATTCTTATTTTTAATCTCTCTGATGAACTTTGGGTTTTGCTAAACATCTCGTTTTGATCATTGATAGTCTGGAATTTGATCGCCCAGATTTAATAGAATTCAATAAATAAAATATCTGGTGAATAGTCTTTGGTCAATAAAGGCTACGCAATTTTTTTGAAAAAAGAATAAGCTGGAAGTGCTATATATATCGGCAAGCTAATTGCTTAGTGCATCCTTAATCTATGCATTGCACAAATGATATTGGACTGCACAAATTATTAGTTAAAACAATGATCCATAACGTAAGGTGTTAGTGCAAATTGGCGAAGCAACTTTTTCTACTTCTGAAGGGAAAAAGTAAAATGTTCGCTAAGATACATCAAAAAAGCACTACTTTTTATGCTTTGTGCATTGCATTTTGCAAAAGAATCGTTGATTTTTCATAACCCAACATTCTCCTCTTTGGAAAGCTAGAAAAGGTTGCGGGACATGGATTCAAAATAAAACATATAAAACCATAAAGCATAAAATATATATGAAAAGAAAAGTATTAAGATAAAGAAAGGGAGATAGATAAGCATCTCTTCTTTAAACCTTAAATATTGATGTTACTGCTTTAGAGGGTTGCTAAAAAGATGATTATCTTCTCAACTTTATTTAAAACCCCTTAGCATAAGTCGAGAATTTGTCGCTTATTGGCTTTTTAAAAAGAATGGGTCTTGAAGAAAAATCAAATCAATTAATGCATCAGTGGTGGACAAATGTTTTAGTTTGATGAATGCTCTATTTCGATCTCTCTAAAACCGCACTATATGCTTATGCTCTCTCCTACCTTTTACTTGTCTCTCATAATATCCTTTTCTTTTTTGCTATCTGCTGAGAAAGCAGCAAGCCTCTATCTTAGGCTGTGTCTCTTTCATTGTCCCTCGTTTGTTTTTCTTATTCAGTTGTTCAGCCTTTTTAATTTCTCTGCAATTTAATTTTTTTCTTGATTAGTTGGCAACATTTCATAATTTGTTCTGTCACAGCAGTGTGTCGTATCTAATTCTTCCTCCATCTACACGTGTGTGTGTGTGTGTGTGTGTGTCCCTGTGAAACAAAGCTTTTTCTATATATATGTCCCTGTGAAACAAATCTATAATATTCGTGTCCTATGATAAAGCCAAAACACACGCAAATATTGAGGGAATATATAAATATGATAAAGGCAAGTATGAAATGATAGAATTGATCAATTGATGAAATTTCTTGAGAGAATTTATTTAAATGGACACTCCATCGTTTAATATTTCAGCGAAAATTTCTGGGACCCCCCCATCTAAGTTAACTGTTTCTTTTCTCCCCCCCCCCCCCCCCCCGGTAACGAGAGAGAAGATATATATATTTTTTAACCTTTTGGACAAATTCTTCATCTAACTAAACTATCATAACAAGAATTTACTGTTTTTATTAGAAACAGTTGGGTTTGATGGATCATGTGAGCAACGTCCCAACCCGATAGCTTATTTGCCGAATACACGGTCTTAATTATATTGCTACATTAATAAAAGCAGTACGAACCATGGCGAAATGGAATCTATTTTGCCTTAAAAGCAGGAAGATAAAGTTGGCACCTAATAATAGATAAATTCTTAACACATTATAAAAAGGGGGGGAAAAGAAGAAAGGAAAATAAAAATTAATATTAATAAAAACGTAATAATTGTGGAAAGTGATTATGCCTTTTACAACAAATAAAGCTTCTCTCTTTTTTCGTGGTGGATATTTACTCCTTGCTGAGGTTACTTCTATAATGCGCATCTTTTTTGACAATTTGGATGGTTCATCAGCCATCTTCGTTTTTTTCCGGGTAAAGTTGGACGTAACTTATTAATAACAAAAAAAAAACAAAGAAAGGAAAGAAAAGGTGTTTTAATGAGTGTTTGGAATGACTTAATTTTACGAAATAAGCACTTATTACATAAGTCGAGACAAAAACCCTCTCATATACTTACCTCGTATACCGTGAATTACGAATTATAAGCATTTATTGCCTGAAAATAAGTTATCACAGACGAGCACTGTTAGGTTAAAGTGATAAGGATATAATGGAAGAAAGGTTGACATGGTTTTGAAAATATATATTGCCCAATTTGTTTTGGTAATGCCACTCACCAAGAAACATTCATACATGGGGCGCATCTGGGGGGTCATTTGTTCTTCTATTTTATTCAGTGGTTGTCCAATTTTTCTCGTTGTCTAAATCTTCGAGGAATTTAATAAGCATCTTTAAAAGAAGTTTATGGGGAATAATTCTTATTGCCAGTTTGTAAATAAAGTAAAAATGCAGTTCCTTCGGAATCTACGTACAAAAGTTTATTTATTTTCCTATATATACATGAACCAAAGCCATGCTCATGTTGATAAGGACGAATATTAAAATTTAGTAAGTCATTAGTTGTGCTCATAATGAAAATTTAAGTAAATAATATTAGATATTTATTTTTAATTTAAAAGAACAAGGAAGTAACAAAGTAAGCAAAAATTCAATTATGAGATTAGATTAAGTTTATATTGGTAGACAAGGAAGGGTTTCTTATATGGTTGGGTAATTTTACACACACACACCCACCATGCATGCTTTGCAGTGGGGTTAGTTTGGATAACATAAATCACTGAGTAAAAATAAACTTCAAGATATAAATGCACTTGTTTAAACGTTGAGAAATAAAGTTCGTAAACTTTTTTTTTTTTTAATCGTTGAAGATATATTTGCCTATTTACAGACATAGATACACAGAGTCATAGACTTTGTTCCGATTCTCTCTCTCTGTCAGTGTCACCCCAATATTTTTTTTGTTCTCATTCGTCACCAAGTTGTTTTATCTTAAACTACTAATCTCTATAATAATACGTAGGCCATGACGGTGAAAGTTGAAATTATAGTATATCTGCTCAAGATTTAGCTGCCGGCATATCTTACTTTTTTTTTTTCAACTAATGTAACTACAGTAAAAGCTAGGCCGATAGAGGGATCCACGCCACCAACACAACTAAAATATCATTTTATGGATAAATTCGAATGAGTTGATAAAGGTCTATTTACGAGGGTCATTGACGCCCCAACCTAACTAGCTAATAAAGTACATAATAACGGAACTTAATTTTCAAATATTAATTTTCGAATCTTAAACATGGGTATCTTAAATTTTCATGCAAATTTTGTTTTGGACAATTAGTTATATCCCTTAATATTTCTGAATTTGAAGTGCAGAACTTTTCACTTTGTCATGTTTTACCAATTTACTCTCTGTCGTAATGAATTAGGCTTTGCTGTTCCATTTTTACCGGCCGAGTCGCAACCCAAACGGCTGTCCCCAACATATTTGGGCCCAGGCTCACTTCTCTGTTTGCCTCGCCACCTTCGTGCTTCGCGTTTCTCCCTTTAAATATTATTTAATTAATTAAAAGTAGGCTCCATTTCCAATTCTCGCAATCTCTATACTGATTCATTTCTTTTTCAAACGGAGGCATGTTTTTAATCTTTATCATGTGTGGGTCTGATTTGTGACAAGTAATTAACAAGTGTCGGTGGGACATGTTTGTGATAATAATAGCTTCATTGGAGAGAGATGATGATGATGATATTTATATGAGACAGTCAAAAAGGGGTTTTGGATCCCAATAAATGGTGGTTTGCTCTTTTTGATGGAGCCCTAGCAGCAGCAGCACCTACTACTACTACTTAATTCACTGCGTGTGTAATGGAGGATGATGATAAAGGTGGAAGCTGCGTCACCATGGACCTACTTGCATCGGCTAACTTGAGTCGTAAGCCTTGTGGCATCTCAGACATAATCATTATTATTAGGGCAACTACAGCAGAATCATCGGACCCTCCTTCTCCTTACTTTGCTCTACCCAATCACTTGCTTCTTTCTTTTCATGTCTTTAAGAGCCATGTTAATTGTTCTTTCCTCGCTTTGCTTTGTGAGACCCTTTTACTAACCACCATAAATTGAGAAACTTCCTAATCACCTTTTGATCGAAGCTCTTATTATTATAGCATCCATCTTTCTCTTCAAGATATGCATCTTACTTTTCTTTGTTTTTATCCCATATTGATCTCTCCACTTCACTTGTTCTTTTTCAACTTTACCCATAAGTTGCAGTGGGTCGGTTTGCCTCTGCTTTGAATTCATTTGACTATGATCATACGGTGTTTTCTAATCAACCGCCTCCAACGTTTATATCAAAAATAAAAAGCACCCAGATAGAATTCCTAGCTCATACACGCACTATCTCTCATTTAAATAATATGTGTCCCCACTGATGAGATGTGTGTAAAAATACTATAACTAAATTCTATAACTTTAACTCAATTGAAACTTGACCTTTAAATTTTGCCTCAATAAAACTTGACAATACCTATTGTTTTGGCTTAATTGATTAAAATTAAATTTCTAAACTTCAACTCAATGCAACAAGTTTTCATAGTTTTAACCCTTTAAAGTATTGGCTGGTGGTCCCTAACATTCAAAAAATAACTTTGACTCTTATAGTTTTATTTTTTTTTAAATATTGCTACTAATATTTTAAATAATTAAAACTATAAGGAGTATAAGTTGTATCAAGTCAAAGTTTAAGGATTAAGTTTTAATCATAGGAATCTAGATGTACCAAGTCAAAATTCAATTGATGAGTTTGAATGGAATTAAAACTATAGAGAACGAACGACTAATTTTCCTTATGTATACATTAAAATCATTTCCTGCTCATTTGTTCATAACCGCTACATAACATTTGCGTAGACAGACTGACAATCACAGAGTGAGTTTATACATATCTCTCATTTAATTTGTTCTATTCCCCTGTTCTTTATATTATGACTTGAGCCTGATCAAGACTCCAAAGCGGAACTTTATCTAAACAGGTTAATCCAATTGTAGATATGCTTTGAGACACATGCACACACATAAAAGCTGGCAAAGAAAACTAAAAGGAAAAAATTGTAATGGTATGAAAGAAGGAATATTGATCTTAAAACCGATGTATCCATGTAATTGATCTTTGTTTTCTATTCAAAGTTCAGCATACTGCCAGGTGCCAAATTTCTTTCTTACTTACCCTGCCGCTTTTGGCAACCAATCAAAAGCCTCACCCCAAATTAAAAGATAAAAAATTAAACGCATGACAGTCAAGAATGAACTGATTTCAAGAAAGCACAAGTTAAGACAAGAAATAATCCTCCAAAGACAAACTTAAGAGTTAAAACCTTTGAAGAGAAAAGGGTTATTACCGGTCTCCACACACAACACAAGGATATTTAGGACGGAGACAAAGTTTCCAGGAAACATACGAGGCTTTTCGCAGGCTTTAAGAAAAGGGGAGAGGGGAGATAAACATAAGGTTGTTTTAATTTGGTTAAGGTCACTGTCCCAGTGGGCATGCATTGCTCTTGTTCTTTTCTTTTTTTTTTCGGGGGGCTGAGTTATGCATGAAAGTAAGGGAAGTCTTGGATCCAAAAGTGGCTTGCAAGTTGCAAGAAATTGAAGGAGTCTGAGGGGGGAAGTTAATTTTAGGAGCGTCAACTTGTCTTTAATGTGTGGAAGATATGCACACATATATTCTGATTCCTTGTCTTCATTGGGATTCTTTCTTGGATGTCTATCATTGGAAAGCGATGAGATTGAGGGGGTCCAAGGTACTCTCATGTGCTTCTATTTCAGGCCCAGTCACTGAGTGAGTCATAATGTGGGGGTTTGCACGGAAACACCCCCCCTCCTCCTCTGATCTTTTTTTTTTCTCCCCCTTAAGATTAGAGTTTTTTCTAATTTATCCCTATCGATATCCCTTAAATAATAATCAAGGAGAGGAAAGAAGAAAATTAAGGAAAATGATTAAGACATTTTAGAAAATACATGTCACATCAACTGACTTAACTAACTTTCTTAAGCCAATCAAATTAGGTAGATATGCCTTATATTAAGGACTGAAGGGACAAATATAAAACACCCCCAACCAAACACACCCTTGGGAGTCAGGGAATAGCATGATTTTGTGAAATCCCACTTCAAACCTGAAGGCCTGTATCAATAGCTAGTAATTCAACTTCAATGGCCGAGTATCTTGGTCAAATTTCTGCTTTTGTTGATTGTTGAATCGATTTTCTACAACAACATATATCGTCGTTCTTGTGTGGGATGATATTTCTGGAAATGACACATGTTTTGTGTTCTACTAGTAGTATCTTAATATTAGCCGTAGTTACAAATTCACGAGAGATCCCTTCAATCATCCAATTCTTTTTGTATTTGGCCAGGACAATAATCCAATTCTCAGGAATTACTGTTGTTCCTGCGTTTCAAATTTTTTCTTAAAAAATAAACTTCGATTTTCACTTTTTTTTCACGTTCTATCAATTTGAGGTGGGGAAAAAAATTATACTCTTCCTATCCTAAATATAAAACTCACTTTGTAGTTACTCTTTTTTTTGCCATCCACTTTGTAGTTACTAAACTATAAAGCGGGTCTTAAATTTAGGATCGGGAGACCTATTATGTCGCCCCTTTTTCTGGGAATCTCAGTTTAATTAGTTTTCGGGTGGTTCAATGCTCCTATGATTGTTCAGATACAGTCATAAAACCAATTCGGATTTTATTCATAACATGGCATTGGGCTCGGACGGATGTTTGAGTCGGAAGTACACGAGAAGTTCGGGTGAGAGTGTATCTACACCAATTATGGTTGAAGGCCCAATATGTTATGTAGTGGGCCTCATTTCAGAGGCCACCTTCTATTTTCTCAGAGTTCGATTGAATCATCTAATTGACCTTATAAAAGGGTCGAATCATTTTTTTCCTGAGTAGAAAGGCAAGCTAAGGCTTGAGTGACAATTTAGGAAGAAATCCTAACACTTACAGATGATCTAAAAGATTATAATACCAATAAATTGTTTTTTTTTAAATTAAGAAAATTAATTAAATTACTTTAAAATATTAATATTTATTAATTTTTTAAACTATTTTGTCTAACTTATAAATCGATATATAAGTTAATTATAGTATTATACACGACATATAATATGATTAAATAAATTATTTGAATTTTTTAACGTATTCTAAAAAAAATCTAACTAGGTCTTAGATTTAGTGCCTATTGGATTAGCGGTGGAGAAGTGCTTTTTTTACCATCTGACTTTTGAAAAAGTAAGGTAGGATTAAAAGTGAAAATGTAAATGTGATTTGTGTTTGGATTAGTAGTGGCAGAAGTGACTTTTTTTCTAACCTTGAACCTGTTTGGATTAGAGCTTGAAAAGCCCATTTAGATGCAAAATGATTGAAAAGGGCATGGATGCTACTACCTCCAGTCCTAATTATAAGACAAAATTGATTTTTTTGGAGAAATTAAGGAAGCTAAATAAATTACTTAATCATATCATATGTTATATATCCTTAGATTATATATTAATTTATTAGTCAAACTAATTAGTTTGAAAAAAAATTATAAATATAAATACTCTAAAGTAATTTAATTAGCTTCCTTAATTTCTCTAAAAAACCAATTTTGTTTTATAATTAAGATCGGAGGAAGTATTGAACACTATATATATATATTATTATTAGAAGTGCAGTGGAAAAGCAATACAAAAGAGCTTTAGAAAAAAGCCATGACAGTGATATAAGTACTGTAGATAATAAAGCTTTTCCAAACAGTACATTTTTGTCCAATATGTTTTTTTTAAGGAAAACGTATGGTTACCATGGCTCACCGCTTTACCAAACAAACAGACACTTAGAACAGAAGGTAGTATATTGTTTGCCTTTTAAAAAAACATGCATAAGCCGCCATTTGGAATATCAAGAATCAACACCATTTTGACACTCGGGTACCAGAAAATCTGCACATCTATGATTATTGTGATGAGATCTGGCAATGGATGATCCAAGTCACAACCCTCCACAGCGAGGTTAAAAGCTTTACAGTTTGTTTGGTAAGAGTTAAATGGAGGGAAAGGGGAGGAAAATTTTTTATGATTTTTTTCTTTTTTTGATTGAAATTTTTTTATAAATTGGATTTAAACAAAATTAGAGGAGTGAAGTTATAAAATTTTGATAAGAATAATATATAAAATAAACGAATAAGAAAAATTAATTAAAAATTTCAACCACACCTCTTTAATTTTTTAAAAATCCAATTTATAAAAATTTTCTCTCACCTCTGCTTCTCTTCAAATCCCTTATATCAAATAGCCCCTTAATGACATGTTTGGAAGCATGGAAGTGGTGGGGTGGGAAGTGGAACTCAACTTTTGTATGTTTGGTAAGGCTGAAGCCACTCCCCTAGAGAAGTGAGTTTCATAAAAAATGATGGAAGTAGCCATCCTTAGGAACCGGGTTCATTTTCCATGGAAGTGTAAACTCTGCTCATTTTGCCCATCACCCTCTCTGAGAAAAAACGAAGGATGACGGAAGACAACAACGGATGATGATGACGGCGAAGGCAGACAACAATGAACGCGGATGACAAAGACAGAGTATGGCATGATGGCGACAGCGAAGGTGACGGAGGACGGTGAAGGTGGACGACAACGCTTCTCTTTTCAATCCTTCTACTACTTCAGATCTGAGGCGCTTCACTTAGATCCGATCGAGTGACAACAAGTTTGACTCTCTGTCCTTATTTCATTTTCAACAACGACATTTGATCTCGAGTTTGGTGAGGTTCAATTTCGCTTTTGGCTATTTTCACCTCTACCCTTGATCTCTGGTTATATTTTGGTTTGCCCTCAAAGTGACAATGGAGGCAAGAGATTCGGATTCGATGGAGATCGATGATTGCTGATCATGTATCTAATTTTTAAGGCAAAAAATAGCTTCGATTATTGTTTCCAATTCGATCTTTTGCTTGAGTTGTGTGAATGTTCCTCGATTTTGGTTCATATGTTTCCATAGGTGGTACCTCATTGGCCGTCATGCACTTCGTTCACTCCATTCACGGCCATTCACTTTGTTATATAGAGATAATGGTTGCCATTGATGAAGGTGGAGGTCTACACACAGGGGAGTCAGGGGCTAGTGGAGAGTTTGAGTTTTATTTAACAAAATAATAATAAGGGTATTTGGGACTTTTCATAGGAAAAATGTGCATATTAATTAAAAATTATATCTCATTTTCATTAACATCTAAACACATTTTAAAACTCATTTTTACTTCCAGTTCCACTTCTATTTTTACTTTCACTTCTATCAACAACTCTTCCATTATACCAAACAGGGCATAAGGGTGTGTTTGGCTTGAGGGAATAGGATGAAAGGGGAAAGTGGATGCTTCCTTCCCCTTATCTGATTTTAAATTTTGGAGGGGAGGGTAGTCAAAATCACCCCTCACCTCTCCTCCTCTTATTTTTTGATCCTCTCAAAATTAGAGTTTTTTTTTTTTATTTACCTCTATCGATACTTCCTGAATAATAATCAATGAGAGGGAAGAAGAGAATTAAGGAAAATGATTAAAGTGTTTTAAAATATACATGTCACGTTAACTGGCTTGACTAACTTTCTTAAGCTAACCAGATTGGGTAAATATGCCTTATTTTAAAGATTGAAGAGGCAAATATAAAACACCTCAACCAAACACACCCTTGGGGTCTTGGGGGCAAGGGAATAGCATGATTTTTTGAAATCCCACTGCAAACCTGAAGGCCTGTATCAATAGCTAGTAATTCAACTTCAGTGACCGAGTAGCACCCAGCATCTCTCTGGAATCCCATTACCAATCCCCCACTAGCGTTTCTGACTTCTGAGTGCCGCCTGGTGTTGTTGACAAACAGATCAAAAGAAACAAAACGGACAGATGTACACGAGCTCTTCATCTGACGCTAAGCCCTGCTTTTTCACGGGCGTGAATTTTGGCGCTATTTTCATACTCCTCAATGTCTCACATCGCTTTCACTATTGCACAATATTTCAATAATGTTTTCGTATTAATGAAGCAGGGCAGGAGGCCAAGCAACCACAAGTCCACAACAAAGAACCGGTGTTGATTCGATGGACTCCTAACTATATATGACCGTTGCACTCGCAATGAAATATATGGGTCCCTTATGATCCCGTGGGTCAGATAAATGAGGGAAGACGACGCTTACAGCCTAAGGTAGATTTAAAAAGAAAAGAAAAGAAACTTGCTAACTAAGCTAAGACAGTTTTTTGCTAATTAAGTTAACAAGGTTGAAATGCTGATTAAGTCGTGTCGAGCACACGTATGCCCATTAAAGTGGCTGGATGTTTCCACTGGGATGGGCCGCTGAGTTGGTAAGCGGAACTGATTCATTAGAATATACTGATTTAATTATAATCTATCTTTCATTTCAAATAAAGACGTGACGACCGATTAGGACATCTATTTTACTTTATTATTCTTTTAAAATTTTATGCTTACTTTTTCGCATTCAAATATACAAGCTTAAGAATGGTAGATGCAAATGGACAAATAGCTTGGCGATATGATTTGCGGATGTCCCTGTCTGATGAATTAAATAGGCTGACAATAGCAAATTAATTATTTGTCAATTTGTTATGCCAATGAAGACCCTCACAAACATACCATAACCACTAGCAAACTATACCAACAACAAATGCAAACTAACAAAGTAAACAAGAAGCATTAATATATATAGTTTTATTTATATATAGAGCTAGCTAGTCAGTCCCTACTTCTCTATAAATCAACACGCAAGTGGTGACATGAAACAAAAGCGTGTCCCACGGGAGGGTAAGCCTGTCCCCTTCTAAGCCACGAATATTCAACAAGACTGACTGTTTATTGTTAAGATTATTTCTTTTAAATTACAATAAACTCCAAAGATGAAACTCGTTCGCAACCATATGCACAATTCAATCTATTGGACTGGATAAATGCAATAAACTAATATTTCCTTCGACTCTATTTATAATTAACTTTTTTTCTTGTAGGGCTAATCTATTTTATAAATAATTTTTACTTTTTATTTGAAAATGTAAGTTCCTTTTTTCTATTTTACCCTTATTAAATACTCATTATCTCTAATACTTTTTATCTATTATCTCACCCATATTTTTTTCATAAATATAGGCATATTATTTTTGACACACTTATTGTTTTTAATTATCAGTTTATTTTACGAAATTAAAAAAAATGAAAATTCAGTCAACCAAACTCCGAAAATGCAATAAACTAAAAAAACAAATTAAAGGAATCACATTTTATTTATAGACAAATAAGACAAAGATAATTGGAGCAAAAACTCCGATACAGCTATATATATATATATATAATAATGATAATGATAATGATAAATTATATACACCAATACTGGATATCGCCAAAGTCGTATCCATCAGACATCGAAACCCAATAAATAAGAAAGAAAGAAAAAAACGGAGATCAGGCAACGCCGCAGCTGAATGGGTTCACTGGAGACGGGCTTATGATGATTACGAGAAAGATTAAGCCTTCATATCAGTAATCGATGCCGCACCGCTTGGTCTGAAAAAACTCAGCGGCGGATGAATTTCCATCAGGTGTGAGAGGAAGTGACAAGTCATCACATGTAACTTTAGGCTTCAACTTGAAGGTTTTCAAGGCTCCTAACTTGAACCTTACCTTGAGATGCAGAGCGACGTCGATATTATAAATCCTAGATCTCTGGTCCTTGTTCAACTCCGAAGCCTGAGTGGAATCAAGAAGCAAGAAGCGTTGACCCACAAAGACAGGGTTCAAAACATCCGTAGTCTTGTGGCCCTGATAAAACGGCGTCAGAGTCTGAGAATCGAACCACGCATCCTGGTACGATGCCGAGGCTTCGATTTGGTCGTAGTAGAGACCTAGCTTCCGGTTGGGGTTGCGAACGGTGATGTTGAGGGCCAGGTTGTAAAAGAGGGTGTTGTTGGAGGTGAAGTTGAATTGAGTGAGGGAGGCATCAGTGACGTGGAATTTGACGACGTTGGGACGGACGATGAGCCAGAACACGAAAACGGCGATGCCGACGACGACGATGATGGTGAGGAGGAGATTGAAGATACAGGCAAAGAGTCCACAGCAGCAAAAGTCACCACAGTCGGCACCGCGGCCTGGTCGGTGGTAGGAGGTGGGTGGTGGGATGGAAGGGCCATAGTAGGCCCCGTTCAGTTGGGACTTTTTTGCACGCATGTTCTAAGAGTGAGAATGCAAAAAGGGACGAGAGGACAGACCATGAGTGGATGGTGCTATTACTATATATATTTGGTAGAGAAGAAAAGTGGAATGGGCAAACGGCAATCGGTTTGGGGATTAGTTTAGTACTACAAATATAGGATAGTAATAAACAAGTTAAATAAATCAGCCTATGGGTATAAAGACTACTGATTGAAGGATTATGCGCCTTGGGGGTGGAAGACGCGTTGCTGCTTGATGGCCTAATGATATCTGAAAAGTCATTTGATTTTTTTGCTATTAACAATATTAAATTGAATAGAGAATAACTTTTTTCCTTTGAAAGTAAATTATTCATTAAAGTACTAGAGACAAAAAAAGAAGTTTTATTTGGGAACGAACGAATCGATAGGCGAATTTTATATTATTTATTTATTTGAATTTTTCCTATACCGGATGTTCTCACAAGCTAAAAAGTCAAACATAAGAGTGAAGCTTTCAACATCATGCTTGGCGTGTTCTTTGTTGCGAAAGGTTTTCGGCTCGCTTCGGACGCGAGAAATAAAAGCATATAGAGAACTTTTCAATGCACACATAAACGTATCTAGCTAGTAAAGCCATCTATGTTGAAGTTATACGCGGATCTGTATGAATGGGCATGTGGAAACTTTTCGAAGCCTAGTCTGGTGTTGGGGATAATCTCTGGTTATAGAGTAACATAAATCCAAGTAGTGTAATTTTAATTCGCATTTATAGATGAGTGTGATCAATGTCCATTAACTTCCGGGGCAGAGTGAGTAGGAGATAGGTATATCCTGCCAACATTGGCGTTTGCACTCTGAACTCGGGCGCACAGTATGTTTATAGGTCAAGATCATACCAAAGCAAGATTAATTGGTAGAAATGTATGGAAGAATATAGGTGAATAAAACAAATTATATTATTATAATATATATCAAGTGCAAGAACATTAGCATTGTAGTGAACAGGTACATATGCCTTTATTCCACGCACGACAAAAGAATGAAATAATTATACAAGGACCATATAAAAGAAATTAAACGAACAAATTGAAGTCCAAGGCATTAAAAGTCGACTCTGCATTTAGTGGGCTGAAACTGAAACCCACTGTCTGCTGTTGTTCCATTAGCGCTCAAGGGAATCCTGAGTCCACACCAGACCTTTGGACGGTAGCTGCCGGTGATGAAATCCCCAAGCCTGAATCTGATCTCGAACTTGAGCTTTACATCAATGTCGAACGCCCCAGCCAACTTGTCTTGGTTGTACTGAGACACTTGAAGTGGATCCAGCGGCAGGAGCTGCTGGCCGGTGAAGACGCCGCTCATGGGATGCGTCATCTTCTTGTCCTGGCGGAAAGAGTTCCTGAAGGTGATGACGTCGGTGTTGGAAAATCTCTCATCCTGGTACAACGCGGTGGCCTCAACGTCGTCGTAGTAGACGCCAAGCTTTTTGTTAGGGTTGCGGGCGGTGAAGTTGAGGACGAGTTTGTAGCGGAGAGTATTGTTGGCGTAGTCGAATTGGGAGAGGTGGGCGTCGGAGGCGTAGAACTTGAAGGAGCGAGGCTGGACGATGAGCCAGAAGATGAGAACGGCGAGGCCAGCGATGATAATGATGGCGACGAGCAACTTCCAGAGGAAGCTGAAGAGGCAGCAACAGCAGCCTCTGGCCCGAAAAGACTTGTCGGTCATGGTTGATAGATTATCAAAGCAAAGGATTGGTGGTGGTGGCTGGTGTGGGAGGGGATTGAGACGGAAGAGTGTATATATAATAAAGCGGCTAAAGAGGTCAGAGTCAGACATGATGAGCAGTCAACGCTGAATGAGACAAAAGCAAAGAGATGATGAGATTTGACGGAATTGGTTTCCCTACTCTTCGCTGTGGAATTGGTTTCCCTGCTTAGAAACCGTGTGCAGCGAGAGTTTGGAGATTTTTGACTGTGAGTAGTCCAGAGCTAATTTATTTAAAAATTTATATTTTTTAATACTCCCTCCGACCTTAATTATAAGATAAAATTGATTTTTTTAGAGAAATTAATAAAGTCAATTAAATTACTTTAGAGTATTTTTATTTTTATTTTTTTCTCCAAACTAATTAATTTGACTAATAAACTAATATATAATCTAAGGATACTAAAAATATAAACACTCTAAAATAATTTAATTGACTTCCTTAATTTCTCTAAAAAAATCAATTTTATCTTATAATTAAAACAGGAAAAGTATCTTTTAGTAAATCAAACTTGATCTAAACTACCCAAAATTTCCTAACTCTCATTGCTCGGCAGATTGCTCTGTTAAGCAGGGAAACCGGGTCCAGATTTGACTGGCCCTTCCCAACTCAGTTGCCCAGAAGCATTCGTACGCGCCTAAATTCTCAATATGCCCACGGCCCATATCTATGAGGGGATAGAAGTTTTAAATGATCCAATAAAAGAATATAAATATCTCTCAAACCCCATAATCGTGGTTTAATGAGCGCGTATGCCACATGTTGCTAGTGGAGCCGTGGGGCAGTGAATCAGGGATGGCATCCGGTGGCGGCTCCGGCTCTGTCAATAAAATATTAAGCGCAAGAGAGCGGGTCAACACGGGGTTCATCACTCATCAGAATACAAATTATTGGGCTGAAATGGGTCGAAAATATTTTGTAGACAGAGTGGGCATAAGCCCACAATGATGAGGCCCGAGCCCAGTATGGAAGAACTCATGGGCAATAGCAATGAGGAATACCCTTCAATTCACGGTGGATGAAACAAGAGAGTAGAGATATGTAAATAGGAGAAACAAGTGAAATATGAATGAGTGTGGACAAGGAAAGGATCAAAGGAATGTGATAATGTTGATGGGGAAGGAGGCTGAAATCTGAATTAGGAATAGGCGGTGATGAAGAAGAAGGAGCACATGGGGTTGTGATTCGATTATGTTTGGAGTATAAAGGAAGGTTCCTAAGTTGGGGACCTGCCCTCCTCCTTTCTTTGTTTTTTTTTTGCCTAAACCTGGCCTCCTCCTTTCATTTTTATTCCCTCAAGTGTGAGGAACCTCCCCTTCATTTCCGCTAGCCATGTGTCTCCTCCATTATTCCGTCCCTCGTTTATTTTTTGTATTAGTTTTGAAAAGGACGACCCTCACTCACTTCATGTGCTTCATTTACCAAACCCTATAAACAAAACACTATAGGCCCTCTCCCACCAATAATTCATCTCCCACACTTTCATTTATCACCCCCCAATTATATTTGGTATCCCTTTTAATCACCTTTTTCTTTTGTTTCCTTCTTGCGGTTTAAGGACTTTACTACGTACTACACGCACAAAAAAAAAAAAAAAAAAAAACAAGGTTCTGTAGACCTTTGGGGATATTTTTTAACCATTAAAAAAAATACAATTGGAATATCATCCTGTGGGCTGGGGCAGGCATCCTCAACTAAATGGGAAAATGATAACCTAATTGAGGGGTCCAATACCTTAACATTATAATATTATCTTCTTGTTAAAAGTACAAATAAAACAGGCGCTTCGCATGTAGTAGATGGATTTTCGTGGATATGCCGATATGTAATTAACTATTAACTAATTCAATTGAAAAAACGAACGGAGCGAACAAGAAGCCAAAACATGTATCGCGCGTAAATATTCAGGCAAGGAAGGAAGAAAGTGACACCGGATGCTCCCTTCAACACCCATTTGTTATCCCTTTCAAAACAAATACTTTTATTCCGAATAAACAATAAACTTTAAACTCGATGGACCCCTTTCTTACAAATTGTAATTTTGCTATCACTCTGATTTTCTTACCACATGCATATATATATAATTCCCTCTTTACTAGTACCAAATGTACAGTTCCGGAGACCTTTCGCCGTGCGTTTATGGAATGTTGACACAGATTCACGTGCATCAATTGAGGACTGAGAAGTAAAAAAATTATACAGAAAATAAAAACTAGAAATACTTGATAATTAAGGAGCCACGAGCCGAGAGATAGACGGCGTGTGATTAGGTTCTTGCTGATGGACGTTGACTTTCCTACACCCAACGAGTGGGCCCCTATCTATCTTCACACACTGACGGAGCATCGCTGGACCAACTGATACTTCACGGCGTTCTCACCCACGGCGATTCCGTTGCTCCGGGGCCCGAATGTAATGAACGCCGGGCACCGTACATAGAGATGGTATCGGCCGGAAGTGAAGGCCCCGACTTTCCATCTCACGCGCCCGTCAACTTTGATCATGACGAGGACGTTGCCGTTGGATTGATCCTGACTGAGAGTGAGGAAGTTGAAGGGAGCTACGGGGACGTTAGTGCCGTAGACAAACGGCGACCACACGTCGACTTCGTGGTGACCCTGATACGACGGCGGGATGGATGTGCGGTAGGTGATTTGTTGGTTCTGGTAGCTGACGTAGGCGTCAAGACGGTCGTAGTAGATTCCGATCTTGTCGTTGCGATTCCGGGAAGTGAGCGTGACTTGGAAGTTGGAGGTGAGGAAGTTGGGGACGGTGGCGTTGAAGGCGTAAACGGTGACGTCTTGAAGGACGAAGGCAGGCTTGGCAGGACGGAGGATTGCCCATATTATGAGTATAACGAAGAGCACTATGAACAGGAAGATGAGGATCCCCGCGAATATTCGACGGAAGATCTTCCTTCGCTTATCCTTGTGGTGCTCGCACACTTTCACCGACATGGTGGTGGCTGGTGGTTGCGGCCGGCGGTGAACGGAAGAGAGGGAGAAGAAATAAGTGATGGGAAAAGCTAATAACAAAAGTAAATAAATGAAAGGGGAGGGTAGAAGTGAGGAAGGGAATCACTGGACTCTGATATAGTGATGAGGAATGGGAGGTGTTGTGCGTTGGATGCGTTTGTGGAGTGTCTTGGTGTTTATATATAAATTAAACGAAGTGTTCTCATTTTGAAAATGATGTCTGATAAAGATATATGGTATATATATTGATCATGCTAGTATGTTTACTTGTGGACTTGTAGTCTACAATTATATACTATAAATAAATAGTGGAGGTTATACAGATAACAGCTCTGTTTAATTAATGTAATTAAACTAAGTGTTATTAACCAACTCGTTATTCCGCATTTTATTTATTTCATCACTCGATCTCTACTTCCAAATTATGTAATTCCGGTGATTGTTTAATCAATTGCCATCAATCAATTTCACATCTTCAGGATAAAGCTAGATAATTCATGACATGTCTGAAAATTACACGGACAATGTTAGCTTTAACTGTTATGTATATTTGTGCAATAGTTAATGATGTCGATAGAGGCACATCTGCTAATTAATTATTCGTATATACTCTCCATATATATGATGTATATTCTACGTCAACTTATGCTTTTTAAACGTTGAAACACTAAATTAAGATACCGTTGCAAATCGAAGAGGAAAGCTGGTGACGCACGCTTGATTCAGCATCTACACATGGTTTAGCTTGCCAAGTCAACAAAGGCGCCTTCAATTTTTGGGTAAACGGAAAGGCCAGAATGTGAACTCTCTGAATTAATATATAATGCCCCAACTTTAATTTCATGCATGTGGCCGGGGAGGGACAGATTTGGATCAAATTATTAACAGAAGAAGATTAATTATTAGTCCCTCTCAGTTACGCTTGTGATTTTAATTTCCTATATATAGTGATATATCAGACTTGTTTTTAACAAAGATAAAAGTTGAATTAACATGGATGGGTTGGGTTCATTGATGGGCATAGGATGTTGAATGAGAGGGAAATAAGGTGGCTGCAACACGTTAGCTATGGGTCCCCCTTATCATGGGCAGAGAACCTTCCAGCTCAGCCCCGCCAACCTAATTCTTGTTTCTTGCTTCTCCTTTCTTTATCTTAAAAGACATGCTATAATATAATTGCTACCACCAGCTAAAGCTTAGTGTGATGAGAGATGGACTAGAATCAATGACTCACTGTCTTCACTGTCCTTAGATACATGTACATGTGTGTATCTATTGAAACTCAGAAAGTTGACGCCTTTCTCTTTCTCTGTTTTTATAATGCGTAGGTTGATTGCGTTTTCGGTTAATTAGTCAGTGTTATGTTAATGCTTATTGAGAGATATTATTGCTAATGTTTATAACTGCAAACAGACAGATATATAGCAAGTTTTAATGATTTGGGATTTGTTTCCGGAAGTTCTTGAAAAGGATCTATATGTGTATGTACATTTGTGTCATTGATTAGCGAATAATAATGTTGTTTTGAGGTACGTACGTAAAACAAAAATCTGCAAGCATGTCACGGTACAAATCAATTGTTCATCTGCTTCGTCCGTTCCAAATTTGACAGAAGCTGTTGGGACCATATTATCTCAGAGCTTTCACATCCACACATAATATCACCGCCGCATGAGCTCCCCTATTCTATTATTGTTGGCATAACACAAGACCTGAATGGACAATCCCATAAACTTATGTATTATTATAAATCATCAAGAACAATTTTTTTTTTCCTGGGCAATGATTAAGGCAGAAAGTGTGCTAGAAGGTTCCTGATTTTGAAGAACAATGACCCCTGCTTGGAAGATCAGAGGGAACAGAAAGTGAGAGATTCAAGCCGAAAGGAATATAAAACAGGGAAAAAGGAATTAGGATTTAGACATTTTAATTTATTAAAAGGTGAGAATATATGTTATTTTAGTCCAACAATAATTTATATTTGAAGAGAAGGGAAGTATGATTGCGCCTTTATGCAGAATTTCACAACATTCAGATGGGGATCTGGTGTGAAAATGAAGTTTCTTTAATTTCTTTTCTTTTTTAATTTTTGGGGTTCGTCGGTGTGAAAAGCAAGTGAAGTGAAGTGCTATGCAAGTCATAACTACACACAAGAAATTTGATCCAAAAAAAGTGAATTGAGTGTTCTACCAATGAAGCATTCTTTCATTACTTGATTTATTTCACACCTGACACCCCACCAAACTTCTCTCCCCCCCCATCTCAACGGCTCTCTTTTTCTTGCTTATCTTATTATTTAGTGGAAAATTCATTTCTACATTAAAACGTAAGCAACGTCGTGGCTGTTAGAGGCATGAGATCGGAGATGAATTAACAATTAAAAAAAGTGGATATGTGTAATAAATTATGAATAATGTTAGGGAAAAATAGGCCTTATATGGCGGCCTAGCTAGCAAGTCTGAATTCTCAAAGCATAAGCCTGAAAATTTGGTTTGCTCTACTGTCAAAAGTAGGAGCCAGCCGGCCGACAAGTAGTAAGTCCAACGAAACACATGCGGCAGATTATTGAAGAGTAGAAAAATCTTGTGGCTATGTTAGAATATTGAAGATGATGATCTTATGATGACCACATACTCCAATCCCTCTAAACAATACAAACAAACGAAATATTGATTTGACATTTTTGGTCCACCAGCCATTATTTTATTTTAGGTGGTGGGATGGAGGGGGTCTAATATTTAAATAGGCCACAGTACTATTAAAGCCTCAATATCATGCCTATTCACTTAAGCCAATAAACTTAATTATTATTTCGACCAAAAAAAAAATGAACTTAATTATTATAGCCCATACCCAATGAATCTTTTTAATTAGCCTTTAAGCAACTTGTAGGCAGAGGAAAAGGGTGTGTCCGTGTGGGGCACTTGCACTTGCACTTGCACTGACATTGAGGATGATTCTTATCCCAAGGGGTTTTCCTCTTTTTGAGGTCACTGGTTTTATCATATTCTGACTCATAAGGGTCCCTACAAGATCCACCTCGAACCACCCCAAAACTCCTCATCCTTACCCTTACTCCCACTTCCTTCTTTCACCTGCCCTTTTGCTTTTAGTTTCCTTACAGTAAAATACGACTGCTTTTTATTAGTTTTATTGCTCTATTGTTTTCTATGATAGGTAGGAAATTTTGGTGTAACATATAATGACCAATCGATCGCATGGTGAAACTAAAGAGCATTTTTAATTAATATTATCTTGCTACGCATCTGTAGTTAATTTCTTAACCTCTTGAAAGTTACAGCAAACAAACAAAAGTTCTGAGCATCAAATACCATAGGACGACCACCACCACAGACACAGCTACACAGGAGGTGGATGCTTTACCATTTTTTTTTCGCCTTTTGGTATATATACTTCCTTTTTTTTTTTATGTCTTTTTGAGACCTGTTTTTTTTACCATGTATTGAACAGAAAAGGCTGGGTTTCTTTATGCTGGTCATTTTTCTTTGCACAGGATGCCAAAGTGAAAAGAGATGCAAACGAAAAAGTGGAAACAAATACGGCTTCAAGGCTCAAGAGATAAGTTTGTTTAGTTGCATCGAGATAATAAATAGATTCGTCTTTTTTATATGTAAGAATAAAATATAAAGTATTTATCATGTTATTGTAATTCATGTTCAAGGGAAGAAAATTCCAATATCAAAAGGTGACAAGAATCAAAGAGACGATAAGGAAAGAAGGGGGAGGGGGATTTCTTTTCAATAATTGTATTGTCTTCATTATTCAACACAGCAATGATTTGTATTATAGAAAATTATATTAGAGAAGCTGCATAAGCAATCTTCGAGAGCATCTTGACCCACTAACACCAGACAAAAACATGATGAATTTTGATTCGAACAAAACAATACAATTAATTCATCATGATATAACCCAGCAGATGAAAAGCGTCCCAATATAATAAAAGGAAATCACAGCAGTTTTAACGGAGCCGACGTAACCATACGTTAATCAAACGCCAAGAGACATCAACTTTACTTATTCATGTTTTTTTCGTTTTAAAAATTTGAGCAAATTATATTCTTTTAGATTTATTTATATTTGATGGCAAAATAAATTTAGGGAGAATGACAAAAAAATACCATTTGAAATTTAAAATTCTAAATTAGTCCTTTAACAAAGATTTGTGTTGTCAATGTCATTACTATTCTTGTTAATCTCATTACTCTTCTTGTTAACGGGATTTTAAAGTTCAACTGATATTTTTCTGTCATTCTCCCAATAATTTAATTATATTATGGTATACTTGATATATTTCTCTTGTTTTAAAATTTGACTACTTTGATGCTTCAATTATATTGCAACATTTTCTTGTTTCATTTTTGTCGATGAAATTAATATGTTGCATAGCATTAAACTGTAATTTAATTATTAACCCAGCATAAAGACTATAAACTAATTTTATTTGTTTGACAAATGCATATAGTTAAAATTAAAAAATAGTTAATTTTATATATAGACTACAAATAAATTAGAAAGTTTTGTATCACTCTCTAACACACACCTCCACTGTCAAAACAATCAAATAATACTTTTTGAACCAAAAAAAAAGTTTAAATCATGCAATTAAAAAATGTAATTTATTATTATTTTTAATTTTTCGGCTCTGGCTCTTGGATAGTCAAAAAAAATTTCTTTTGTTTACATCCTAATTCAATAATTTTCGCATAAAAATTAATTACATAAATAATGGCTCTAAATTTGTAAGCAATTTATACATAATAAAAATGAATGAGTTATAGGAAGGACATTTTATCCAGATGTACTATGAAACCATCCAAATATGAAACTTATTCTAATTTAGAATCACCATAAAAATATTCGAATATTTTGGAGTTCCAGAGATGATACCGGATATTATCTAAAGAGAAGTTGCGTATAGCAAAACAAATGCATTGATAAGAAATAATTGACTCTCTGGGGCCCCCCACTTCTGGTTTACCATTGCTTCTGCCATAAGGTGATTACTGATTAATTAGAAGGAAACGTCAAACATTATATGAATGTGATGCAGACAGGGCTTTTACGGATTTATAATGAGTATTAATCACATTGAGCTAAACACATAAAAGAGCCTTTAAAAAAAACCAAACACTGAGGCCGGGCAGAACAGCTCTACCTACTAAACCTAACATAATTATAGCAGGATAGACGCCTTCCTAATATTTTCTTAGGCTTGTTCACTAGCTAATCATAATACTACGATCAAGTAATTAACACCCAACATTCTTGATAATCTCATCAACCACTTGATCGGGACTAGTCATAAGCTTGAACAACTATAAGGATCAAAATCATTATAATCTAAAGGTTAGAATGATAACCAAGGGATAACTCAATATCATAATTAGCTGCCTCGATTACTTTACCTGTCGTCCTCTTCCTATCACCAAACAAATTTTCTATGAAACAAAAGAATCAACAATTAAGGTGCATTCACTTACAAGCAATTCATGTGCCTCTAAAGTAACGCGTTTGAACATCGAGGTGCTCAGCACCCTGACCTCGTGGCACCCATCTTCACATTGTGAGAAAAAAGTCATAGCATGTGTTATCATGTGCCACGATAGTATTAGCACGAACCTCTTTGATTCATCTTCATGTGCAAGCGTTATTGGGAATGTCGATGCAAGCTTTTTCTAAGCAAATTACCAAGATCTTCAAGCTAAGTGAATTGATTCAGACACGAGAGGAGGAGAGATTATGCGGGAGAAGGAGACCCCACAGCTCAGAGGGCTGATACATTGAATGTTTTATTAACTCCTCAATGCACGCCTCACTGTCAGGAAGGAAATATGCTTACTATGGAATACTGTCATGTGTTCTGTATGAATCATATAATGCTGAGGTGATAATGCCATTTACTGCATTTTTCCTGTCTTTCCCTGGATTTGGTTCTTCTTATGTTCTCCTATGACATCATCTTCCTAGACTGATGCCTAGAAGCACAGGTAATTAAACCGGCTAGGGTACTGAGTCAAGAGTCAATGAGTCAGATCGGAGTTAAAGAAAAATTTAAAAAGTGATTTTTTTTTCAACAAAAATACGAGACCAGACCGTTCTACCAGTCGGTTGGCCAGTTTCTGGTCTGAGAGAACATGGGTTATAAGATGCAAAGTACACATGTTATGTTATTCATGCATGTAAATAAGAGTGACTCCTTAAAGCAGTTCTGAGGGAGGGTGTTGAGAAAACCTTAATACATGGAGTGAAGAAGACAGAGTCTGACGAAGTTCTTTAAGTTACAATAATCAGAAATGAGAGACAGAGATTTCCATTTTCATATAGCCCTAGACAGCATACCAAGCAGTACACGAGCTTCATAACCTTCAGATTAAAAAAACAGAGCATAATGATTATCCAAATCACACACTCCATCTATCAATGTTTAAGCTACAGGGGAAAACAAAAGGAAACAGGTAAACGAATCACTCAGATGCAAGTTTCAAGATTCCCACAACCCAAATTTTCAATTCATTTATACCCATCTACAGATTTAAGGATAATGGGACCAAACTTCCTTGCATTATCATTCCCTGGCCAGCTACATCATATCTCCCCTTCTTTTGTTCACAAGACATCAAGACGTTGCTAAATAGGTTAGCCTGGATTTTTCAAGTTTACGGACGGACAAAGAATGTGCAGCTGCATAGTAAAGGACTATGATGCCCTTAATCCATGCAGCCAAACCTTGAGGACAGATGACTATCAATTACTTCATCTTTAGACCCATAAAATGAGCTTTAAGTGACTGTCATACAGTTCCATATAGTCACATGGATTTTAAATAACAAACAATTAAAAAAAGTCTTCATGGCTCGATGTTGACCTTTGTCTCCAACTATGAACACATAGTAGTTTATCTTTTATGCACAGGAAAAAATTGCCATATTGTCTTGTCTAAGACTGCCAAAATCTTGCCCCTCGTTATCCTAAACAATGTTGCCACACAATTAATTTATTTAAACTGAACTAGAAGTCACCGCGAATATATTCACTGAAGTGCTGAACTAATTAACTGAAGATATTAACTCAGCCAAGGAGCGTTAGACTGCAGTGAGCCAGTGGCTACGGTAATTTGTCTAGGCGGTACACGCAAAGCTGGCACTAATAGTATCAACATCATTTTGAGTTTCTACTGACCATAATTCAATTTGTTAATTAAATCATGCAGAGCTAGCAAGGAAAGAAAGTTCACTTTCAGAGATATTTATATAGTAAGAAGAAGACCCGTGCAACTGAAAAATAAAACATGGCTGTTCTTCTCATTTGGGAATTTTAAAACATGCTAGCGCTAGATCCAAATTACAAAAAGCAGGAAACATTAATGAGACTGACAAATGCATAAATAACTATGCAGTATGATGGATTCTATCCAACTAATGTTTCATCAATTCTAACAATCTAACAGCGCTCTTAAGATCTAAAAGACAAAATCTAAAAAACATTGCATGAACTTGGAGCATGGTACAGGTGGCATATGTAAACTACCTATTGAAAGTAAGTTAACACTGATATAACAATTAGATCGGCGCCTCATGAATTCTTAGTACGTTGACAAAAGGACTGCCAGAAGTCTAATGAATTGACTGGAAGAGAAAATCATTATTACTGTCTAGCTCAAAATAATAACAAACCCAAATTTTCCATCAGTTTAGTTCATCTAAATTAACAATTGAAGAAAAAAAATTCAAAATTAAGTTACTGAAAAGTACAGAATATATCTCATGCCAACATGACATATCAACTTTTCCTGTTACAACACAGATCCAATACTGATACAGCCTGAAGTATGAAGGTAGCTTATCTAAATATTTAAAAACAGAGAAGAAAGAAAATTATAACTCAGAAGCCAACTGATCACAAAGAAAATGGAATCACGTTTTTCTTACTATAATCACCATCTAGATAGACTTGAAATTGACATGTTCAAGTCCTCCATTTTCACTTTCATTTTAAAATTTAAATGAGAAAATGTTACATGCATCCTCCTGTTTAGTGAAAGATGTTAGAATGGCACCTTTCCATGCTTCTAAATAGCAGGAAACACTTGATACCAGGTTCTTAAGAATAACAATAGCAAACGCCACAAGAGACGGACTTCACATCCTGCAGTAGTATTTAGTATTGTGGTGAGTATGAAATATGGAGGCAACAAGGTAAACTAAACGCGTTCCAATTTATCAGACATTAAACAGAGAACACATAAGTGTGTTTTTAGTAACATTGAAATGCTGCTGCTTACCACGATTGCCAAAGTAGCTGCACGACAATTGAGTGTGTATGATTCAAAACAAGTCCCTGGTTCACAAAAATAGCAAACGTGAGTTAAGAATGCAAGTTCCTCATTGAGGTAAGCGGTATACGGAAGGGGCAAAAGAATTGCGAAAACTGCGCATGCCAAAAAAATCCAGAGACACAAAATTAACATTTCAAAAGATACATTTTATTCCTTTGATCAGTAATTAAAAGGGATGAACAATGTAGTCCACCAACGTGCTTGTGTGCAATACTCACCAATTAAACTCAGGCCTGGAAGGAGTCGTTGCGGAAGAAAACCTAATGCTTACTGGGGCGCAGTCAATCCTGGACCGGTGCTCCTCCCTCTGCGTAATATGCCAAACTTAAATCTAACCAAAACAACCCTTTGATCTCCAATCTGGCGGGTTGAAGCGCTCATTCGGCAACAATGCCCTTGACTACTACATCGTCATCTTCATGCCCCTAATTTCCTCCCACAAATGACAAAAGGTGCGAGGCGAGTCCGAGATTCTTAGCATTCCAAACCTCCGAATCAAAGGCATCGTAAGAGATGGGCAGTTAATGACTTAATGGTCAGAGCTTCTGATGATGAAATTGATTTCCCATTAGCGTTAGTGAAGTGTCAGACGCCGAGGCGGCGAGGAGACTCGGAAGCCCGGGAAACTATGTTGACCGTTGATGGCATGGACAGGAAGGAAATTTATAATTCTCTCTCTCTTTTCCTTAATCCTCTTTTTTTTTGGGTTTTTTTTTTGCCACTTTTTTTTTTTTTGTTTCTATTCTTAATAGTCTCTCTGTAACATGTGTGTAAATTTTTCATCTTTAATCATATCTCGCTTTATTTCTTCGGAATTCTTTAGCATCGCGCGAGTTATAATACTCTTTATTTATCTTCTTTTTTAAGATAAGATCTTTAATTTCTCTTCTTAACATGAATTATTTATTTAATGAATCGAGATTTATTATGCAAATTGATGCGCATATTTTGTATGATGACAGCTGATCTTAATGTGTACAGTGTTATATCTACAGACAAATCTACAAGCATGTTACATTTCGAAAGGAAAGGGTTAAGTTATCAAAAAAAGAAAAGGAAAGGGTAATTAAATTGATTAAATGAAAGAATTAAACTAAGACAAAAGCAGGAGATATGAACGTACGGACAGGAAATAAATAGTTATCAATAATGCAGAACCGTGAGGCATCGAGCATGATCTCCTCCGTCATAGAAAGTGGCGTTACCGGTATTATTCACAAACTGAACTCTCAAATCTCTACATTGGGCTGCAATCTTTTCCTTGAGCGTCCATGCGAATAAAGAAGACTCGTAATTGTGGATGGCATTCGCTGTCAACAGCAACGAAAACTTGAGCCCACCGGTGTCTCGATCCTTGGCCATGGAATCCACCGTCGAACTCGGTAGCCGAGGCTGAACCCCAGGATTATACGCGGCGCTCATTTGCAATTGTCCGATTTGGTCCTCTCCCACTTCCAATGACAGGCCTTGACTCTGAATCAGCTCCTCCTCATTGTAAAAAACGTGCACCATAAAATCGGTGAAACTGACGTTGGTATCGGAACTGGGGTTGGTTATGTTGATCTTGGCGTTCCAAAGGCATGTCAATGTGGAATTTGAGGTACTGAAATTAGAAACGGAAAAGGAGTCGACTGTGTAGAAGGGATCATTGTCGAAATTGGAGGTGGCTAACATGAGCAGAACAAAATACCACAAAAGGAGCATTAAGATGAACAAGACCAAGGAGCGAAGGCAGGTAGAGCAGCGGGAGCGGGGAGGGCCTGCATAGGGCGGGGCATTGTACATGGGAGGCGGAGGTTGAGCGGCGTAAGGGGCGTAAGACCCGGCGGGTGGGGGGTAACCATAGGGGGCTTGCCCGGGCGGCGGATAACCCATCGGAGCCGGGTAATACGATACCTGGGGAGGCGGGTAAGGGGATTGTGAGCCATGTGGAGATGGAAACTGCGCCGACGACGACGGCTGAGACTCTTTCTTTGGGTTTAGGGAATCTACTTCATGGCTTGTTGAAGCCATGACGGTTTAATTTCTCGATTATCTCTCTTTCCAGAGAGAGAGAGAGAGAGAGAGAGAGAGAGGTGAGGGGTAAAAAGTTTCAAAGGTGGGATCAAGAAGAAGGCAAAATCTCACAAAATTCTGGAAGAGGATGGAGAGGGGGAGGAAAAGCAAAAATATAGAGGGAGGGGCACAAGCGTGTAGAGCCAACCTAGATTTTAATTGCCGTTGCATATTTATCTATCTGTATGTATAGATCGATCCTTCATGCATTTTCTAAACTACGTACTCTCGTAATAACTGCTAGACCTTTCCTATTTTTAGCATTTAGGTAACAAGTTCACATATTTTATATTTAATTCCTAAAATTACAAGATTTAATAAAGAAAACTTCCTAAAAGGTACTAGCTATTAATACTTTTTAATTCTAACAAGTTATTTATATCTAAAACCATTTTCAATTCCCAAATGAATGGCGCTTATTCAGAAGATAATTCCGATCAATTCAAGTATCATGTATATATAGTTTACTCGTCGTAGACTTATTTGGTATATATTTTGCCAAGCTAGTTCATTTTTAAAATAAAATTTAAACTTCTTGGCAATAACGCTACTGACTTAAGAAGTTGTCAGGATACAATAAGTCACTTTAATTTTTCTTTTTTTGGCTGATAATAGGATAGGACTAATAATGCCAAATACACAAAAAAACTAAACGTGGGGAAGACCCTCCTAGGCTCCTACAGTGTCCCTAAACCCCATATTTATGATGACGGAGATTAGCAAAACCCCATATTTGGACCTGAAACTGGTTGGCGAGCGAGCCAATCCGCAGAGGTGTTTTTCTCTGTACGTATATCTTTATGTGTTAAACGGATTTGCCAATCCTTGTCCAGGCCACACCAATGGATACTACCTTCGATCTGAGGAGTCTTCCTGCAGGTGGTGCACGGTCTCCAGCCACTTGATATTACCTTCAGTTTCAATTTTTAAGGGGCGCCGACTCTTGCATGCATGCCAAGTGTGTTTATAACTTCAAGTTACTGTGGCCAAATATTTCACGCTTCAATTCTCAGGAGTCTATTTCTTACTCAGTAATGAAGAATATTGTAAATTCTAATAACGGCTGTGGAAGCATCACTTAGCCTAGAAAACTCATTCATTCCAATCAAAACCAATACAAACAGCATGATTTTCGTCAATTTAATTAACACTGGCTAGATTAGTTCCTATATTATTATAAAATGTTTATAAGCGAATATATACTTGTCCATCAACCATATTTACTCTACTCGGGCTGCAGCTGACTCAAGTATAATTTAATTTGCAACATAACATATAATTACTCAAGTATGTTACGTTAGGAAATCCTCGTTCTTTGTTTCCAATAATGTTTCTTGATGGATAATTAAGAAACACATAAAAAACTGGAAGAAAGTAATCTCAACTATGCCAATCGTTCATCCATATAGCTAATCCGGTGAAACTTAACCATGACAGACATTTACAAATAGTACGTTCGTGTTATGCTATCCTCCTCATCAAATCCGTCTCACAGACACGTTAAAACAAAGAGAAAGGCTTCCATCCTATCGGAACCGAGAAGTTCCTATCAGTCTGGGTTAACCTTCCTGAACCCTTTTTGGCCAAAAACTGAACCCTCAATCCCTCACAATGAGGACTCATCTCCACGTCAGCAACCCAAGTCTCTCCGTAGTAAACTGCCTCCACGCTCATCTGCATCCCGAACTTCACAGCCCCGTCTCTCTCCCTATCTCTCCCTATCTGCTCCACCAACCAGCTCTCCACGAGCGGTTCATTCTCGTCCCACGCGCCCCCGCTCGTGGTCAAATTCAAGTGCAGTTTCACCGCCTCTCCCTTCTCCACGTAGAATGGATTCAACGATACGCCCGAAACAGCATCTTCTGGGTTGTCATTGTAGAATAAGATGAATTCCGTATACCTGAAGTAGATGGATGACACGTTGGCATTCACCACCGTCAACTTGGCGTCCCACGTGCCATTCAGGGTCCCATTGACGGCGGTGAAGTTGGAAACATACATGGAATTCAGGGTAAAAAGAGGAGCAATAGGATCCCCCGAAGGAGATTCCAAGCTGTTATAGAGAGGCGAGAAAATTAGCATGAGCAATACAGTAAGGCCGAGAAGGTCTTGAGCCGTTTCTGCGTTGCCATTACTGTTCACGTGATTCTGCATTTCGTCGGAATGATAATCAGTGGAGGGCCCCGTGTATTCCACAGAAATGGACAAGAGACGATCTCGATCTTCACTAGAGTGACTGTGGTCATTTGGTTCAGAATATTCAGGCAAGGGTGAAAACTTGACATCGTGATCTCTCTCGTTCTGGGCTTCTACGTCGCTGTTCCTGAAATTCCCTGTTTCGTTATCTGAAGAATCGCTGTCGGTGGTGGACGTCAACAGAGGTTGATCTTGGTCATCATCGTCGTCACGAGTCCGAGCTTGATCTAATTCAGATTGAGGCAAAGGTGAATAATCGTGACCTTTCTGATCATTTTGCGCTGGAGGCATATTGCTGAAATTAAAGGAGGTACGTGACTCAGCGGCAGAGGAAAATAAGTTTCCGGAATATTCAGATATATATATTTGTGGCGGAGAGAAAAGGAAGAAGGCTTGTAATATGCACATCTTAGGTGTCCATTTATTATTAGTTTGATGTATTTAGTAGTCTTTATTCAGTTTATTGTTTGAATAATTTCTGGTAAAATGCATGAATCCTTTTAGTTCTTGCAGCGAATTAAGAGCGAGACCCAATTCGTTGGCAAGTGAAAAACAGCGCGGGATAATAATGATTCCAACAGCAATTGTGATGTGGATTTTGTCCTTAATTGCCAAATATATATAGATTGGAAAATAACAAGCTTAAGAATGCAATAACGTACTAATTCCTCCTTATATACTGATTTAGATGACTTGTAAACAATTTAGTTTTCTATAAATTCACTAGATATATAAATGAAGAACAACGCGTTCTACACAGTATTTCCTCTTGTTTTATTTATAAGCAACTTTCTCTCTCATATGGCCGGTCCCTTTTATAAGCAACTTTCACTTTTTATCTGAAAATGTAAGTTTCTTTTTCCTATTTCACCCTTATTAAATACTTATTATCTCTCATATTTTTTATCTATTATCTCTCCTATACTCTTTTCATAAATAGAAGTATATATATGAAAAAAACATGACATTTTTGAAACACTTATTACTTTTAACTATCAATTTATTTTACGCAATCAAAGAAAAAATTGTTTATAAATAGGATGGGGGAGTATATACCATACAGTAGGTACGAACAGAAAGCGAAGAAACGAAAGATAAAACAACAGGTGAAGAAAAGTTAAGCACCTAAATTTCCCAAATAACTAAACTACATATATACATATTCAAAACACATATATTCCAGGACTACTACTTCATATTCTCAAACTACAACGACAAGTACTATTATAACACACAACTTAACTAGTGCAGATTAAGCCAGATCTTATCCTTAGGGAAAGGCCATTACAGAAGCAATAATATGAAGATCGATGACATGTTGGACTCTCAATATCTTTTCCTTTCCTGCTAGGAGGATGACGACGACATCCCTGGTGTGTTATTCTGACTCGAGACTCTGGAAGCTTCTTCTCTTAGCTGTCTGTTCCTGCTCCATCTTCTCCTTCCAGCTCTGTAAGCATCGTTGACAACAGGATGAAAAACACCAGTCCCCCCGGCAAACACCTGATGACTGGCATTTATTTGAAGCGGCTGATGAAGGTAGTGTGGCGGCACCACCAGAAAACCAGCAAGTGATGGGATTCCCATATGAACTTCGTCATTCGTCTGCTACGAATATCCATCAAACCACAAAGCTTTTCATTACAATTTGACGCTAAATGGGTTCAGAAAAATTTTATGCTATACATACATATAAACCACCATTCATCTTAATTGTCAAATCATCAACTGTTGTAATATCAGGACATCAACTATTTAACAGTTTCAAGGACGCTATATCTTATTGTGCAACTTCTTTTATTTCTTCTCGCTCCTTCTTGACATAATTGAGCTTAGCAAGAAAATAATAAACCATGCCTGCAGATTCATTTAATTGATCTGGGTTTATCTCTATAGTTGAGAAAACTATAGGTACATTATTACATATCATCGATTTACATAAACAAGCATGGTTGTACTAGAAGCACGACAATAATAACAAGGAGAGAGAAAAACTACATCGAATTCAAATGGTAGAAAGAGCATCAAGGGACCAGGAATCCAACCATACCCAGATGGTATTACAAAATCCTGCGACCATAAAACCAAATCAAGAGAATCAAGATCTGATGCGAGGTGTAAGTTGAAACCTAGATCTGATGTGTGGTGTAAGTTGAAACCTACCTCAGATATGCCAAAAATACTGAAGCTTTGGAAGGAAACCAGTGGGTAGGGTTGGAAAATTAGATCGGGGGAGACGAGGAGGGAGGGGTCAAATCCCCAATAAGGAAGGTAATAAAGTGGATAAGATGGATACCCATAAGCCGCCATTTCAAAGCACTGAGGAGAAATGGGTGTTGTGTTGGGAGTGATTCAAGTGGAGAAGAAGGTTAAGTGAGAGCTAGTGAGAAAATAAGACAACGATGATATCACCACGCGGTTACGAGCTCAAGAAACGAGACTGGTGAGATTACACTAGGGTATTGTTTGGCAATCGTTTTATAAGGAAATGCTTTTATTCACTTAAAAAAATGAAAAAAAAAATCATATATTTTCATAAAAGAAGAGGGAGCTTATCTAGTGATGATTGTATTTCCAAAACGTGACAGCTAATATCAATGTATATTAACGATGTAATAAATGCACGGTGTTTATTAATCTTTATTTCTTTTTGGACCGAATCTGATTTCTTTAGTTCTTATATTTTCATTTTATATATTGTAATTCGCATTTTCCCTTCCATATTATCTCATCTCTCTCCATTCTTTTAAGAAATTAGCTAATTTATATGATAATTGATAAAACTTTCTTATTGCACAAGTGCATGAACTTACATTTCATTCAGGATGAAACTTCCAATATGTGTTGAAGATAAGTATGGATAATTATCTTTTCAAAATAACACCAAGAAGCATTATCACTTCAAATTCATCCTAGACAGAAAGAAGAAGGATAAGAGAATATATTTTAGAGGAGTAAAATAGACATATGTGTATCATATTACGTAGCCCTTAAACCCTTCATTAGTATAAAATTTCCTTTTTAGACCGTCATATTTAGACCGGTTATAGCGGATAAGGTCTAAAAGATTTGACCGGTGGCAGTTTTTAATTATATAGAACTTCTAAGACCGGTTTTTAAAAAAACCGGTCTTAAAAAAATTATTTAGACAGGTTATAAATAAAACCGGTCTTAAGATATCAAAATATTTAAAAAATAAAAAATTTTAAACTTTTAAAACCGGTTATTATAAAGGGTTAAGGTGCAAAAATACATATGGGGTTTTAGCAAAGGTGCAACAAACACCAAATGCTTTTTTTTGGTGCAAAAGTGCCCCCGTGGTTATAAAAATGGGGCAAAAGTCACAGATGGGAAATGCTGACCGTTAACCCCTCTTTGTTGACTAACTTTGCTGATGTGGCAGGTTGATGACTGTGCTGCGGATGTACTTGCATTTCATGGTTTAGCTTAACCACGAGAAAAGTTCGTTGTCTGCAATCACCAAAAATAATCGAGAGAGACAAATTTATATTTGATTTTGTTGGCAACTGTAACGCTTGTGTTCCCTTACTCCTAATTACATCTTGCAACCACCGTATCATCCTTTTCCTGCAACTGATCGGAACTCTTCTCACGGCTCTATCTTCCAATTTATCTGCGTGTTGAGTTTGATAGCACATTGCGGCCAATATTTCCTCGGCTAGGGTTTTTTGTACTAGATTTATCCTCTTTGCCGTTTATCATCGTTCGAACCAGCCCCTTGTTTTCTAATGGCTTCGAGTTTCGATCGATGGGAAAAAGATCCTTTCTTTACGGCGGCTGAAGAGGTTCAGGAATCTGCAGACAGGTACCCATCATTATCGCTGCCCTTTCGGTCATTTGGGTCGGCTTTCTTAGGGTTCTTTATCATACGTTAATGAGGGAAATATAGAAGAACTAGAGGTTTTATGATCTTCTGGGTCATTTCTTACGTAGAGGAATTAATTAACCCCTCACAAATTCTGCTGGATTAATTGCTGTTTTTATTATTCTTACCTCGAAAATGGGAAGCCTGTGATTTTTATGTCTAGCTATTGGTCTATTTCTTTTTTTTTTTTGAAAGTTGATACCGCAGATTTTCCCCTCTTTATTTTGGCCAACGAAGACATCGCAGAATTCCAGTGTTCTATTTTGCTTATTTGTAATCCTTCGGACGTTCTTGTTATTAATTTTCTACCATTTTCTTTTCAAGGATGGAATCTACTTACCGGACATGGACGCACGCCAAAAACGATGCTTCCAATAGGTGGGATTCTAAGGAACTCCGCAGAGATCTGCAAACTTCTCTCGGCACTGCAAAATGGCAGGGAACCTTTCCTCCTTGTAAACTTGATTTATCTGCCTTTTCTCATTAATCCCAGTCATCAGCACAGTCATCAGTCCTGTAACGTGCCACATCAGCAAAGTTAGTCAACAAAGAGGGGTTAACGGTCAGCATTTCCCATCTGTGACTTTTGCCCCATTTTTATAACCACGGGGGCACTTTTGCACCCAAAAAAAAGCATTTGGTGTTTGTTGCACTTTTACTAAAACCTCATGTGCATTTTTGCACCTTAACCCTATTATAAATAACCGGTCTTCAATATCAAACATTTCAAAACCTTTAAGACCGGTTTTTAAAATAACCGATCTTAAAAGTCATACTTTTTAAATCGGTTCTTATAATAACCGGTCTAAAAGGTAATATTTTTTTTTTTTAAAATATGGATTTTTTTTATTTATATGGATTTTTTTTAAAAAAATTTCATCCTTTTAAGACCGGTTTTATTTATAACCGGTCTAAAATATCGACCATAAATTTTTGAATCTCCTCTTTGTCATGCCTAATTTTCGTTCTCTTAATTTGAAACCTCTCTTCTTGGTGCGATTACTCTGTGAGCTCGGTCATTTTCGCTCGATCTCATTCTCATGTTTATTGCTGCGGTGCTCTCACCCTCGCACTAAATAAGTTTGTTGCCGCCACAACCTCACTTTCTCTTATCTCCTTCATCGTGACTTTTCACTATAGTTGCTTTTCTATCTCTAGTATGGGTCTTGCTTTGCTTGGTCACATAGACTTGTACCATGAATGTGATTTGCAGACTCAACATTTTAGAAAAGGTTGAAGAAGAGAACATAAACCTTGCGTTGTTGCAAAGGAAGCATCTTTTCGTCTTTTTAGTTTTAGTATACTGTAAGTGATGATAAGAAGGAGGAGGTTCCTGAAGTTAGTATTCTTCTTTCCCTCTTTAATTATTTATGATTTTACAACGTTGTTCTGCTTTGTGTTTCGTTTGATTAGCTATGCAAGGATTTTTTTTTGTTATGGTCTATAAGTTGTTATATTTCATGTTTCTACTCTCTAGCAACCCCATTCTTCTATTACCACAATTACCTGATACTTCAGTTGGTTCAAAAAGCACTCCCTTCTGAGGCCTTATTTGTTGAGTGACAGATTGCCCCATTTGATCCTACTAAGAAGAAGAAGAAGAAGAAAGTTGCAATTATAGATCCTATTGATGATTTAGTTGACAACTTGGCTGAGAATACAGAAAACTTGTCTGGTATCTAATTTAAACAAAAAGATATTTTTATTATTGTTGCTGATGTTATCATTCGAGGTATCTCTAATTGTGCATATGCATGGTTCATTCTCATTTTTGCAGTTTTGGATGGGGCTGAGACTCCATTTGCTGGTTTAAAAAAGAAGAAGACAGTAAGTCATCCATTTGCTTGTTTTTTGATTGAAGGTTGAAACTCGTAACACTAATGAGGGTGGAGATGCTGCTGAAGATTTAGATGGTAAGTAGTTGTATTATTTATTGATGTGCGATAAACTGAACTCAATGACTGTATGTGTGTTATACTCTTGATGTCAAGTGAAGTTGCTGAATAAGTGATGAGCATCTAATAAATTTTGAACTCATTACATTGAATAAATCTAAGATAAATTGCTCTTAACTCAGAGATATGGATTAGTAGAAAAGTTGAGTGAATATGATTAAAAGATGATTCTTTCTTTCTTTTTTTCTTTGTTTTGTTCTGTTTCTCATTGCTCTTTGTTCAGAGTCTAGAGTGAAAAGGGTGATATAGGTAGAGCACTATAAAAAAATTCATATTTATTTTTTTAAAAAAAATATCACTTTTTAAACCGGTTATTAGAATAACCGGTCTTAAAAGTACTTTTAAGACCGGTTCTTAGAATAATCGGTCTTAAAAGTACTTTTTAGACTGGTTATTCTAAAAACCGGTCTAAAAAGTATGACTTTTAAGACCAGTTATTTTAAGAACAGGTCTTAAAAGTTTTGAAAAAAAATTTTTAAACCGGTTTTTAAACAACCGGTCTAAAAACTATAAACTTTTTAGATCTGGTCTTCGAACAACCGGTCTAAAAAAGTGATTTTTAAGACCGATTGCTTAACCAATCTAAAAAGTAATAAACTTTTTAGACTGGCTGTATCAAGACCGGATCCAAAACTGGTCTAAATGGTTATTTTTAACTGGTCTAAAAAGTCATTTTTCCACCAGTGCTTATTGATGTGAAATGGGTTGAGGAAAGGGCAGGAGAGAGAGATTAGAGAGGGAGGATAGCAAGAAGGGAAGGGAAATCAAATGAACGGAGGGAGGAAAGAGAATATTCAAAGAAAAAATGAATTATTTATTAACCAATCAATCAAAACTGCTAACAACTGAAAACCCTAGCTCTATTTATAAAGTTTAGGAAATAATAAAATAAAAATTTAAATCTAAATCCTAAATTTAAAATTCAAATTCAAATCTAAATCCTAAATTCAAAATTCAAATTCAAATATGGATAAATGTCCTTATTTAATAATTATAATATGAATAACCCTAAATCTTTTAACTAAACCCTAGATTTCCTTATCTTTTATCACACCATTTCTCCCCTGCTTGAAAGACTCGGCTCTTAACAAGTTAAAAGTGATGCACAAATCTGGGAGGGAGGGAGGGCTAATTATTTAACATGTCACTTCCATATGAAAAACCTTTCCATCAAGTGAGATAATGAAAGAGTAAACTTTGGTAGGAATAGCCAACTGAATCTTGAAAAGTGTATTGAAAATCTTTCCAATAGACAAGGTATTGTTGGAGTGGACCATTCAACAATGGAGTGACCTTAGGCAGTGTAGTGTGGTAAGAAGTAGAGATTGTTGTCCTTTAAACTTGAACCTTACTAATCTAAAGCAAGGATGACACTACTTTCATTAGTACTAATTGGATGACATGATCAACAGGATTATTGTTATTGGTAGCATCAATGATAGGAGTTTTCCTTGGATCATGTAGGACAGGTGCAGGTGATGACACATCAACATCATGATTGGGTTCCACAATATAGCTGGTGATAGTTCTTCAGTTAGGATTGCAATCTCATCTCCTTGCTTTGGAGAAGAAGCTTCGACTTCTTTCAACTAGCTTATCTAAATTGTTATACTCCTGTTTACAACGCACGACTCATGAAATTGTTGACATAGATTCTTTCAGTCCCCTCATATAAGAGCATGTTGATGCTTAGATTCAACCCTCAAGCGTTCCAGTTGTGCCTTGAGACATTTATCTTCAACCCTCCAACATTCCCAAAAAGCCTCGTACTTGTCTTTCTCCTTGCGACATGCCTCGTACTCATCCTTCTCCTTGCATCTTCTTTCAACTCTTTTGTAATCTTCCTCAACTTTAGGTTGGAAGAAAGTTAAAATACTAAAGTTAGGATCTTCCCGCTCGTGATGATCATCTTGCTCATATTGAAGATATGTGGCATACTCATATGAGCGAAGGCTATAGAAGCGAGTATCATATCCATCATGGCCACGATTAACATAATCATGCTAGTTACGAGTAGCATATTGTAGTGCTTATAGTTGGCATATTGATGGCATCAAGTAGAGTATCTGGCTCGGTCATGATCAACATTCTTATATGGGGTGTCATATGCATAACAACATTCCCTATATGAGTATCCTCTATAACTCATATTTGCATATTTTTAATAATTCATACTTGCAACTAATCACCATGGCAACTTCTTTACTTTCTCTTTCTTTCTTTCTTTCTTTGTTTTTTTTACTTCTTTTTTTTTTACTATTTCCTTTTTTTGGCATGTTCTTTCTTCCCTTTTTTTTCACGTTCTTTTGCCTTCAACCCTATTTCCCCCTTTTTTAAATACGAAATCAAATCAAGAATTAAATTAAAAATAAATTTAAAAAATTACCCAAATAGCAATCCTTAATAATTCATCTCTAAACAATTAAAGGCAATGTGGGTAGGAAGTGAGATTTCGCACAAGGGCAAAGGATGTTGATTTTGCCCAAAACTCCTTAAAACATCCACAAAATTACAAACTAAGCGGCAAGGTAGAGTTGAAACTTGAATGAATGGCAGTGATATACAGGCTTGAATATGGTGGTGAAGGTGTAGTGGAAGGAAAGTGATTTTTTTTTGGGAAATTGGGCAGGGAAAGCAATGGAGGAAACTTTGCTCTAATGCCAAAATTGATGTGAAACGGGTTGGGGAAAGGGGAGGAGAGAGAGACAAAGAAGGATGGGAAATCAGACGAATGGAGGGCGGAGAGAGAATATTCAAAGGAAAAAGGAATTATTTATTAACCAATCAATTAAAGCTGCCTACAACTGAGAACCCCAGCTCTATTTATAGAGCTTAGGAAATAATAAAATAATAATAAAATAACAATACCAAATTCAAATCTAAATCCTAAATTCAAAATTCAAATTTGAATAAACACTATAAAAAAACGCTAAATTTCTGACGGAATTTGCCACAGAATTTCTTTTTGCAGCAAATTCCATCAAAAATTCTATCAAAAATGTTTATGACAGACGGAATTATTCTGTGGCTAATTTTGCCAAGGAATTAGCCACGAAACTTCCCCTAGCTAATTTTGCCAAGGAATTTTCCGTGGCTAATTTTGCCACAGAATAATTTCGTGGGTAATTCTGTCAAAAAAATTTAAAAATTATTATTTTTAAATAATTTAATTTTTTAAAAACATATCTTCATAAAAATTAAAATTATGATATTATTAGCCATATAAATATATAAAAATTAGGGTTACTGCCATCTGTGATCCCCATGGTTTAAAGCCTGAGGGACTAAAATCAAAATGAGGACAAACTTGAGGGATTAAAGATTATATTAACCATAAATATTATTTTTTCCATAATTATTGTTAAAATTATGATATACTATATGTAATTTCTTAATAATATATTACATATAAAATAAAATAAAAGTATATAATATAATACATATATTTTTGAAATATATATATATATATATTATTAGTTATTAATTAATGTTAATAAAAATAAAATTTAATTTCAGATATTGGACAAAAATATAGTCATATGAAAATTTATTTAAGATGTAAAATTTTTTTAGTTTGAAATTAATTTATATTAAAAATTATAGGAATATATAATAATATTATATATATAGTATTGCAGTAATATAATACCAAAGCATTTCAGCGTAACTAGTAAGGTGTTGCGGGTGTGAAGGCGAGGGCACGGGTTCGAATCCTCTTGGGGCTAAGAGGAGATGCATTTTCAGGAAATATGGAGTGGTGACACATGGCGGAGTGATGTGGCAACACATGGCGGAGCTTGGGTCCGGCGGTGAGGAGGCGGCCATTGGAGCTGCTATGCTCTAATACGACAGTGAGGTGGCAACCTACGGGCATATCACGTGGCTTCTCGCTAGAATGTTACGTGGCATTTTCAAATTAAAAAATAAAAAACAAATTTGCCACGGAATCATAATTCCTTCAAAAATTGATTTGTCACGATTCTATTAGCGACGGAATGGATTCCTTCAAAAATCCATTTTCGTCGTAAAATCCGTGTCAAATTATGTTGGAAACTTTGAACTCTGTAGTACATTCTGTCAAAAATTCAGTGTTTTTTCATAATAAAATATCCTTATTTAATAATAATAATAATTATAATAATAGATAACTCTATATCTCTTAACTAAACCCTCGATTTTCTTATCCCATACCACACCACTTATGCAATCACATGCACACACAAATGGTTCCTCGTACATACCCCTCAATCAATGTCCGCTTTCTCTATCAAATGATTAATTATATACCGGTTCAACAATGCTATCATGAAATATTATAGTTATCTATCCAAGATTTTCTATTATTATATTTTGATATCAATCCTATCAAGTTTGGGTCCTAACGCACCACTATATTATGTATATTCCAACATAAACAAACACAAATAAAGCCTTATAAAAAAGAATAAGCTTATTCAAAAAATGAGACCTCATAAATAAATATGGAGGGGTAAATTAAATTTCATTGAAAAATGCATATTACTGCTGGATGAGATCGTACTCTTATATATATAGTAAGTGCTAATAAGTGGTTATGTTGTTACTGTAAGCGAGTCAGTGATAACATCACATTAACACTTTCAATTTTCAACTATATATTATTCCAAAAACATATATATTTATGAATTATGCCTACTTGGGTCATCATGTCTTTTGTGCAAATGAAGTTATAATTATATCAACAAACAACATATTTGAGGCATCAAATATTGATGTACATTCAAGCATGTAATGGTAAAAATACTTCAATTTGATAATTGTAGCAGTAAATTATAATAATAGGGTTTGAAATATTAAGAAATAAATTGATTGAAGTGAGAAGCTCATGACATTTAAATATTTTTCTGAGGCTAGGCGAAAAGAAGGGGAGGAGGAAAATGAGATGGAGATTTTTTTTTTTTTTTTAGTTGGATTTAAAAAAATTGGATAATTGACTTTTAAAATTTTTAATTAAAGTTGCCTACTCTTTTATATTGCATATTCTCTTCAATAAAATTTTGTAATCCCACTTTTTCAATTTTTTTTAGATTCAACCTATAAAAATTTTCTCATCCCTCCCCCAACTCCTTCATTCCAGACCAAACACCTGTTCTATCTCTATAATACTCATAGTAAAAATGAACCAGATACTGTTTGTGAAATATTTTCCTTGTTCCTCAGGAAAAGAAAAGATTAGTTGCTCATAGATTTTCAAATCATAATAAATTTTAAAGAGGATTGTAGATGAATTGCATATTTGAAGACTTCTCACTCTCTCTTTGAATTCTCAAGAAAAATTAGTCAGTATACAAAATATTCTTGCTTTTGTCTGGTTAAAAATATTATTTAAAGTATTAAGGATTTTTTTTTTACCTTCCGTCTAAAATATTAAGTTTGACTCAAGGGAAATTTTCTTTTTCATCGAATTAATGCGAACTATTTTAAAAAAATGAAAATTGCTTCTTCTTTTTAAATTCCAATCACATTTATTTATTTTTTTAAAAAAAATCCTTAATGTGAAACGGGTTGGGAAGAGGAGAGGAGGGAGAGACTAGAAGAGGGAGGACATCAAGGAAAAGAGGGAAATTAAACGAACTGAGGGAGGAGAGAGAATATTCAGAGAGAAAAGAAATTATTATTCAATCAATCAATTAAAGCTGTCTATGTAAAGATTCTTAAGCTCTTTTTATAGAGCCCTAGAAATAATAAAATAATAATCAAATAAAAATTCAAAATTGGATAAATGTCTTATTTAATAATTATAATGGATAACCCTAGATTTCTTTATCCCATATACCATTTCTCCCCCGCTTGAAAGACTTGGCTCCTGATGAGTTAAAAGTGGCACACAAATCCGGGAAGGAGGTGAAAAGACATTTTCTTACAAACAACAATTATCCATATTGATATGACAAACTTGATTACCCAGTGCTTTCCTTTCCCTTAATAAAAAATAGAGACATGCCTGAAAAAATATTAATAACTATGGGGTAGGACATAAAGTCCCAGTAACCAAAATAAATTTATAAAATACGCAGGAAAGGATTGCAAGTGTGAGAAATGGGTTTAACTAACTTGATAATAATATTCTCAGTAATTAAATATTATATAATATCGTGAATGATTAGAACTGTCCCCACTCATCCATCTTGCTCCTCCTTATATCTTCTGAACGTGGTACTGTCTATCAGTGCTAGTACACCCGGCCAAAGATTAGCTAGTCACTTCAAGAATATTGCCCCCTCCAATGCCACTACTGATATATTATAACAGGGAGGTGTCCGCCCAAAACGCTCAACTCAAAATTCAGGTCAAGAATTAGAGAGCCGATGGGCACAATTTCATCATATCTCTTTCACACTACCTAACACATCCCATAACAAAAAATATATATCAATATAGTTTTCAAAAACATATTACAAGATTATCATTCCAGATACAACATTCTATCACAAACATTATAACCATCACAACAGTAACAATCTTAATCATAATCACCACTCATATATATAAGTTGGAAAATACATTGCTTCATTAAACTAAGTTCATATTCAAACATACACATAATTTTTCAAAACACATACAAGTAGTATATGTGAAAGTAAGGTTTAGAAAAAACCTTACAGCCTAAAGCAAGCATATAGAATAAATTAACCCTAGTTACCTTAACTCCAAGCTTAACCTTAACTTGAGGAGCAAAGCACGAGCAATCACCGGTCACAAGAAAGCTCTACATTATCAATTTAGATACCGGTCAATAACAAAATAAATAAGTTATACAATTCAACCCCAAAAAACCCAATTTCCTCTACAACCCTTATTTTTCGACATCCCAATTTTTTTAACAATCCTTAATCTCAAAAATTCAAGGTTATAGATCACTTCTCATGAGCCCATATCACTCATTAAAATCTTTAAATAACCTCTGTAGCATACTCTCACATCAATCACCCAATTTTATAAATTAAAGTTTCACCTCCAACACACCTATAATCATAAAATCATTAATATCAATATCCAAGACCAATTAAGTCTCTTTTCTAACTTATATAAGCATAACACAATTATTAAACAACTCTTCAAATCTTCACATAATCAAAATCATATCAAGCTCTAACTTAAATATCAATCAGAACTTAAAATTTCATATAACCCAAAATCTACAAAACTAAACTAATTAAAATTTCAATAATACCTCCTATAACCCAAATAAATTGTTTAACCTTAATTTAATTAGTAAAAACGTCCAAAAATTAATTTATAATATGTTTTTAAGAGAAGTTCATTATAAAAGCATAAGACAACCAAAGAATAAATATAAACTGATTAAAATTAGCAATTAGCTTTCCTCTACTTATATATAGTCATCTATTGTCAAAACTCAAAACTCTCCCATAATCCTAACCCCAAAATTTTCATTAATCAATACAATATTACCATTAATAAAAAAGAGAAAAATACATGGAACAATTTTCCTAAAGGAAATTTGTTGGAAAAAAGTGAGTTTAGTTACCTAAATGATTCAAAATGAAGAACCTAGAATGATGAAGAAGAACGGCGTCAAGCAACGTTCTTTGCCTCTCTCTCTCTCCCCCCCCCTCTCTCTCTCTACCTACCTACCAAATGAGGGGTGGGGGAAAATGAAGTGTGGGGTATATTTAATACGCCCACTTGTGATCAATAAAGTGGCCAAGTGCCCTTTTACTTATATTATTTTTTATTTTTTCCACTTAACTTTTAATTTATTTATATAGTTATAATAATAAAATATTATTATTTCTACATTTTCATTCCATTCCATTATTTTTATTTCATACTTTCTTTTACTATCCTAAATCTAATTTTAAATAAACCCTATATACTTCAATAATTACATGATAAATTTCATTTATCAAAAATAATTCTTTCTTAATTGTACTTAAATCTTAAAATAAAATTTAGAATGTTACAAGAGGGCGGGCTAATTTTTCAACATATTGCCTCCATCCCGAAACTCTTTCCAACAAGTAAGACACTGAAAGAATAAACCTTGGTAGGAATAACTAGCTGAATCTTGAAGAGTGTCTAGAAAACCATTCCAACAGATAAGGTATTGTTGGAGTGGACCATTCAGCAATGCAGCAACCTTAGTGTGGTAAGGAGTTGAGGTTCTTGTCCTTTGAATATGAACCTTACTAATCTCAATCGGTGTCACATGGATGACATAATCAACAAGATTATTGTTATTGGTAGAATAAATCACAAGAGTTTTCCATGGAGCATATAGGACAGGTACAGGTGAAGACACATTGACGTCATGATCAGGTTCCAAAATAGCTGGCGATAGTGATTCAATTAGGATTGCAATCTCATCTCCTTACTTTGAAGAAAGAGCTTCGACTTCTCTTAACTCGATTGTCTGGATCGTTATACTCCTGTTTACATTGTGCAACTCATAGAGATGTTGACACAGAATCTTCATGTCCTCTCGCATAAGGGCATGTTGACGCTCAGCTTTGGCATTTAAGCGTTCCAGTTGTGCCTTAAGAAGTTTATCTTCAGCCCTCCAACGTTCCAAGAAGCCTCATACTCTTCCTTCTCCTTACGGCGTCTTTCTGCTCTCCTGTAATCTTTTCCAACTTTAGGCAAAAAGAAGTTAGAGTTCTCATCTTTACTTAGATTAGGATCTTTTTATTGGTGATGATCATCTTTCTCAAATTAAGAATATATGGCATACTTTTGCCAATGGTGGTCGACGTATTCATGTTTAACCATATAGTTGTGTTGATGATGATAAGCATGTCTATGTTGTCATAATTCAACATATCCATAATGATCATCATAATTATATGGCTCATGATGAGCACACTCATACGCGTATCGCTAATGTCTGTCATGCTCATATCGTCGACGGGCCAAGTACTTGTATCGGTGCTCATCATGTAACACCCCAAAATTTGATTAAGGGATTATGACTCTAAAAGTGGATGTGATTATTGATAGATAAACACTTTTGGAAAATCTGATGTGAATTGGGATTTGTATGTGTTATGAGCAGCATCGAAATCCTGTATTTAAGTTCAATTGTAGATTAACATCTACATTGACTTAAAATATAAGAAGGGTGCATATTATAGTGAAATGGAAAGATATGAAGTGTTTGGTGGTGATTCAGTAAGAATTTTCATAATCAAGAGCAAAACGGGAAAGTTTCCGACCAATTGATCAGTTGCCAAAAAGGAAGCTCCACTCAAAGATCAATGGTTGTGATTGATTGTTATGAGATTAAAAAGGGTGGAATCATGTATGTGTGTCATCATGTGAGCTCATGGAGGTGTGTCAAGATCTTGACAAGTGGCACTTTATGAACCCTTAGATCTTGGTCAATGTTTCAACTCTGCCCTCTCTCCTCTCCTCTCCTCTAAGTTGGCCAAATGGGCATTTGGGGGCCAAAATCTGATCTCATCCCTCTCTCTCCAAGCTCCCATGGACGCCAAGCTTAAGGGAAGAAAAAGAAAGCTTAAGGTGAGATTTTGGTTAGTTTATTGTCCTCTTATGTTCAAATACCCTTCTATAATGTTGTTCATAGTGATGAGAGCTTCATCTCTATGGTTTTAGATTTATGAAAGAAGGTGTTTTGAGAGCTTGAGAAAACTTGAAGTTGGAGGAATCAAGAAACTAGCTTGAGGAAGAAGAAGAGGTGGGTATTTGATACCTTTTGACCTAAGTTTTATGGTCATTGGTTGAGGTTTGTGAATTTTTAATTTTGCCTTGATTTTGGTATATTTGTGAAATTATTGAATTGGTTAGTGTATTGTGATAAAAATGGTGTCATATTGTGCTTTGGTGCCATCAGAATTGGTTTTGAATTTGAAATGGAAAGAGTTTGCAATATTGAGTTTGTGTTGTGGAATGGTGATGACATGTTGAAATTATTATGGAACATGTCAATATGATGTAAATTTGGTTGATTTGGGATTTCCAATGGGTTTCTTGTGAAATTTTGTATGAGAATGATGTTTGATGTGAAAATTGGATGATTGGAAGCAATTGAGCCAAAACTGAAATTTTGTCCAGTGTGAATTTTGTTCTGAGAAGTTTGTTTGTATTGACATTTTGAATGAGCAAATAATATCTAAAGATTCTAAAACTTTTTAGTCTTAAATTTGACATTCCAAGCTTCAAAATGGTAAATAATTCATGTAATTTCGTTTTGTGTGCTGGGAGTTACGATTGTCCAAAGTTTGGGATTAAAACTGGAATCTGTTTTAGAGCATTGTTGGATTTTGAGCAATTCTGTATTTTTGTGGTGATGGACAGCCTTGAATTATATTTTTTCTGTAAATAGGACTTAAATATCTTTCAAAAGGCTTTGGAATCACCTCATTTTGATTTTTCTGAAATTAGTCATGAATTTTTGAAGTTTCTTTGGCTGCAGCCAAAAGTTCTTAGATGCAGCGTAAAACTTTCTATGCATGTTTTGGCCGCAACCAAAAAATTTCTGTGTTGTTTTTTGCCATAGCCAGAGATTCTTGGGTTGCAACCAACCCCTATCTCCAGCACTTTGTGATTTTGAAAGATAATTTCCAACCTAATACTTCTCAATCCTTTAGGCTTTCGTTGAGCTTATTATAGCCACTTAAAGGTTGTGAATGATAACAAACTTTAAGTGATATAAAAGTAAGGATTTGGATTAGAGATTAACCATATGTCCTTAATTTGGTTATAGGGTTTGATGTTCGCCCTGATCGTGAGTAGCCTATGCTGAAGCTTACATAGAAAAAATAAGGGTAGGGAACTTACCTCTCCTGCTTGCTCTGATATTTGTTTTGGTGTATTGATGCATGTTATTACTTTGCTTGATTATGTGAAACATATATGAATAATTGAAGCTCTATTTTAATTTATACTATGACCATAAGTATGTTGTTCGAAACGTTGAGCTTGCAGATTTGTCATTGTGTGAGCATGAGTTATATAATGCAAGCATGTCATGCATTAAACATTTATCTTGTATGCATATTGGCATCTGTTTCCTACTGAGATTCTCTCGAATCTCACCCCTACTAATAATTTAGACAAGGCAAGTGAATCGAGGAGGGAGCAAACAACCAAGGGCGGCGATGACTCCCTAGGGATATTTGATTTGGTAGTTGGTTATCAATATGAGTTGGGATGACTGTATATGGTTTGGATCTATATTTGGTTATTCGGATATGTATATGTTCATATGAGTATTTGGATATATATTGGGAATGAGATTTTGTGTAATCCCCATATGAGAACTTGTATATGGGCAAATGTGTCATGTGAACCTTTTTTTTAGTTAAGATGTGGAACTTGGGGTTTTCCGGGATTATGATTGTGCACTCTGATGTTTATAATAAATGTAATTTATCTTCGTAAAGTAATTGAATTCGAAATATGAATATGAGACCAGGTGGATTGGATTTTAAAAGATATTTGAGGAAACCCTATCAGAAAGATGGGATTGTAAATAAGTTTTGATTATTATTAGTCTCTATTTCATTTTAATTACGTATTTCGAATCATAATTATGAAGGAGGTTGCACATCATGTATATGATATTGATAGTTTTTATTAGTATAATCATATCGATGCGAATCAAACATATTTATAATGACTACCTGCAAATGTGTTTCTTTCATAATTCATATCTTTTACTAAATAGCATGTCAATTATCTCTCTCTCTGTTTTTGACCTTTTTTTCAACTCTTTTGTTCTCATTTTTTTTCACACTTTTTTTTAACCTTTTTTCCCTTCTTTTTTTTAGCTAGAAGCTCAAGCTAAACACAACAATGCCTAAATAGTATAAATTAAACAAATTGCCGCCTCCCCTTATATACATATATAATCAAATGAAATCATCAAAGGCTGAAAAATCGAGTCTAGCTTAATCAATTCTAAAAGAGCTCTTTTTTTTTTATGCATTTGGGAGTACAGAAAACTGAAGGTGTGTGATGCAATGCATAGTAGAGGCCACCGGAGTGTGAAGGGTGATGGCTATGGTGCGTTTGATGGTAGGGGATTAGATCAATGACCGATGTGACGGTTTCAATAGGGTTGTTAGTTAGGGTGTGTTTGGTTATGTGAAAAAAAGAGCTTTGGCATACAGAAGGAGATGGGGACCAGGCTCTAATGCCAAAATTGATGTGAAACAAGTTGGGGAAAGGGGAGGGGAGAGAGACTAGAGGAGGGAGGACAACAAGAAGGAGAGGGAAATTAGAGGAACGGGGGAGGAGAGAGAATATTCAGAGAGAAAATGAATTCTTATTTATAGACCCATATAAATATTAAAATAATAATAAAATGACAATTCAAAATTCAAATATGGATAAATATCCTTATTTAAAAATTATAATAGATAACCCTATATCTCCTAACTAAACCCTAGATTTTCTTATCTCATATCACAACAATCCTACTTACCAAATATTACTTCATCCGTATATTTGAAAAATATAGAATTGATACAATACTTATAAGTACACTCAATTTTATCAAATCCTTATCTATTATCAAATGGTATTACTAACATAGAATTGGTCTAACCATGTAAGACCTTACTAAATTTCTCTTGGTTTCAAATTCGTCTAATAAATTGTTTGCACACTTCTCAAGTAAAAAAATTGTTCCACACTTCCGTTCAAATTTTAATATTTTAAATTTATTTATTAATTTTTAGTATCTATAATATTTGTGTCTTTTTTTCAGGGAAAATCACATTTAGGTCACAATGACCAAAAAGAAAAAGAAAAAAGAAAAAAAGTTTCATTGTAGATTTTCCTATCAAAAAAGTCCCTAAGGACCTTAGTGATATAAATTCTGAATGAGAAATTACTTGTTTGCCCTTAGTAATTGATATTTAGATATTACATGATATTAAGTTATATGACTAGGTTCAGCTACTTGTCAATCACCTATTCTAAGACTTGTCAATATAAGCATATCCACTTGTCAACGGGAACTGTTTTAGTTAACATAGATGAGCTTGTCAATGACCACTCTATGACTTGTCAATATAGTCACACCCACTTGTCAACAAGAGCTGTTTTAAATTGTACTGAAAAATGACAATAGTTAACATAGATGGGTCTTCTCAATGGTTATTTTTTGACTTGTCATTATAGACACATAAACTTGTCAAAATAGGCAGATACACTTACCAATGTATAATTTCCATTTTAAACACATAAACTTATCAAAATAGGCACATAAATTTGTTAAAATATGTACATACACTTACCACTGTATAACTTGTCAAAATACACACTTAAACTTGTCAAAATAGGCATATACATCGCTAATGTATAACTTGTCAAAATAGGCATATACACTCACTAATATATAACTTACCATCATAGAACATAAACTTGTCAAAATAGACACATACACTTACTAATGTTTGACTTGTCAAAATACTCACATTGACCTATTCGTCCTTGTGTGAACCATGGTTAGAGAAGAGGGTTTTGACAACAGGTCAATGTGTGTATTATGATAAGTCATATATTGACAAGTGTATGTACCAATTTTGATAAGTTTATGAGCTTATTTTGACAAATTTATGTGCCTATAATGGCAAATTATACATTGGCAAGTATATATGTGTATTTTGGCAAGTTATACATTGGTAAATATATATACATATTTTTTCAAGTTCATGTGCCTTGGTAAGTTTATATGTCTATAATGGAAATTATACATTGGCAAGTATATGTGCCTATTTTGACAAATTTATATGCCTACAATGACAAGTCAAAGAATGGCTATTGACAAGGCTCATCTATGTCAACTATTGCCATTTTCCAGTACAATTTAAAACAGCTCCTGTTGACAAGTGGGGGTGACTATATTGACAAGTCATAAAGTGGTCATTAACAAGCTCATATATGTTAACTAAAACAGTTCCCGTTAACAAGTGGATATGCATATATTGACAAGTCATAGAGTGACAATTGACAAGTACCTGAACTTAGCTATATAACTTAATATCATATAATATCTAAATATCAATCACTAAGGGTAATAAGGTAATTTCATATTCAGAATTTATATCACTGAGGTCCTTGAGACTTTTTTGATAGGGGAAACTACAATGAGATTTTTTTAAAAAAAATTTTTTGTCTTTGGGGCCTAAGTGTAATTTTCCTTTTTTTTTTTGGGTATAAACGAGGGACAAGCCCAAATACAAGAAGGATTAATGAGGGAATTAAATCCTAAACAATCGCTTGGAGTCTTCAAATAATTGTTTCTAACGCAGTTTTCTTACCTATTTGCAACATGGAGCCCAAACCACGTAGGAAAGAAAAGCCACAGAACCAACAATCTTAAAAAACACAATCTTTAGATAAGCATCTTCGTAAGAAGCGCTACAGCACCAACAAACTTAAGCCTATTTTCGTTCTAATAAACACAATCTTTAGATAAGCATCTTTTATTTAAAATACTTTTTTTTAAAAAAAAAATCTATCATTTTTGCAGGTAAAGAAAGCCATTTATGTATGCGATCATAATCTGTCTTGATTAATATTAATAACATATTCTATCCAGCTTAAAAGCAAATTTTAATGGAAAAATTGCACCGAAGTCCTAAACAAGAAAAAATATTTTAAAATATTCCTTGAAATCTTAAATTTGCAATGAAATCCTATAAGACATTTTTGTAATATATTTTAAATGTGAAAAATCCAAAATAACCCTATTGATTAAATAGAGAGAGGGAATGGATGATTATGTATTTATTAAAGGTATTTTAGACTTTTCACATTTGAAATATATTACACAAATATCCCACTAGACTTCACTACAAACTTGATATCTTAAAGGATTTTTATATCATATTTTCTCTTACCTAGAACTTAAGTGCAGTTTTCCCAATTTTAAATTATGGATTGTATACTAGTTAGCGTACTTGGCCTAATACAATGAATACATGCAAACAAAGGTGAGAGTTAAAAATCAAGAAAGGGACCGTACAACCAACGGCAGAGATGGAGAGAACCCACTTGAAGTAATTAAGGCAAGGGCATGAGGCAGAGATTTTTTATTTGTTCCAAATACAGCGGGACTAATGTAAAATTAAACACAGTTATGTAAAGCGCTCTCTCCATATATATATATATATATTTATATATTTTTGAAAAAATTACTCAGACTTCGAATAAAGGAAAGACAGCCAGAAAATAAAAAGGAGCACAAGAAAAGACACTCATTACACTAATAACCTTATAATTTAATGGTATGAGAAATCCATTATAATTGGAATGTACTTGTAACTCGTGTCAATCCCTTTAATTAAAACAAACCCACAGAGGGTGCTGATCATTATTGTAAAATTTATGAGTTAACTCTCCGAATTTACTGTTTTTATGTTTCTAACTTATAAAATCAAGTCGAGTTATTGGTAAACTCGTGACCTTTATAAATTCGGTTAAATTTATGAATTTATACACCGAATTTACCGTTTTTACGTTTCTAACTTACAAAACTGTATTAACGCACCCTTAAACTTGTGTTAACTTTTTCAATTTGATTATACTCACCAGTTTTATATATGAATTTTATAGAAATTTCTTTATTAAATACGATAAATTATAAATATTGATATATATAATTTCAATTATTTAGATTTAAAATATATTTAAATCAAATTGTTGTCAAATTTTTTATATTTTAATTATTTAATTATATACTAATAATATCTATTTAATGGTAAAACTAAACTCTTACAAATTTATGATTCGAGTTCATAATACGAATTTACATCACTACCGCGAGTTTGTTTAAACTCGCGAGTTTGACAACCTTAGTGATGACAAGAGGCGAGCCGGTTATAGTGTGTGTTTGGTTCACCGATTGAATCTATCAATCGGGTTTTTTTTTGGCTTTAAGTCCAATAGGCTAAAGAGAAAAAAAGTTTGAGTGTTTGGTTCACCCATTTTACAATTGAGTTTTTGAAATCAAAAAGAGTTTTTACCTTAAGCTTTTCATTGGGGTTTTTGTAATTACAATTGAGCTTATTATTACTGTTAAGTATAATAATTATGTCCAATAGTCCCACTTAATTTTTATTCCTCTCTCTCTCTCTCTCTCTCTCTCCTACAATTACAATTGAGGGTGAATAATTAAAATATTTTTTCAGTTGCGCCCAATGTGTTATCAGACTGATTTTAATTTTACCCTTAATGTACCTTTTCAGCTATAAAAATTAATTTAAAATATTTTTTTATGCTTTCAACCCCTTTAAATATTTTTCCAACTGTACCCAGTGTGTTATCAGAATGATTGTAATTTTACCCTTAATGTACATTTTCAGCTCCAAATATTACTTTAAAATATTTTTTGGTGCTTTTAACCCTTTAAAATATTTTTTCAATTGTACCCAGCCTTAAGAGATTAACTACAATTTTACCTTTAATATATTTTTTTAGTAGCAAAGAGTACCCAAAACTTAGAATACCGATTTATTAATTTCCACCCACTCTAAAATACTTTTCCAGTAGTACCTAATATTTTAAAATAATTTTTAAATATTTACTTGATTTTTTAAATATTTTTCCGCCCACTCTCTCTTACTATTATCATAAAAGTTATTTGTGATTAAGTCAATTCAAACAAATTTTACTCTTGCAAAAATCATTTATATAACCGCAAATCCAAACATAAATCATAATACATAATATAGCTTTTATAAAAAATAATATTACAAAAAATAAAATTAAAATAAATCCAGTTGATAATTGCTGTTCCAAACACACATATATGTGTTTGGTAGAGCTTTTGAGGGACTCTAATTGGGTTTTTAGGGGGTCTAATTGGGTTTATGAATTTTTTGACTTTTTCTTATATTTGGGTGCAACTTTTTTCAATTAAGCTTATAGCAAAAGAAAAAAAAAAACAACAAAATCTGACATGAAGCAGGTAATTGAGTTGTTACAACAGAAAAGTCAAATTACAGCCAGCAGTCTACTATATGTACAAATTGAAAATATGTTGCAATATCCTGGGAGGTGCGTTTCCAATATGTCCCACGGAAGTTCAATAGAATTGCTGATGCTCTTGCAAAGGAAGGTTTGTTAGATTCTTGCATTATGGAAAGTTGTCTGAGCCATCTGAAGACGATGCCACAGGCAGAGAGATTGGTATCCTGTTCCGTTAGTTTCTTAGTTACTATTTAAGGGCTTTGCCCTCACTTGTACCAAAAAAAAAATTATAAGCTCGAAAAGTTAGCTTATGCAATTGAGCTTTTGACAGGTGAATAATTAAAATATTTTTTCGGTTGTGCGTAATGTGTTATCAGACTGATTGTAATTTTACCTTTAATGTACCTTTTCAGCTACAAAAATTAATTTAACAATTTTTTGTGTGCTTTTAACCCCTTACAATATTTTTCCAACTGTACACAATGTGTTATCATATTGATTACAATTTAACCCTTAATGTATTTTTTCAGCTCTAAAAATTAATTTAAAATATTTTTTCAATTGTACTTAATCTTAGGAAACTGACTACAATTTTATCTTTAATGTATTTTTGTTTAGTAGTAAAGAGCACCCAAAACTTATAATGCTATTTATTGATCTCCACCCACTCTAAAATATTTTTCTAGTAACACATAATATTTTAAATTAATTTTTAAATATTTACTTGATTTTTTAAATATTTTTCCATCCACTCTCTCTTATTATTATCACAAAAGTCACTTGTGCTTAAGCTAATTCAAACAAGTTTTACTTTTGCAAAATTCATTTATACAACCATCAATCCAAACATAAATCACAATACACAATTTGACTTTTATCAAAATTAATATTATAAAATATCAAATTAAAACAAGTCTAATTGATAATCGCTATTCCAAAACACACACTATGAGTAATGACAGAGTCAATATATGAGAGAATGAGATCGTGTGGGAAAGGGCACTTCCATTGTCATTGTCAAGGTAATTAAATTCAGACCGGTCAGTGAATCGGTTGGGGTACTGGGTCAAGGGTCGGTGGATCAGACCGGAGTCAACCCGGACCTAAACCAGTGAGGAGTAAAAAATTGAAAAATATTGTAATTTCTCATCACCATCCAAATTATGAATAGTATATATCCATAATCAGAATGCTAACAAAATAACATGATTGTGTTATATATAAATCACCTAATGAAAAGTGTTATAACTTGTAATCCCAAAATATTTATCATAAATTCATAACACAATATCAAAACATGTTTATGATAACAAAAGCAGTAAACTAATAATTAATTAATTATCATCATTAAAATAAGCATTAACTATATCATTCAACTCTCTAGGTACTAAGACATTAGGAGGTGGAGCTGTAAGAGGAAGAGTAGAGGCATTAGGAGCAACAGAGTCAACATTTAATGATGGAACCCCAACAACATCATCATCACCTATGTATTAAATGAATAAAATTAGTACTAATTATGCTCAAAATATGGTTATATTCTTTTGTGTAAGAAATAAGAATATAATCTTAGATAATTAAAAAGATGGTTAGAAACCTTCATAATCCTTCGCCATTTGTTGAAATTGAAGATCTTTCGCTTCTATATTTTCAAATTCAGGAGTTGGATCTTTGTCAAGAACCCAAAAATCTAATCTATCAATTGATTCATTATCAATGAGATCATAATTATCTTTCTTCTTCTTCAATTGGTTCTTATAATGCCAACACAATAGAAGATCATTATTTACTAAAAATATATAACAACCATTCCTCAGTTATGACTTTTTAAATTATCTAAACTTTAACTTCAGATTGTAGTTTGTGAAAACCAAATCATCAAGCCTTTGATGCTTCAATCTGTTTTTTCTTTTAGTATGAATACGTTCAAATAAACTCCAATTTCTTTCACAGCCAGAAGAAGAAGTTTGACTAAGAACGCGTATAGCAATTTGTTGCAATTCTGGTACTGAACCCCCATAATACAACCACCACTCATTTTCAAAACAAAGTAAAAACATTTAGTATGTATTAATAAATATTAAATAATAATCATAATATGTGTTTTTAAATATAAAACTTAATATATTTATGAGGGACTAGCTTTTGGGCTGTTTTCTCCCATGAAACTTTATCAAATGACTCATTATCATTATAATCATCATCTTTTTTTTTGGGAAAATCATTTCTAGGTCCCAAACAAACAAGACTAATAATATCTTGCGTATTTGGGACTTATTTGAGACTTAAGAGTGATTTTTCCCTTTTTTTTTTTTTTTTTTTTGAGCGATGAAGGGTATAACTGTAAAGAGCATTTGGGGAGGAAACTTGCGCGTCGGATTAGCTCGTGTCATAGAGCGAGGAATATTTGACACAAGGATACCTCGTGATGGAGAGAGATGTTACCAAAAATAAAGATAAAACATAACATGGGAAATAAAAGATAAACATTGGGGTTAGGACGGATTTGGCTCAATCAGCCCAATTCAGAAACGTTGCCAAATACTGGTATCATATCTGCTATCTCAAGTCAAATGCTTGCTCTTTCGTCCTCCACATACTTGTAATGGGATGTCCTTATTCTTCATCCCCACCCAAAAAAAAAAAAAAAAAAATCCTCATTAGTCATTGGGTTCCAAATATATGCAAGTAACTTTGTACCTGGCCCGCAAACAATGGCGTGAGTTTTAACTACAAGGATTACTCTCGTTATGTTCTCGTTCCTGAAAGGAAAATGAAGTCTAAAGTTTAAACGTTCAAGACTTCATGACAGGCGTATAAGCTCAGTGCTTCTGACTGTGTGTGTTTGGCAAGCACCAAAATTATGATTTTAAATCATTGTTTGCGCAACCTGAGATAAAACTACTCTCACACATTTACCTTGTAAGTTGTAAAAGCTATTAAAAAAAAGCTAACTCAAACACATAATATGAAATAACCGAACTAGGATGCCATAAATAATACTCCATCCGGTCCTAATTATAAGACAAAGTTGACTTTTTTGGAGAAATTAAGGAAGCCAATTAAATTACTTTAGAGTGTTTATATTTTTAGTATCTTTAGATTATATATTAGTTTATTAGTCAAACTAATTAGTTTGAAGGAAAAAATATAAATATAAATACTCTAAAGTAATTTAATTGGTTTCCTTAATTTCTCTAAAAACGCCAACTTTATTTTATAATTAGGACTGAAAAGAGTATACAGTTCCGAATGATTTGGATTCTCCCTGACCAACTTGTTACTTGTTCCTGGCATGCCAAATGTTGTTAAGATTCGGAGCAGTTTGGTATGGTATGGGCCAGGCACAGTTTCCCAACTAAGGGGTGAATCGTGGTACGCAAGAAAAACGGAGAATGAAGAAACGGATTATAAAAGAAGATCAAAAGCAATGCTTGTAACTGAAAAAGAGAAAAGAGGAACAAACCCAACATTTGGGCAAAAGCAGTTCACAAAGCTATAACTGAAAGGGGCCTACAAATGTCTCACTCATTCGATTGTTGCAGTCTCAATCTTGTTTGGTAAGATGCAACATGACAATTCCATGGGAAAGCAGCCCATATGGTTCCCTGGCTCCCACTTTCATAAACTCGCAATATAGGAGTATATCCCAAAAGCCAATTCACCTCTCTCATATCAGAAGGCACCATCGTCTATATACTAGCTCTAATTGGTATTGTTATATAACATTGATCTGTTATATCATCTAATCCTCATTAATTACTCCCAAAAGCTATATATGCTATTACTAACGTTTCGGTTTCTTCTGTTATCCTTATCCTATGCCCAATCTCAGGGCATCCATCGCTGCCTGCCGCTCCCTCTAACCGAAGTTTTTCACCGGTCGGGCAATCGGACCCGCCGGAGACCTAAACCCTTCTGTGACTGCGTCATGCACACACCAATGGAAACCCAAATCGCGGTTTGATGCATTCCCGACCGAACATACCTTGCACACCAATTCACCGCCATTTGCATTCCTGTTGCCATTGCCATTTGAATCCTCTCCCAGGCACAAATCACCGAGTCCCATATTCATCAGGAACCGCTCATTTTCAATCTGCAGATTCCTCACCTGATTTCCGTACTCGATCTCAAGAATTGGAGTTTGGAACACAGTTAAACCCGGGAAGAAGTCGGTACCTGTGTTTCGCCTCAGAAGCTTCACATTCGCCGGAGGGGTCTTCTTGTTGCTCGGTTGTTCATCGTGTCGAGATTGTTTGTGCGTCTTGTGCCTCCTGGGCCGTCGCTTCACGAAGAAGAATCCTCCTTTCTCGCGCTCTATGGCGGCGAAATTGACCTTACGTGTTATGGGAATTTTCCGACTACTCTCCGGGCTGCCGAGGTACACGGATAACTGGTGCGGAGAGACGCCAATCTTTTGGCCGAGATCCGACTGGAAATTCTTGAAATTCATGGAGGAGTCCACCGTGACTTCGCCGACGTTAACTGTGCTTTGACCGTCGAAGAAGACGACAGCGAAGGATGCGCCGGCGCTGCCCTTCAACATTTTGACGGAGAAATCAGCGTCGGAACAAGAGCGAAGACACAGACATGAAAAACCAAAGGCAATGGAACAGCGGAAGAGCGTTTTATAGATGAGTAGGAAAGACAGAAAAGGGTTAGGGCCATAGGGGTTTTAGGTATGGTTTAGTAAATAGGGAAAGGCGGTCAGGGGTATTAATGGAAATAACGTTGGGTTTTGGGATCAAGAAACTCGGGGGATGATGACGTGTTAGGACTCGGTAGTATTTCTTGCTTGGAGATCAAGTAAGACTCCAGCAAATACAAAACGACTCGTAAAAGCTCACTTTTTGTCTGGAAAGAGCTGCTGAGTTTATTCCGGCGTTTTATTTTTTTTTATTGCGGAGTACAAAAAGTTAAAAAAAAGTATCAAATCATCAATCAAATAGTTGTATATTTATAATTGGAAAAAAAATAGTAGTATATTTATATTTTTTATATTTTTAAAAAATAATTTATATGATTTATAAATTAATATATAACTAATCAATATATATTATAATTAAATAATTTATTTAAATTTTTTAATCTCTCTAAAAAATCAAATAGATTTTATATTTAGGGTGGAAATTACAATAACTTCATTCAAGTAATAAGTACCACTCCCTTCTTAGGGGAAAAAAAGTAATTCTAAATATGGGTAATAATTTGGGTTTGAGTAAGAATTTAAAGCATTTTTTCACTCCTTTTTCACTCGTATCAATTTTCAGTCATTTTCTTTCCTCCATCCATTTTATAAATAAAGGTATAATAAAAGAAAAAAAATTACCTCTGACACATTTATTGATTTTAGATAATTATAATTAATATTTTCTGCATGAAAAAGATGGCTCCAGAAGCGGTTGGCAGAAAAAGAGTGAGCACTTGTATTACTTTTTTTTTTTTTTTGCTGGCAGTACTCTATTATATTATTTAAATGCACGAAGCTCATTCAAAATAGCAATAAATTTTAGGCGACTTATTTGTTACTTTCTCAAAAATTTTAAAAGTAAAACAAGAAGTTTATATTCCAATTAATGTAATAAAATTAATGCATTTTTTTATACATTTTAAGTAGTTTAATGATGTGGTTGGATTACTCGTAGTAAGAGCCGCTTTTTTTTTTTATATTTGCTTTTTACAAATTTAAGTTTGAATAAAAGTTAAATAGTTTAATATAAATTATATTTGAATTAGACTTTTATATACTTTATAGAATATAGATAGCATAAGGCCCATCCTCTTTCCTATGCTTCTATTTATGAATCAGAGCCGTACCAGAGATTTGAACCAAGGATTAGCTAGTGGACAGATCCCCAAACCATCAGGTCAGAACTATTAGTAAATTTCTGTTTAGGTTTGTGTTTGAATTAATTTTTAGAGAATAATTTTTATATTTTATGAGATAAATATATAAAAAAAAAATTTATCACAATTTATAAAAATATATTTCTGAAACTATAATTTTAGAATAAACGAATATACACTTATATCTAAACGTGGCCTTTTACGTAAAAGTGAAATGGCCCCACTGGCAATACAAACACCCCAAAATAGCTCAATCGTACGTTTTCCCCTTGGCAACGCAGATCTAAACATGCTCTGAATAAAAATGCAACTATTTTTATATTTTATTATTTCATTGGATATATTGAAAGAGTTGATTTTGATTTTAAATATATGATATATTTTTTATATTTATTAATATTTTTCTGATTTACTCCTATTGATGCTTCTACAATAATAATCAATAAGAACAGGATATTAAAGAAGATAATTAAAGTGTTTTAAAAAATATATATCATTTTAATTAATTTTTTTAATTTAATCAAATAAAAAATATATATTTTCTATTAAGGAGCGGATGGAATATAAATTATTAAATTCATTTTTTTTTATTAACGTAGAAGTGTTGTGAATTCAAACCGGCATGAATTCACTTATGAGTTATGACTGTGGATGGATCAATAATGACACGAAACATGCCGGAATTGGTGTGATCAAATTTGCGGGAATGTTTGTATACAAAACGCGTAATTTCAATTTATGAGTTAATTAGCAACAGTGATGTCCAAGCTAGAAAAATGTATGGTACGTACCATTTAAGAAACCCACAGTAATAAGTATATGGATTGTGATTTTCATCAAAATATGTTTTGATGAGAAGAGGCGTCGATTTCGCCATGCTCCAATGTCGCCGTCACTAAATAAATATGAGAGGTCATCTGTAGAAAATGACATTTGTGAGAGTGAAAAACAGAAAATAATGAGGGAATGAATATATAGGATTATGAAATGTGCATATTCCCTTTCAGACATCTGCATCCTGGCCGCTAAGCAGTTTGGTTGGTGAGGATTTTCATGTTTATATTTTAATTAACTTGGAAAAAGGCTGTAATTTCACTAAAGTGACATGGACACAGATGATCCATCATAAGGTATTGTTGGTGAGAAATCGACGCCTGCTAGCTTCCACTCTGGTACAGCTAACCTGAGTAGCTATAAACTTAATCAGTTACATCGATAAAAACATATAATTTTTATATAAAAAAATCACTATCTATATGAGTAAACATAACATCATATTACTTCGGTACTTCAAGTTTTTAAATAAAAAATACTTAACTATCTTCATAATTTTTTTGAATTAGAGAAGTAGGAACTAATGGATTGAAGTTAGTAACGAAACTAAAACCACGACTTTTCAGTTAGAAGGGAGCTTTCATACCACTAAGTTATAGCGCTATTGAATACTATATTCATAATTAGTCATGGATTTTGAACTCAAACTTCTTATTTGGTAATATCAAGAAAAATAAGAGTATAGGAAAACTGTCAATTGAGAAGAAAAATGGTTCTGGATTATCTTCATATGAGGATATTCTATTGAAATGTAGAAATTGCTTCAGTTTAGTGAAAGCTTAAGGGTTTGTAACGTCAGGATTAGATTCATGTTCCCACATGTCAACATGTGAATGCTTCCGATGCCAACGCCAAAATTAACACAATGAGATCTACAGGAGTATCTAAGAATCACAGCATAACATATATTAATTACTTAGGATATGGCAGAAAGTGGGCTGATGCCTTTCCAGCAACAGAATTCAGAAATACAGGAAGAGGCATGTAATAAGTCCCATGTAAGGTGGGTTTCTTTAAAAAAACGGGTCTTGTAAAGTCTTGGGTTCCTTAATGCTAATAATTAATTTTTGGGGTGTGGTTTTCCTAAAGACTTTATATTTGTTACAATGACGCTTTCATTAAAAGACGGCCAACCAAAGAGGGTTACCTGTGGATGATTTCTGATTTGAGAGACTCCATAACAAAAGGTTGAGCGAAGCGCTAAGTGATGAAGTTGTCAGAGTTGTCGGGATGTTGTATCGGCCGGTCAACCGGAGAGGGCTACTTACGGAGGGTGCCATAGTTTGGAGCCATCAGGACATCCCCTTTCGAGGGAGTACATTGTAATGAGTTTCACATCAAGTGAGTTTTTTTAAAAGATGGGCTTTATAAAGCCTTACATTCCCCAATCCCAATGGTTAGTTTGTGCAGTGTGGTTCTTTCAAGGACTTATATCCCTTACAAGGCATGGTTTATCTAAAGTTTAAGTTAACTCCCATAGAAGACGATGATGTCATTGCTTTATTTGTCTTACGAATGGATCAAAATGAAATTAATTAAGTTTTTTGTGAGTTAAAAGATAATGATACCCCTACTTTATTTATTTTGTAAATTGCCTTATTTTTCTTGAGAAACCATTTGTTTTGTGAATAACTAAAATGTTTTTAACTTTTTGGGTTCTTTCAAATCCATTTATTTATCTTATAAATACACCTATTTATCTTGTCAATTCCACGGTTTCTCTTGTAAATAGCCAAAACATGGTTTATCCAAAGTTTCAGTTAACCCCCTAATAAAACAATCATGCCATTGCTTTATTTATCTTGTGAATGGATTAAAATGAAATTAATTAAGTTTTGTGGATGAAAAGATAATGATGCCCTTACTTTATTTATTTTGTGAAACCACTTATCATGCCATTGCTTTATTTATCTTGTGAATGGATTAAAATGAAATTAATTAAGTTTTGTGAATGAAAAGATAATGATGCTCTTACTTTATTTATTTTGTGAAACCACTTATCTTGTGAATGACTAAAATGGTTTTAACTAGCTAGTTTTTTTTTTCGAATCTATTTATTTGTCTTATAAATGCTATTATTTATCTTGTGAATTCCATTATTTGTTTTGTAAATAGCCAAAATATTCTTGTTAAATCATTGATTTATTTTGAATCCCTTTTTCTACCTTGTAAATACCTTTATTTATCTTATAAATGCTCTTCTAAAAAAATAAAGAAAGAGCATCATTGTGTTTTTTCCCACAAAACTTAATTTTATTTTTGACCCAAGGGATGTAGTGAAATTTCAGAATTTTGGGGGTTGATTGAAATAAAATCTCTTTCAAAGTTGAAATTTTCCCTTATAATTTTCTGTGAAAAAAAATAAGAGTTAAAATTCACCAACCAATATATCAAGTTAACTCTCACAATTTTAGCTTCAAAAGTTTATAGGAAAAATCACACTAAAATCCCAATCAAGAAAAATAATTTTATAAAAGTTTCATAGCCTGTCAATGATAAATAAAAGAGTAACCATTAACAAGTTATGATACCTTTTGTATATTATTTTTTTTAAGGAGAATCACTCATAGGATCCTAATAAAGCAGAAATCGAGAAGAAAAATAAACACAGGAAAATTTGTGATACTGTGTATCATTTCATTGATTGAATAAACTGTGTACAGAGTCATTGTATATAAAGAAACAGTAATCCAATGCATATAAGCCACGTATGTACAGTAAAGAGTATTCTAGAATATTGCACATGAGGGCTATGAGTTATGACAATTGTTATTTGGGCTTTAGTTTTGTTTGGGCTTCAATACTCCCCCGCGAGTGGAACTGTGTTGGAAAGACAGTGAGACTCAAACGAAGAATCTGAAATTTGGAGGAAGATAAAGGCTTAGTGAGAATATCTGCAATTTGATCCTTTGAAGAAACATGAATAATATGAAGGAGACCAGCCGCAAGTCTCTCCCTAACAAAGTGGTAATCAAGTGCAATATGTTTAGCTTTGGAGTGAAAGACAGGATTTGCCGCCAAATAAGTAGCACCCAGATTATCACAATAGAGAAAGGGAGCATTGGGCAGAAAAATATGCAATTCATGAAGTAAATTTTGCAGCCAAATGAGTTCACTGGAAGTGGTTGCAAGGGCTTTGTATTCTGCTTCAGTACTAGATTTTGCAACCGTTGGTTGTTTCTTAGAACTCCAAGCAACTAAATTGGGACCAAAGTAGATGGCAAAGGCTCCTGTTGATCTTAAATCATCTAGGTTTCCTCCCCAATCAGCATCAGAGAATGTTGATAGTGTTAGAGATGAAGAGGATTTAAGATGAAGAGCATAATGTGAGGTACCTCTAAGATAGCGCAAGATTCTTTTCACAGCTGTCCAGTGATGCTCCTTTGGTTGATGCATGAATTGGCAAACCTGATTGATTGCAAAACTAATATCAGGTCTAGTGAAGCTAAGGTACTGGAGACTCCCAACAATGCTTCGATAGTGATGAGGGTCTGGGTAATCAGGTCCAATATAAGCCGACAAAGAAGCACACGAAGACATAGGTGTTGAAACAGGGCGTGCATTGGACATATTAGCTTTAATCAGGAGATCCAAAATATATTTTCTTTGAGATAAGACCAGCCCAGATGAGGAAGGAAGGACTTCAACACCTAAAAAATAGTGCAACTTTCCCAAGTTCTTAATAGGAAAAGAGGCACTAAGAGCATCAATAAATTCTTGAACAATAGAAGCAGAAGACCCAGTAATAATAATGTCGTCAACATAGACTAACACATAAATGGTGCATCGTGAATTATGACAGACAAAAAGAGAGGAATCAGACCTTGAGGCAAAAAATCCAAGTTGAAGTAGGCAAGAGCTTAGACGAGCAAACCAGGCCCGTGGAGCTTGTTTGAGACCATAAATGGCTCGACGCAGCTTACAAACATAGATAGGATGATCAGGATGCACAAATCCAGGAGGTTGGTGCATATAAACATCTTCCTCAAGAAAACCATGAAGAAAGGCATTTTGAATGTCAATTTGATTAATAACCCAACCTTTTGATATATCAATAGAGAGAATAAGACGAACTGTAACAGGTTTTACCACTAGCGAAAATGTATCACCAAAATCAAGGCCTAGTTGTTGATGAAAGCCTTTTGCTACAAGGCGAGCTTTGAATTTGTCCAGTGTGCCATCTGCCAAATACTTCTTGCGAAATACCCATTTGCAACCGACAATATTCATGGTTGGTGAAGAAGGAACAAGATCCCAAGTTTGGTTCGAAATAAGGGCCTGAAATTCATCATATAGAGCTTGGCGCCATGGAGGGGATTTAAGAGCTTGAGTGACAGAGGTGGGTACGGGTGGCATGGGTCCCGAGGTGTTGTGAGCTCTTGGTGGGATAGAAGAGATGAAGTCAGGAGAGAGGACTTTGGGTTAAAGATATTTGCTTTGGATCGAGTGACCATTGGATGAGATGGTTGAGGTGGAGGTGGAGAAAGTGAGAGAGGTGTGGCGGAGGTTGAGGAGGCCGAGGTTCGTGGCGAGTGAAAAAAGGAGATGCAGGTGATAAAGATGATTGCATGTGCGGCTGTGTGGGGGAAAAGGTGGGAGTAGGGTTTGAATTATCATTTGGGCTTGGACTAGTAGTCTGGAAGTGTAATGAAGGAAGATTAAAATAAGAATTGGAAATGGGCTGAGAAGAAGTAATGGATGAAGCATTTGTTTGGGCTTCAAATGGATATAAATGCTCATCAAATAGTACGTCTCTTGAAATATATAATCGGCCTGTGGGTATATGTAGGCAAAAATAGCCTTGATGATTGGGTGCATACCCAAGAAACACACATAATTTGGACCTTGGAGCAAGTTTGTTTGATTCATAAGGCCTTAAATTGGGCCAACAACCAGTGCCAAAAATTCTTAAAAAATGGTAGTCAGGCTTTGATTTAAAAAGCATCTCAAATGGACTTTTCCCATGGAGCACAGTACTTGGTGTTCGATTCAGCAAAAAAGAAGCTGTGGAAAATGCATATGTCCAATAGCAAGTTGGTACTAACGCTTGGTGCATAAGAGCAAGTCCCCTTTCAACAATGGTTCGATGTCTTCTTTCAACTGTTCCATTTTGGGTATGTGTGTGTGGACAAGAAATTCGATGAAGAATTCCATAAGAAATTAAATCTTTATTTAAAGAACGAAACTCTCCTCCCCAGTCCGATTGGAAGGAACGAATTTTGGAGTTAAAGAAATTTTCAACTAAAGACTTGAAATGCTGGAACACAGATCTAATTTCATTTTTTGTACGAAGAGGATAAAACCAAATGTAGCGAGAATAATCATCAACAAAGGATGCATAATATCTAAAACCATTAACAGACACTATAGGAGATGGACCCTATACATCACAAAAAACTAGCTGAAAAGGAAAAGTTGATCTATGCGGTGAAGCCGGTGAAGGCAACCGATGACTCTTAGAAGTCCTACAAGCAGAACATTGATGAAAAATCTTTTTATTAGAGATGGGAAGAGAGTTGGAGTGGATGACATTCTTGACAATACGAAATGTTGGATGGCCGAGACGTTGGTGCCAATGAAGAAGAGAAGGGGAGACACTAGAGTGAGCTTGTGGAGAGGTGGATGCCAGAAGTGGATACATGTTGTTATGACTGGGACCATGAAAAAGAGGAGTCCTTGTGCTTTCATCCTTCACACAAAAATATCCAGAGTGGAATTCAAAGAAAACATCATTATCATGGCAAAATTGATTAACCGACAATAAATTTTTAGTAATGGTAGGAACATGTAAGAGATGAGAGAGAAGAAATTTGCCAGAGTTTGCGTTGAGAGTGCCAGCTCCTTGATTTTGAATGGCCATCGGTGTGCCATTACTGACAATGACAGAATCATTTCCATGGTAAGGCTCGGAAACGAGGTTGAGCCTTGAGAAATCATCAGTCATGTGATGCGTTGCACCAGTATCGGGATACCAAAGGGAATCGTCCATAGAGGAGAACTCAGAATAATGAGCAAACAAAGAAGGTGGTGGTGGGGCTTGCACAGCATGATTAGAACGGTCATAACATGTCTTTGCAGTGTGACCAAAAAGCTCACATATCTGACATTGAATAGTAGAATCAGGGGAAAAGTTGTTGCGTGGATAAAAAGTGGTGTAGCGTCCCTTGCCTCTACTTGTACGACCTGCACCACGTCCTCTATAGGAACCACGAAAACCACGCTCACTACCAGACCAGCGTCCAGAGAAGTTGTTGAAGCCTTGTCCTGATCGGTGAGAGCGACCACCTCGTCCTCCTCGTGAAAAAAAGTCTGGTGATGTACGATAAACAGTATTTGCAGTAATTTCAGTAGGAAGAGAAACAGAGTTTTGGTGAGTAAGGCGCTCTTCAAAGGTGAGTAAATGACTCAAAATAGCCTCAACTGAGAGTGAGCTACGTTGAGTGGAGAGCACAGTAACAATGATATCAAGCTCAGGACCTAGACCAGCCAATAAGTAAGTCACAAAATCATCATCTGCAACCGGCTTGCCTGCTGCAGCCAAAGAATCAGCGAGAATTATAGCACGACGGTGATACTCAGCGATTGACTCACCACCCTTTTTACCACCCTTTTTGAGAGTGGTTATTTGCTGATGTAGGTGAACTATACGAGCTTGGGTTTGCTGAGAGAAAGAAGTCTCAAGTGCTTGCCACATAGCACGGGATGTTTGGTGCCTGATAAATTGAGGAATGATTTTGTCCGAGAGAGAGGCAAGGAGAATGGAAAGAACAAGTTTATCTTGTTGGAACCAAGATAAATAGGATTTATTGGGAAGGCCAGAAGGTGTCCTAGGTGGTGGTTGGGGATTAGATCCATCGATGTTTCCAAAAAGTAGTTGGCCTTGGAGATAGGCTTTGACTTGGGCACTCCAAATGAGATAGTTATCTTGAGTAAGTTTTGTTGAAACATAATGAGGTAGATGAGATGGTGGTGCTGTAGGTGGGACGATAGGAGAGGATGGGGTGTTTTGTGAAGGGGTAATGGAAGCACTGAGAGGTGAAGATGAGCCTGACATTTGTGGGGGAAAAGAAAAAAAAGAAAGAAGAGGAGGAGCACTAGTACCAATGCTCTAATACCATAATAAAGCAGAAATCGAGAAGAAAAATAAACACAGGAAAATTTGTGATACTGTGTATCATTTCATTGATTGAATAAACTGTGTACAGAGTCATTGTATATAAAGAAATAGTAATCCAATGCATATAAGCCACGTATGTACAGTAAAGAGTATTCTAGAATATTGCACATGAGGGCTATGAGTTATGACAATTGTTATCTGGGCTTTAGTTTTGTTTGGGCTTCAATAGATCCAAACAAGGGACATATTATTAGAAAGGTCCCTCAAAGTTGTAAAATACACTTAACAAGTTGTTAATATATACAGAAGAGTTATAAATGAGGACCTTTCTGATAATATATTTCTTACTTAGGACCTAAGAATGATTCTCCCTTTTTTTTAATTGGCACTTTGGTCTGTGAAACTTGACATTAGAAAACTGTTCTGAAAGGAGGAAAACAAACAGTAAGGTTTGAGTTACCTCACGGAATTAAGCAATGAGTTGGCACTTGGCAGGGCGTTGGAGTGGCCCCTCCAGACATTATTAGAAAAGATTAGAGTTCAGTGGTCCGTCCATCACCTATCAATCATTCCAGTAAAACTCCTCTCTTTTACAGAAGTCTTGGAGAAATGGAAAAAAAATACCCAGAACTTAGAGGCTAACATGCTTGGATTTAGACGTCTTTCTTAATACATAAGAAGAGATTGAATTTTATTTCTTATAAGAGCAAATTCGTCATGGTCAGAGGTGAGCCAATGGATTCGGGTACGGAAGCTGAGTTTTTTTTTTTTTTTTTTTTTTAAATAGAGAAACCAATTCTCTTACTCAATAACATTCTATACATTGATGAAACTCTGCAACTTGCTCATAAACGAAATGATAAAAAATTATTTATTCATGAGCAGATATGATATTACGATGAACATTCGGATGAGATTTCTTCAATCAATCAATTCCCCAAGAAAACCATTTACCGCTACAGTTTGAGCTCAATTTTAGAAAAACTAGAGAACCAAAAAGCAACAAGACAGGGTGGAGGTTACAACAACATTAATCATGAGGAATACGCCATTGATACTCATGGCTGCAAGGCTGTTAGAGCAAGACATTATGAAGAAATAAAGACAAATATTACATATCTCCACATGGAAACTAATTACCTACTGGTGAAAATAAATTACCAGTTAAGGACGACAACAATGCACTTCAGAGATTCACATCATGGCTGCTGCAATAAAGTGATATTCTTGGACATCTTCCCGCTTTAGCATGAATGGTCAACAAAGTTATCAATTTCAACTAACAAAGCTCAAAATGAACACGTTCGGCTTTACCCTTTTAACAGTTGTCATCCAGTATTCTCTTCAAGTTAAGCCAATCATAAAACTCATCAGCAAAAACCTACCATGTGAGGGAAATATGGAAGGAACGTAACACAGAGAAATTTGAGATTCGGTAATAGGAAATCAATGAGTAGCTATCCTCAAATCACAAAGGAACACAGACAAATATGAGACCTGATAGTGACATATCAATGAATTAACATTTGGTGATAATGATTGTCATAGTATAACACATCTGATGAGCTAAATGCATACTTTAAAGAAAAAGTTAAAATGACAAGATTATACTGCACAAACAACTACTTTTGAGGAAATAGGTTTTCTTTTGGGAGGGGCATATATTGAGTTCAGCAAAGCAAGCGCAATTGTTATGGAACTCCTTTAAGCATGCAATTGAGAAAAAATAACAAGGCATTCCACCTGTTTCAACATTTAGTAGAAGCATTTTCCATGCATGCATGCACACGACTCTGAAATCCACAATATGGATGAATGAGAAGTCTCAAGAAAAATAGGCACAAGGCATAATGGTGGGTCAGTCATGGAAACTCACATGGACAAGGTAGTTGCTTGGCTCTAAAATACTCTTTGCCAGACTGTCGCTGTCTCTTAGGGTAATGAGCTTAAAATTTTTTAGTTGATCAAATGAGCGACGTATTTTATCCCTTTCTTCAATTCCCACACTGATATTTTCTAATAACTGCACCAAAACAAAGAAAGGAGTAAAGAAAAGACTAAATTATCGTATTTATGAAAAGTTAAAAACATTAGCATAAATTGTATACCCAAAAAAAAAAAAAAGCATAAAGGAAGTCGGTGGAAAAGCACAAGTTTTGACATCAACTATTTACAAGACATTATTAAACCATTATCTTCATCCAAGCATCCGGGATACCAAGGTTTCTAAGGCACCCCAGTTGGATGTGCGCGCGCGCGCACATTTAAGATGCTCGGAGGCTTACGAAGTCCATTTACATGCATCTCATACCTCTCCAAAAGCATGAAAATCTAGCATCATAGAAATTTTAGCTTTTGTCAACCATTATAAAATACCAACCGTATCCATTATTTATAAGGTATCATCACATAATTAATAGTCAAGAATGACATGTTCAAAGTAGTAATCAACACTATTGAACATCTTGGGCCGAAAGGGGGGGGGGAATTATTGAACATCATGCATAAACCAACCTGTAAATAAACTTGTAGATGTTATCAATATCTGCCTTGAATAAAGACAATATCTGTTTCAATTTAGGATCTTTGCGCATCAACAAAAGTAGAGAAGCAACGGCATTTACTCTATTGTAGAAGGCCTTTCTAGACTGAATACATGTTTAGAAATTGCTGAAAAACTTCCTCCTATAGCGGATCTCATGCTCTTTAACACAAGATTCATAAGCTTTTGGCACCGATCAAACAAGAAAAAACAAGTAGGTAATAATGCAGAGTACTTAATTGACTGGACAGGGTGTGCTTGTCATCATCTTCTGGAATGCACTGTAAGACAGTTAAATCAATAATCAATCACGGAATTAAGAGGATCACTGAGGATGAAACTTAAGGACAACAATATTACCAAAGCATTGAAAACAAGTACAGTGTTAAATGAGAGTGAAAAATAGAATATAAACTACGGAAGATCAGAAATATGCAATTACCATTTTCTCAGATGAAATTGTCTCTTTGGTTTTGACTGTAATCTATAGTTCAGTAGTTATAATTCCAAATAAATATACTGTTAGGACTACTTTTGAAAACGTAGGAAAATACATGATTAAGGAATTCTTTTTATGGGTTAGAAGTTTGACTCTATATTGGAGAAAGAAATAGAGGAGTAGGTTCGCCATAGGATTCCCGCGGTCAAAATCTATGAGGACGGAGGTGGGAGAGTCACTTTTTGTGGTCTTTAAATATACATACGAATCCAAAGAGTGAGGCAGACAAGAATTTGAAATTGGTCTTGGCCCTTTGGGTGGAGGGTGTCATTCCTCTCAAAAGATTTGCAACTTGTTATGTTTGTGCTAAAGTCCTACAGTGAGAGTTGTATGTTTATGTGTGTTTTGTTTTGCAGCTTTGGTTCATATATATTCAGTTTCTGCTAGTTTGTGATCATTACTTTAATTGTTGTTCATGTAACTCAGTGTTAGTGCTGTATTAAGTCAACTTATCCATTGTAATCTGATTAGTTTTGGCAGCAATATTATTATCAGTATCAAGGCTTTATTTCCAGTTATAGTCTTTAGTTGTGTTTGGGAGAGGTTCCTAACATATACTAAGAAGTTGAAGTAACGCAACAAAAAAATGCAAGGTCAGATAGACAGTTCTTCATCCAAATGTGCGTGTCTTGATTGACTTTCTGCTGGTTTTAAGGAGACTCTTATTTTTTTGCCAAAAAAAACCACATCTTTTAAGTTTAATTTAATATATTATCTTAGTCATCACATTTGTCAAAGATCTTGCTGTTTTTCAATGCTCGAGATAAACAAGGCAGAAGACAAAAGCAAATGATAATTCATTTTAACTTTCAATGAGAGGCATACTTTTGAAATTCTAGAAGTAATATGAAATGGTTATATCCCCACTTAGCTGGGACATATATAGTTTACTAGCTATCAAATTTTAAATAATATACTCACTTGTACAACATCCATCAAATATTCTGAAAGATAACCTCCCAGAGTGTCAATACTTTTCTTAGAAAGCATTGTAGGCTTAACATCCACTGTTACAAGCATTCTTAGGAGAGAACAACTGTTATCCAGTGGAGGCTTTAGCAGCTGCGATACAAAATGAAAGCATGAGAACTCATCATTTGGGAACATCTCTGAATGGATTAAACCACCATAAAAGTAAAGGGGGGGGGGGGGAATTAGTAGTTCACTTAACAAAGAAAAGCAGAAAACTCAATGCAAATAAATATATGAGGATACTTCGTGATTCTAAAATGTCTTTGAATGGACCAAAGCACCAGAAAAGTAAAAATGGGAGATAAGTGCTTTAGTCAATAAAGAAGAGAACTCCATGCAAAAGAAAGCTTAACGATTGGTTGGTTATAGGAAAAAATTGAATTAACTTACTATCTGATCAAGTATCACTTCCTCTAGCATTTCTAGAACAAGAGAATTATTGCCCACCATAACCAGATGTGAACAAAGAACACTTGTAATTGACTTGGAGGTTTTGAAGATTGGATCATTAGCATTAGCCAGCCCATGAGGAGCAACTTCTGCAAAGCTCAGTCAATAACAGCTCCAGAATAAAATTTGACATACTATAGAAGATGTGTTTAATAAAAGGGTTAAGGGGCAAATCTACCAACGATGTTTTAAGAAAAGAGCATCTGACACAATTATCTTTTAGAAGGGGCAAAAATACCAATGAACAATTAAAAAGGGGCATCCACCACAAAAACCGTTAATGCGTACTAACGCCGTTAGGGGTTTCCTTCTCTTATGATTTAACATCGTTAGTACGGATTTAACGGTTTTTGTGGTGGATGCCCCTTTTTAATTGTTCATTGATATTTTTGCCCCTTCTAAAAGATAATTGTGCCAGATGCTCTTTTCTTAAAACATCATTGATAGATTTACCCCTTAACCCTTAATAAAATAGAAATGTTTAAATTCCCTGATTCAATCATCCTACATCACTACACTAAAACACCAGTGGGGCAGTATTACCTGCCTCACAGACATACATGACCAGTGACTAAGAACATTGTCTTCATCCTCATAATTTCACAAGCTCAATAACATATAAAGCATACTATGCCAAAGTTGTTATTATCTAATAATTATCAAGAAGCCGTACTTTATGTCAACATATCCCCCAAGGAAAATCTCCCACAAACATAAGCCCAGAAAAGTTTACCATATAACGCCACTTGGGTGCCAATCACCATATAAATCTGTGGCCTACCATGAGAAACTTTAAAACTTGACAGCAAGGTAATGAAGAAACTCAAGTAATCGGCAATATCAACATGCCCAGCCCTGTACGCTGAATGAAGAACTTCAATTGTCTGAAATAGCACATGAGGATCTAGATTAGGACCTACAAAAAAAACACAAAGAAATGCATTGGTGTTGAGCAATAAAAGCCTTTTAAAGCTTTTGTTTATAAGCTTCAAACTCTACTAACATCGGACATATTGTAAAAATGCCAATAGCAAGTGTAATTACCGTACAAAGGTATAACTAATTGTTATAACTTATCAATGTAAGAATGATTCTAGTAGGTGCATCAACCTGCTAATTATTCAATACTTCCTCTAGTCCTTTTTATAAGCAAATTTCCCTCTCTTGGCATTGGTCCTTGTTATAAGCAACTTTCTCTATGTCTCAAAATTTATACTTTTTTTCTTTTTTACCCCTATTAAATACACATCTTTATATTAATTATCCCTCACTCACCGCTAATTCTCTTTCATTTACTCATTTATTGCACATTCTCTATCATATGCCCTTTTCATAAATAGGGGCATATTTAGAATAAACATGATATTTTTGACACATTTATTGTTTTTAACTAATTTTAACCTAGTTTATTTTGCACAATAAGGATAAAAGTTGTTTATAAAAATAACCGGAAGGAGCACTTCACAAGGCGTCTCTGTTTTTTGGAGTCTCTGTACCAAATAATTTCAGGCTTTATTCTGAAATTAAATCTTTTATCGCAAATATTATATACAGCCCCCACATTTCATGATAAAATACTACATTTCAAATAATTGAAACCTCATCCTTAATGCCTAGATTAAAAAGCCTAAATATTTTATTTGATGCAGCCTATAAACAATCTAATCAGACATATATATTCAATTTTTTCATTAGACACCAGCTACAGATTCTGAATTTATTGTCTACGAACAACTATATTCCATTTTCATATGTTCAATGGATATTTGTTTTGAAACAATATAAAAGCTTAAAATCAAGTTTTACATGACAGATCAGCCAACAAATAAATGAAAATTCACAAATACACGAAATATCAAGCAGAAAAGGCCACGGGCATAGATAATACTAGCTAATTTTGACACACAACAGTACATAATCAAGAGAATAGTGTTGTGAAAATTTTTGAAATTCTAGCCTATAAATGCATATCACAAGAAACTAATCATCATGCATGTGATAAAAGATCAACAGTGAGGATAATGTTTAGAAAAAAATGAAAGCCGGTTACAATTTTACCAAGGACAAAAATACATACATAGGCAGCAACGAGATATTGTCTTTAAGAAATGTGAATCCAAATGAGAGAAATAGGAAAGGCAACACAAAGAGAGCTCTTGGACTTCTCTAGGAAGCCTGATGAAGGGACCATAACACATTTCCTGCAACAAGAAAAGGCTATGTGATGAGAGGTTGGGAAATAAAGGTATAAGTAATAAACCACAAATACCAAGCTAACTGGGATTTAGTTTACCTTCTTGACATGCACAGTAAAACTCCTGCAATGAGTATTGCATGTTGTCGTATATGCAAACAAGTGATAAGTTCAACAAAGCATACTGTCCAATGTGAAGTTGAAGACGTAACACAGCCTGAATGAACATTGAATGTTTAAAGGACAAGGAGATAGCAAATTGGTGATCTAAGACCGTAAGTTACACTTGAAAACTTCACTTCTTATTAAATTACCTGTGAGAAGGCCGGGTGTTTATCACCAACCTGGATCAGCAACAAAGGGAGCTCTCTTATCCATGCAATCAAAGTATCTTGAAACTCAACATTGTCCGGATTGCTTGCATCTAGACAAAGCTTACTTTGGATCTATAATTTGCACCAAAACATAAAGACATTCAACTAAAGTATAGATATAAAAATTGCTTTCATTTGATTATCCATAAGTCTCCAACTTGAAGTAATTATTTGGGATAAAAATGAAGCCAAATTTACAGAAGTTCGCATATCCTCAATTGCAGAAAGACAAGCCATTTTCAATAAAGAAGCTGGATTGGTTTCCCTGAATGTCTGTGTAAACGCCTCCATTCAAGAAGTGTCAATTATCAAAACAAACAAGTTACATAATTTAAGAAGAATAAGAAAACCCAGTCAATGACTTTTAAGAAGAAACAATCAATATCCGGAATCTTTAAAATCATATGTCAACCCTGACGAAGACGAGGTGTCCAATAGCTAGTCACATAAGTAACAATTTTAGGAATAAAAGGAAGGAGTTGTATTAAATGCTTTTTTCCCAGACAGGATGAGCTGGCTGTGAAGCTTTACAAACCTGCATGGCAACAAGTCCAGCCACTTTCAAATTGTATAGCTTAATAGCTCAAATTTCAAAAAAGTTTGGTGCATTTATTAAACCTTCCCAAGCCGTGCATTTTCCAGAAATTCTAGAAACTTCTCCAACAATTCAAGAGGAAGACAGATCCATTCATTGAGTTGAAAAAATATTTTCGTAAGGACCATATTAAGTTCAAGGTATTGATCATATTCCTGCAAGGCATAGGTCAAAGAATTCAGATCCATTGACAGTGCAAACCAGAACACTACTTTAGTCTGACCGCACTTTTCACAAAGAGAGGGAACTGCCAAAAATAAAGGCATTTCGCCGCATAAAAATTTATATAGAGAATTGTATGCTTATTTTTACATAAAAATTGGATGCAACATTGTAACACATGCCACTTTCAACTATCCAGTACAAACGCCTAAACCAAGTGCCATACTCCCAGAAACACATCAGCAAATTAAATCTCTCAATTAACTGTCAAGCCACAAGACTGTCAACTGGTACTTTTCCAAGTTTGAACACCTTAAATGGAAATCAATTTATGTAATGATAATGATCAATATTTGTCGAGTTGGAACACAAGACATGCCTTATCAAAGACCAATATTCCATCTTGAGTTGCAAGGGCATGAGCTATGCTATTAGCAATCTAAATAGTCCTTCATATTATATGTGCTTACTCCTCCCATTAATCCACTAAGTCACAACATTTAACAATACATGAGAATGATTTTAATTCAAAAAGGTTACAAGCCATTAAATCCGAAGGATAAGGTGGGCAAAACACGTTAGTAAATATGTTTCAGTAACTATGGATGGCTATGGGAAGAATCAGTATCTATTGCAATAATAATTTATTCATCCTCAATGAAAACTGAATCATGTCAGTGTATGAAAAAAGAAATAAATAAAAAGCTAAATCATGTCATGATTTGTGTATCATTTTCTTACTCCGTTAGGAAAAAATACAATACAATTGAGTTAACCACTCATGAGGCTGCTTGATGGGTTGATGACATCTAGTTTAAAACTCTAAACTCAGTTGAGAAGACCTAGGAAACAGAGAGGCATTGTATACCAAACATCTCCAAACAAAAGTACAACATAACAGGAATGCATATCTGATGGGCCTGCTATAGAGAAGGATTGGGGTCGAGTCTACAGGAGGAAGAAGTTGGGCAAGATACCAGGCCCAACAAGAGGGCTGAGGGGTGCCTCTCATAGGGAGGAAGGGGCAAGCGGGTAATTTGAGTATGATAGGATCCTCTGACAGATTGCAGAGTAGTGGGAGTGCGTAAAAGGAGAGGGGGGATCAATTGTATGTCATGCGAGTGTTTTGTTGGTAGGGAGGGGCCCTGATCTCTCGAACATCAAGGGGAGTGTGTTCTGGTTAGGGTAGTTCTTTTACTGTTTTATCAGTGTTCCATTGCGAGGAATTTCTAGAGTTCATCTAGAGCATTGTGTGTATTCTGGGACTGTATCCTCTATAATTTTCCCAAAGTAATAGAGAATATCAGCATTTCCAGATATTTCTGTTCTTTAAGAATGCAGGTTGTAACAATATCTCATAGGAAAGCAATTCAATTCCTTCATAACTAAATAACTAGCTCAGCAAAAAGTTGGGAAGCCAACTAGAAATCTAAAAGAAACACAAAATGCCTAAACCTTGTAGTAAAGCAACATGTAATCATCATTCATTAAATACCTAGCTGAGCAAAATGCTACAATTGATTTAAAAAAATCAAATTAACAGATATATTAAAGAAGAATAACAAATCATTCTGAAAAATTCTGTTTTATCTTTCACACCCTATATTACATCAACAGTTCTCCCCTCCCTAGGAAATGGTTTAGAAAACAAACCCACAAAATAAGTACCTTTTCTGAATGATCATGCGCAGGATTGAGGGGAAACAAAGAAAATAATTTCCTCAACATTAGGGAAGAGATAGCATCATCCCATATCATCATGCCAAGGTCACCAAGAGAACTTTGGGACTCTGACTGGTCCCCGCTATTCCCATAAATAAAGGACTTGATTGTCATATCTATGCAATTAAGTATAGACAGCATACATGAAGAAGACGTCCCATCCCATCAAGTTTTGGAGAAGCACAAGCTTGAAGAATAAATTCCTAGAAACTATTTAGTAATACGGGCACAAGATCCTTCAGTTTCTTTATGATAAGAGGAAGTCCTATAAACAGAGAAAGCATAAAGCAGGACATTCAGACCATTATTGTCTCGAATGAACAAAAATAATGCAGGATCTAAAAGTTGAATAAACAAATCTACTTAAAAATTATTCAAACTCATCAACATCAGAATATTAATTATCTGTTCTAACATTTAAGATGCCTTACCAGTGGATCTTGCAGGCATATCATCCTCAAAAGCATGCAATACCCTTTGTCCAGCATCATTCTATTGAAATTAAAAGAAAAAAAACATTAGAGACAAGTTGGTGAAGCCAAAAGTAGCTGATAAATAAGCAAAAGTATTGCAAAAATCCTTGTGGGCAAAAAGCAAGCAATTGTACAGGTGGTCAAAAAACAGTAACCAAATGTAACTCAGAAGCTGAGCGCCACAAAAATTTCATATTTATCATTCGAGTGAATAATATGCACGGTGCGAAATTATATTTTATTTGAAGGGATTTTGAGCAACACCAAGTACTTCAATCTCTATATGACAAATTTACAAATATGCATAATATAAGCGAATATATATATATATATATCCATACAAGGGTCTAACTTATATTTTACAATGACAAACAAATAAAACATTTCATATTCACACTAGAGCTTTCAAAGGTACAAATTGACAAAATCTAGTACATTGTTAAATTGCCAACAGGAATTAGCTTTAAACATAGAATTACCGAAACATAGAGTTCATTATTTTAATTGAAAACAAGATACCTTATCATGCAAATCAGTTTCTCGTTTATTCCATGGAAAGAGTGATAAGCAGCGAACCAACCCAACAAGAGCAACCTTCAGTTTCCCGTTGTCCTGTAAATAGCATTGGTTCTTCCTAAGAATATCATCATAGTTTTGGAAAATATGTTCATCATGCAACCAACAAAATAGTAAATATAAAGCCCCAACAGAACTATTTCAGCCACACAATAACCCCAAAGAATAAAAGGATCCATATTGGCACAAGTGGATGCAGAAATCAATATCTCATTGCAGGAACATCAGCAAATTTAAAGGAGCCCACTGCCGATACAGCATGATTCAACGCCCTTTAACATTCCCTTCTTCGACAAAGAATACATGCAAATGCATCTCAGGCAGCTATTTCCCATATATCTTTAAGAGAAAAACGGTGTCACCTTCTCTGCATATAAAAGGTAAGGCAGGTGGATAAAACTCAAGAACAAGATCCAAAAATTCAAAAGCTTTGAGCCGTATGTCGATTGCTAAATGTGTCATTGCTTTAAAAATGTAAGCCACCATCAAGGAAACAACCACCTCTCGATTATCCTACAAAATAAAGGGCGAAATAATCAATTGTGAAAAAGGATAAATGTACAGTGGCATTAAATATAATGACTGCAAAATGCATCAGGGTAAAACAAATTATATCTCCAAAACCATGATTGAAGATAGCATTAAAATCGACTGTTCCAAACAAATATAGGATATGCAACTATGCAAGTTTGTTTTTTTCATCCCAAAAAGAAATGTCTCAACTGTCAAAAAGAAAACCAACCTTTCCACAGTTTTTCAATAAATCCTATGCCAGGTTAGAATATTTTATTTTGATTATTGGTCACCCAGCTCCCCTTCCAATTTCCAGCAATAGGGAAAAGATGGTGAGGAGAATTAAATTATAAATACCTCTTCACAGCCAGGCAAAATAACTAACTTAAATAGATCATAAAGTGAATCTCGAACCACTTTAACATCATCACCAATATGCGCTCACGAAGTTTTTCTACAACAGAATGCTTATATTATGTTTGAAGCCATGTTAATGTAGAAAAGAAAAGAAGACATCAAAGACTCGTCTGCGCCAACAAGGATATACCTCTTCGAACTTTTGGGTTGTGATGCGATGATTGTTGAAGAAGCTCTTTTAATGTCCTTTTAGCATGATTGGGATAGTTTTTAAGCCACTTATAAATACTTTTCGTGTAAATCGAAATAAAATTCCTCTCAAGTTTATATTTCATATACCGTAAATTATAATTAAAAAGTTATTTTAGAAGACTCCAATTGCTATTCCAAACAAGCAGTTTCTTGTCAACTGCTAAGCCGGCCTTCTCTGATGCCACACTCATCTCGGGCAAAATTAATGCTGCCAGAAACGTGAGTAAGCATGGAACTAGTTCATGTAAAGTCATTTAGTACTTGTAGTACCAACCAAAGACAAGTTTCGCAAATTTAAAAAAACCTATTTTTAAGGAGCATATTTAAAATTGACTTGATTATAAACCAGTGAAGAGTCATATCAATACTGAAATCTAGAAAAAAATTGTAGCTGAAATAATATAGTACCTTTGGATTTAATTTCAGTATTTGTAGAATTCTTAGGTGGTGGCAGTTTCCTCCCTATCTTTCGTTTTATTTTCTGAAAATGATCAATCAATGAGCACTCAAAGAATTTTCATACTGATCCGTTTAAGTAAGTAAAATGAAAGAACTTTACTAATGCGTTTTAGCAACCTTGAAGTCCACACCATGCGTTTTCTTTGAAGGAGCTTTTGAACGAGTCATATTTTCCGGCCAAACTATGCACTGAAAATACCCAAACGAACCAATTAAAACTTTAACTGTTTAGACAGGGCAAGTAGATGTCCACCTCGCAGCTGAATATAACAGAGACCTTCAACTAAGAAGGCCAAAAGACTAGGATGGAGAACTGCAATGAAGCTCAGCCAATAATAAGTACATTATGAGATTATTCTTGCCCTTACAGTCTCCGTGACAGCTGACACGAGCGAGAGGAACTCCCTGTGATAGTGATTGATGAGTAAAGACCCTTATGCCTCGTTTGGTATAGTGGAAGAGTTTTTGATAAAATTGGAAATGGAACTAGAAGTGGAAATGGAATTGGAACTGAAGATGGAAGTGGACTTTAAAGTGTGTTTGGTATAGTGATGGAATTGATGTATTAATTATATTTTATTTATATATTTATATTATAAAAAGTCCAAAATACCCATGAAATTTTTCAGAAAGAAAAAAACCCAACTCCATGATTGAACCTTCCGGGCATTTTCTGCAATCCCACGCCATATTTGCCGGCACCCCAGGACCACCGACGGCTAACAATCATTTTAAACCAAGTAATCAACCGTAGATTTGAGATATCAATCAATTTAAAAAAAAGGAAGCATCGAACAACAAAAAGCACATCCTCATATATTTAAATGAACATTCAAAAGCACAAATCAAACATTCTCCGTGGAAGACAATGGTTGTATTAGGCTGGTTGACAGAATTCACAGGATCAGTTAGGTTCGTTGATATTGTTAAAAGCATTGATTGGGGAGCATCGTTGTGATCTGGACAACAAGCACCGTGAAATTGTCGAGATCGAAGAAATGGGTATGGTGTCCCTGCCAGTACTTCTCCGTGGCTAGATCTCCTCCATCCTTGCTGAGATCGAAGAGATGGGCATGGAGATTGAAGCTTCCAAAGATTGAAGAGATGGGTTGAAGCTTATGGAGATCAAAGCTTGAGGAGGAAGGAGGGGATGGGGTCGGCGAGGCTGAGGCTGAGGCAACAGACACTGGTGGGCGGAGGAGGCTTAGACGACGGAGGCTGGTGAAAATTGAGGAACCACGGAGATCGCCGGTGTCTCACCGACGCCTTCCTTCGCCGTCGCCGGTGGCTCATCGTCCTTCATCGGTTGGCGCTTCACCGTCGCCGAGAGGGATGGAGAGGGAGGCCATCAGGTGAGAGTGGGACACGAAGCTGAAGACGTGCAAGAGGGGAAAAGTGGTATATTGTGTTAGGGGCAAGATAGTCCAGATATTTCATAACTAAGGGCAATAATGTCCAAAATATTTCACTTCCAAAGAAGTGAGATGACTTCCTTAGGTTAGCCCATGGAACTCACTTCCACCACTTTTGATGGAAGCGACTTCCATGTAGAAGTGCATTTCCACCAACCAAACAATTCAAGGTGTGGAATTCACTTCCACTTCCACTTCTCTTGCCACAATTCTCTGCTACCAAACGTGGCATTATTTTCCTAGGTGCGGGCGACGATGAAATGGCGAACGTATATTATAAATATCACTAATTGACTTAAGGCATAAGGCTAAAGCAATTTAACAAGTCAAAAGCCATTAAACTTAATTAAAGCACCAAGCACTCCAAAAAAAAAATTCCCTCACCCTATCGTACTTAAGTGCCCCAATCGTACGATTGAGCAGCCCAACCGCACCATCAAACACTCTCTCAGAGAGTGTTTTTCCCTTCTTTTTTTGAATGCCTAAATAATAAAATAATGATATTTAGGAGGCGCAGAAAATATTTTCGGGCAAAAAAAAAAAAAAAGTAGCATCTAATCACGAGGCATCGGAACCACGCTCTCCGAGCCGCCTGGCGATCAAATTAAACTCCTCTCCAACTCCGGAGCCGAGATCGCGAGATCTATCGCTGGTAAACAAAGCAAATGCAACAAAGTCAGCCGGTGACGGCAGCGGTTAACCCAGTATCCACCGCTGCTTCCGCCGGAAGCCCTTCGGAGGAGGCTCCGCCGAAGCAGGTGGCACTAGCAATGGATAGGCTTGGCCAAGCTGCCCGAATCATCGCAGATATCAGAATTGGTGCCGACCGTCTTCTTGAAGCTCTCTTCATCGCTTCACAGCCTCATCAAAGCACCAAGCCTTTGCATTTATTCCACAAAGAAGATGATGCTATGCGTCGACATCTGCAAGACCTTCGTTCCCTTGGTACCCTGTTTCTACCATTTGGATACTAAGCTGTAGTTACGATGGCTTTTTTTTCAGTTTTGGTTTCTTGCTTCGAAGATTAGGTTTTATACTCTCTGTGTAGCTTTAACGTTGTCGCTGTCACCTTTTATTGACATCTTGTGTTTATGCATCTTTATGTAATTTTGTGTTTGTAGGAAGGCAGCTGGAAGAGTCTGGGGTTCTTAATGAATCGCTTCGATCGCGAAGTAATTCTTGGGGCCTGCATATGCCTTTGGTTTGTCCAGACGGCGCCGTAGTTGCATATGCTTGGAAAAGACAGCTTGCGGGGCAAGCTGGGGCTTCTGCCGTCGACAGAACTAGGTTCGTTGCATGGCAATTGGTATTTGGTACTACATTTTTGCTCCCTGAATTTCAAAATATCCCTTTTAATGCCCATGGGTGATTAACTGACAAACTGTCCTAGTAGCACGGCTTGTAAATGAGGAGGAATTTTAAGGAATTAATTGGATGTAATTAAGTGTGTCGTGGAAGTACAATGCCGGAGACCTTTTGTTATCTTCTCAAGAATCTTCTGGATAATTTAGGTGAACATCTTTGGTCTTCAATTTTGGTTATGGCATTCAGAATACTATTTGGAGACAGTTATACATGCATGCTTGAGTCAAGTGAGGAGGGAACTAGAACATTTCTCTCCCACCTAAGCCTTGTAGATTACTATAAATTTAACCTTAGTTTATAACAAAGCTATACCTATGTTGTCCTATAAGTCGAACAAATAGCAACTGATCACTAGCTCACTAAAGCTCATTTATATTAGATTTCAGTTAAAAAATCTAGCATTGGCAAAATTTAAATTGTTAGCCATTTAGAAAAGCTGTGCAGCGACCTTTTTGTGCTCATCTTTTGTCAAGGCAATTCACGAACAGGGCCTCTAGTGTTATTGATTTATGCTACATTGATTGCTCACTTAGGCTTCGGAATGAATTCAGGTTGGCTCTCAAAGCTTTCACTGATCAGAAACGGCGATTCTTCCCTCATCTTGATGATGGACTCTTAAATAATGAAACACCTTCAAAGAAACGTTGTGGTTCTGAGGAAATTATGTTGGATTGTAAAGATGAAGTTAGTAATCTCAGTACACTGCCAGATGTTCTAAAGCGTTTGGAAAAGGAAGTGCCAAATCTGGAAATTTTAACTTTTGAACGGTTGGACTGGCTAAAAAGAGCTTCTTCACTATCCTCTTCACAAAATGAGAATTCTCTAGAGCATAATTTCCATGGATCAAATAACCTAAGGCCAGGATCATTTGGAGCTGGTGCTTCTGACAAAATTGCTGTGATAGAGTTGCTATTTCCATCTGTCTTTAGAGCTGTTGTATCTTTACACCCTGCTGGCTCCATAGATCCTGATGCAGTAGCTTTCTTTTCTCCAGATGAGGTACACTTGTTCATATTATAATGAAATTTGTTGTTGTTACTTTTTTCTTGGACAACTTTATTGTGTGTACGAAATGTTTGTTTGGTTATTTTGCATGATTTGACCATTCTGTATGAGATGAATTGGTCGACTCACTATTGATGTTCTGCATAGAGTGCTTGTTTGCATTAGCTTTTTAAAAGTAGGTAAGTATGTGAGAGGAATTTTTTCTCGCCTTGTGGAAAAGGGCTTCTAAAACTATGGTTTGAGGGTTTCTCAAACATGTACTTGGAAAATATGTAATTTGCCGCTCCTGAAGCCATAGTTGTAGGGAAAGAACAACAGACTGCTATTCTTTTATGCCACCTAACTGTTGAAATTGTTCTTCTGCATATCCTGCATTTACTTGATGACTGTATTTTGAAGTTTAAAGTAGAGACTCGAAAGCTACAGGAGTAAGGTGGCTAACCTCTCCTTGCTTTGAGTATTTATTAACACACCTTCGTGGAAGTTAACCAGGCTAGAATAAACTCAATATCAAATTCATTAGTCACAAGGCTTCTTATTCAGACTGAGGCCTCGGGTGTCTAAGCACCTTCGTGAATTCTTAAAATATTCACTACTGCGATGATTTTCATGACAATTGACATGGTTTATGTGGATTTGTGGTCCTCCATTGCAGTTATAACAGTTGTTTCATGACTCCAGACAAAAAATCCTCATTTGTTCATCCACTTGTCATGTATCTGCCTTATTAGATACTCTATTTTAAATATGTATGTATGGTTTAAACTTTGAAACTTTGTGTGTTTATTGGTTTTCAATTAAATTTCCTTTCTGTATTAAAGTGACATGAAAGTCACATCCAAATGGTAACCATCCTATGTTGCTCGGTCCCTTGCTCCATTATATTTAACTATCTATAATCTTCAACAGGGTGGAAGCTATGTGCATGCAAGGGGTTATTCAGTTCATCATGTGTATAGACATATCACGGTAACAGATTTTGTGCTGACTTCATGAATTTGCAATTCTAATGCAGTCTTGCTAATTATAGCTTCTTCTTGGTTCTGTAATAGGAATATGCAGCTACAGCTCTACAATATTTTATAGGAAACCAAGCTGAAACTTCTCTGTATTGTTTATTGGTACTGAAACTAAATTTTCTGAAGTTTCCAGCACTACCATAATGCTTGGTTTGGTCAGGTCAGAAGCTGTTCCTATGTATATAGGGTTTTCTCACCTTTCTGGTTCTCTTGTTGCAGCACTGGATTTGCAGCTACCAGACCCTTTTTACAAGGTCTTGCAGGTTTGTATCAGTTTTCAAATTCTTTGGATTTCGATATCGGTTATCAGAATTTTGAATCTCTCTTTGCTGCTTCTGCAGTAAGTGTTCTCTGCTACTTTCTATTGATAAACAGTCAGCTTTACTGTTACCTCCTGTCCACCGTCCCTACTGGCAGTTTTCCTTTTCAAAACTGTTGTCAACCATCACCTCAAAAGATCAAAATACGGATATTACTCAGGCTTATCATGTCGGCTGCTTCTCTGCAGAAACATAACCACATCTGTCAATAATATGGGTAAGCCCAGTGCCACAGTAGATCTAAAACTTCAAGGCGCTAGTTTAGAATCTTTAGAATGTTCATTTGCTTGCGTTAGAGATGTCATTCCCCCTCTTCCATGTATCCAGAAGGTAAGGTTGCTGAAAGGAACTTTCCTTATGTTATATATTTCCCAATTGTCATCTTAATTTGGTTAGTACGTTGCTTTTACTTCCGTACTTAGAGCTCCTTGATATCGTGTGATCATCATCTAAATCAGATCCTTTCCATTCATCATTCAAATAGAGCTCGAAGAGAGCATAACACAAAAGAATGCAACTCTGCTTGGGATCCATAGCTCATAACGACACACATAACACCCCCCCCCCAAACAAAAAAAACCACCAAAAAAAATAGAAAAAAACAAAAGGAAAACACCTACGCAACATAAGAAACATAAATATCATATTACGCCTTTGGATTTAATCGAATGTTTGTCTTAATGCATTTCAGGTTGTAGTAGTACTCACTGGATTGAATTTGTGTTCCTGGCAGCTGTAGAAGATTTGAATAGAAATGTTGTTCGGAAAGAGGCTTGTCATTGCTTAAGAGCCGTAGCGTTCACTTCCGGGGCTTCTCTTCTGCCAACAATAATGTATGTATGTAGTTTCCTAATCTCAGTGCAATAGTTGAGTTAATTGTAGTCGGTGATAAGTTTCAGCAGGAAAGAAGAGATTTAGGATTGTTGTGGAAATTCTTGTTCATGGTCTCCGTCTTCATATATTTTTTGTTCCTCTTGAATTTTTGTGAAAATACTCGGTACTTCCTGGTATTTTTGCGGAAATACTCGTTTTGGTATATGTGCCTGTTTTAGCTGATCAATTGATGCCTTCAAGCTTCATGTTCAACATAGGGAAGGGTTGCACTTACTAGCCTCCTGCAAAGGAGGTTCTTTCTGACTCTTTTTTTGGGTCTTTTTGGTCCCATCGCATCCAACACACACGGCAGAGCCCTTTTTTGGTCTTTTTCGTGTGTGCCTATTGGTAGATTTTAATGAATAAGCACAAATCAGTGATACTAATACTAACTCCGGTTCTTGATATAAGACTCATTTGAAATGTAAATTACACTACAAACGAATTCTTATATTAAGGAGCAGGGGCAGTATAACTTAGGTCTACGAAGTAGCAACCGTAGGGTCTGAATTTAAAGGAGAAAATGAAATAAGCAGTCGAACTATCTGAAGTCTGACCTGCAAAGACGTCTGTTGTCCAAGATATGACCAGTCCGGGAAGATTTACTTATGGCATCAGTCTCTTTTATGCGTCTACTGAAAAAGGTCCATGGACTTTTTTATCGTATGATATCAACTCTGTCAACCATAAGATCATTAAATATGAAAATGTGCTGTTATTTATGGCTGACTGGCATCTCTTTGTAAACCAATGTTTGCCTTGTAAATAAATGGGTAATGAATCACTCAAAAAACATACATATATGAAAACGCGCAGTATCAACAAAGTTGTGTGCGCCTGTGGATATGCATTAGATTGACGTATTTGAAATTGAGTGAACATAGGGTCTGTTTCTTTTGATTTAATGGCACCTTGCAGTGCAATGAGATGCAATAGTAATGTAATGTAATATTAATTATAGAGCTAGTGTTTAGTTTGATTCTCAAGTAAGGTGTAATGAGTTATTCTTTAATAATTATTTAAAATTAAAATATAACCTAAAGTCTATTTTATCATTAATATAATCTTTATAGAAAAAACAGTTAAAAGCCATCGTGTTGCCTCATCATAACTGTCAAACAACCTCACCAAGGATCGTCTGAAGGCGATGATTGTAGTGGTGGAGGCAATGGTAACGATAGTGCGGTGGCGGCGGCGGCATGGGTAGCAGGTGGTGACAATGACAGAGAAGGAGGAGATAGTGGTGGCGATGGCAGGCGGTGACAACAACAAAGGTGAAGAAAGTAGTGGCGGTGGCAACAACTGCCATGGTGATGACAGGGACAATGGTGGAGGTGGCAACAGCGGGGGTGGCAGTGGAGGAGGAGGGGGTAGTGGTGGTGATGGCAAGTGATGACAATGATAACAATGGAGGAGGAGGTAGTAGCGGTGACAACAATTGTCATGGGTGGCGGCGGCGGCGGCAACGGTGGACATAGTGGTGGGGGTGAAGTAGGTGGTGGTGGTGGCAATGGCAGGTGGTGACAAGGGTAATGGTGGAGGAGTAGGTAGTAACAATGGCGGCGGCTGCCATGGTGGTGACGACAGCACACATGGAGGCGGCAGCAATGGAGGAGGAGGTAGTGACGGCCGTGACTATGGTTGTGGCATGGCGAGTGAAATGAAACAAGTGAAACAAACAAATGAGACTAAAAGGTAAATTGGACTTTTCAACCATACAATAGGGTAATAATGAGTATTTATAGGGGGAGATATGAATGAAGATTACTAATTTTTTTTGTAATCATTATTACCATAGTAAACCCTATTATTATAGAAGATAATTTCATAATCTTTTTTCTTCTTTTCTTCTCAGAATCTTATCTCCACAGTCAGATCAAAAAATAAATGGTTCAGATTTAATATTTTTTAAATTATTATTATAGTATTTTATTTTTTTTTTTTTAAATTTTGTTTTTGTTGCAATCATAGATTGTTTATATTAGATTTTAATAGTTTAAATTTATTTATTTATTTATATTTAAAATAATAGTTTTATAAACTATAGAATCTGAACCATCTATTTTTTTAAATTGGTGCAGATGAGATTCTGAGAAAAAAAAGGAGGCAAAGGATTCTGAAAAAACTCAAACCTCTATTATCATATTAAAAAGCAACTAAATACTCTTCTATTAGTAATACAATCATGATTATCATTGCAGGCATGTAGTGAGGTTGAACCTAACATGCACTTAATCTGAGTGGAAGAATCAATAATGGAGAGAAAAGGGGGCAAAAAAGACTCTCACTTGTGTAATATTACTTAGCTTTTTATTATTCGTATTTAATATTTTTTGTTATTTTTAGTGAAAATATGAAATTTTTTTATTGTCATGTTCTATAATTTTATATACCAGCTAAAACCATAATTCAAGTTAGATAGCGGGCAAGGGCATTACAATGTTTAATTTCATATCTTCTATGCTCCATATAATAAAACTTTAATGAGTTATCTTCTTCGTCCTTTTCAAAGTTGAAAATAATGTGACAATTTTTTAATTATTGTGTAACACAATTCACCCTAGTTCCCTTTTCTTTTCTTTTCTTTTTTTTTTTTTTTTTTTTTTTTTTTTTTTTTTTTTTTTGCCATCAATTCACCCCAGTTACTAATTATTGGGGAATGAATTAATCACGGCATCTTCCGGTAAAAAGAAAAAATCACGGCATCTGAGTTGCGTCTGAAATCTGCATTGGAAGCGAACGACATATGGCAAACACATGCCTATCGGCAGCATGTGATTGAGTGTGTTTGTTTGGGATGGGCAGATTAATTAATTATTGGGTTAAGATATAAATTTATCCCCTAAGTTTTCTCTGAGTAATATTATCTTGAAAGTTTTTGTAGGTTTAACATCACCCTAAAAATTTCAAAATATAACAATATTCTTATACTGTTAAAAAACTAACGTTGCCTATTAAAAAATTGACGTTGATTATTAACTTTTTAATATAAAAAAAGTAATATTGCTCCATTTTAACATTTTTAGGGCAATATTAAACCTAAAAAAAAATTTCAGAATAACATTGCTCCTTAACAAACACTTCAGAAGCAAATTTGCGCCCAGACCTTTTAATTATTTGAGTTTTTGACAGAGACATGAACTTCCCGGTGATGCCATGTGAGGTTAGTCAGTAATGAAGAATCAACTCAGAACGTCGCTGGCTGCTTTCAATTTGGGGGTCTACTTCTCTCAACACCTTTACCAACTCTCAGAGGATCGGGTTAATAATGCGTCAAATCGTTTTCAACTTGACAATGAACCATGATTTCATTTCCCTAGGCACTTCATTGCTCGTGGTGGTACCACCATACAATACAAGGGTAATTCAAATTTAAATGGAAACAGATGTTTTAAGTTCATCTTTCTTTTAAGTAGCATTCATTTTCCATGCACTATACCAAGATTTGTGTAGTTCATATCATTCACATCTTATAAAAAACGCACATTGCAAATTTTATATTATGAATACACCCACACCCACAGATGTTTTAAGTTACACAATTCATTCCATCAAAACACAATTCGTGTTTTTCATTTTAATTTACACGAACGCAACTAAACTGTAAGCGATTCCCCCTTCATGTTTTTCAGTGCACACGAGGTAAGAGACGAGAGGCGGTCAAGATATCAAATTTATTTTAGTCTTAACAAGTGCAACTGATGTAATTATTAAATCGTTCCTTTTTTACGATTTTTTAATGTCTTCTATCGAATATCCATTTGTTCGATTTTGCCTGTCTTGATAACCTTTCAAACCCTAACCAACCTGACATTTTCTCCTGCTTATCCAAATCAACAAGCTAGGTGAAGCATTTGCAAAAGTTAGAAAAGGAGCAAGCATTGTTTTCCAACAAGGGGAAATGGACAATAAGCTTGCATGCCAAATCATAATAATGTCCGGAAACCAACAAACCAAGATATCAAATTTTGTTTGCATCATCTATCTACTGGATGAGGCACCATTATACTCAAATTTTCATAGACAACTCATTCAGCTAGACACGGTAAGAGAATTCATAATCAAAAAGAAATGAGAATTTCCATCTTGCACAAGCCAATTCATAAGACAAAGGAACACTGAACGTTAATGAATGAATGAACAAATGGCAAACACTCGTTTGATTATGGCTGACTATCTACAAGCATTAACACTTGAGAGTCTCGTAGTTCAACATACAAAGCATACACGTGAGATTTCTAAAGCATGTGAAATCTCATGCAGATTTCGACCATTAAAACAGTGGATACTGGGTACAATATAGTTGACGCAGAGCACTGCTAGACACAGAAAAACATGCTATCTACAGCTACCTACTAGAGAGTAGAGACCAAAATATAGAAGAAGAAACAAACCGCTTGTTTTAGCGGCCGTCAGCAGATGTAAAAGAATCTGCAAATCCAGTTGGCCTTGCGGGGATACTACCCTTGCTGTCTTCCAGGTCCATGTAACTCAAGTCCTTTCCTTCTGCCTCTTGCCAACCTTTCACCATCTGATTAAGGGGAAGGCTATAATCAATTCCAGAATACTCCTCAGTGTCATCATCAAAGGGTTTCCATTTTTCAACGAGCGGAGCCAGAACATTCACAGCATGGCCCATATCTGGTCGCTGGCTTGGTTCTCTTGCAGTGCAGTGACCAGCTAGCTCCGCAATGACAGTGATACTCTCAAAAGTTTCTTCTTTTTTGTCAAGGGATGGATCAATAGCAGCCATAAGTTTCTCCTTATCAGATTTTATATGCCAGAACCATGCGGGCAAGTATTGGCTTTCCTCAGGTCTATCCTCATCAAGTGCCATCAACCCAGTCAACAACTCCATTAGTACAACGCCAAAACTAAAGACATCTGCTTTGGTTGTGATTTTTCCCGTCACTGAAACATTTCAAAAGATGAAAGCTGAATTAGTACAATATTTAGATGTACCTAGTAAATTATGTCCATATGGGTCGAAGCACGTGGTGCTAGAAATCTGCTACTGACATGGACTTTTTTGGATAAAAAGAATAGCACATGTTATCCCGGTCATTCCTGAATGCCCAATGTTTGTGAATATGCGTATCTCAACTTTCAAGATTAATCAAACTGAGCAAAAATGTTCATAAAAAAATAATGACTAATTTCATGATTAAATTCTCAAAGAGCAACCAAACCATATGAAGATATGAAACATATTATAGATTATGATTAAAGGATACTGAGGTTTAATAGGATCAAATTCTGCTACTTCATTGACAGTGCAAAATCCAATTCAATTTCAAGACAGTTTGAAGAGAAAATGTATCCACTGGCTATAAATTGTTCTAGACAGTTAGAATCCATGAACTGCTTTAGGAAATAAATATATGTAACTTAACAACTTGTGAATTACCTGCATATTCTGGGGCTAAGTAGCCAAAGGTCCCAGCAAGCTGAGTTACTACAGATTTTTCACCATCAGGAGCAAGTTTAACCAATCCAAAGTCTGAGACTTTGGCTCTAAAATCATCCCCAAGCAAAATATTGGAGGGCTTAAGATCCCTGTGAATGAAGCTCTGATGAGCCAGACTATGGAGATACTCCATTCCTCTAGCAACATCCAATGCAATATTGAGCCTCCTTTTCCAAGAAAGTGGCTCCAACTTAAGGCTCTTCCATTGAAAAAGATGTTTGCTGAGAGCCCCTTGTGACATGTACTCATAAACTAGAATTCTTTCATTACCTTCAACAGAGTAACCCAGGAGAGACACTAGATGACGGTGTCTAACTTTTGATAGAACTGCAATTTCAGACTGAAATTCATCCAACGCCTTGTTACTGATTATGCCAGCTTCCATTCTTTTCACTGCTATTTTAGTCCCATCATCCAATTCTCCCTTGTATACGACACCAAATCCACCACGACCAAGCTCATTCTCTGGGGCAAAGTTCTTAGTCACATTTCGAAGAACCTGAACTGATATCACAAGATTTCCAGCTTCAATGACATGAGACTCCCCAGTTCCACTGCTGTTTCTACTTTGTGATCCACTCCCAGTTAATGTGGACATGCTTCCATAGGCATTGTTAGCCACAGCAATCTTCACCGTATGGTCTGAATCAGATGGATCTCTAGGGTGGATCACTAGTGAACTTGGAGCCAGTGAGCTATCTTTTCTCCTCTTGTAACAATATATCAGGGGAATGAGCAGAAAGGCTGCCGCCGCAACACCTGCAACAGGGGCTACAATTGCAACCAAAATTTTCCTGCTGGAATTTTGTGATCTAGCAGTAGTATTGGGACTGAGATTCGTGCGTGTTGATGGGGATGGAGTATCACTTGAAGGACTAGAATTCCGAGAAGATGAGCTGTTCCCAGATGAAGGGGCCTCTGGGTTCCCATTCAATAAAGAGTTCCCAGCATCGAGAAGCTTCAACTTGCCGCTAAAATGAGGCAGTGGAGGGGAAATGTTATTGTCACTGAGATCCAACAGTGTCAGAGAACTCAAACTAGTCCAATTACTAGGTATTTGACCACTCAGATTGTTGCCCTCCAGCCTGATCTCAACAAGAGAACCTAAGTTTGCAAGTGAGGGGCTCAGAGTACCATTGAGTTTAAACTTGGGCAAATTAATCATTGACACCTTTCCAGAAGCATCGCAATTTAGTCCCAGCCATGGACCTTTGCATGGGTCATTACCAGACCAGGATTGAACTAGATTTAAAGGATAATTCAACCCATCCAGAAAATCCAGAAGTGCCATGACTTCAAAGGCACAAAGAGCCCCAGGTTTGGGTTGACAAAAATAATTATTATCGTATGAAAATTTGCCTGCTGCGAAAGTTGGGATCGGTCCCATTAGGTGGTTGTTGTTCAAGTCAAGACTGTCGAGATTCATTTTACCCAAAGCATCTGGGATTTGGCCAACGAGCTGGTTAGAATTGAGATTGAAATCCTTGAGAGAAGTTAAATCCCCAATGTTCTTAGGAATCATCCCCGTGAAGTGATTTCCATGAAGCCACAGACTCGTAAGCGAAGTCATGGTTGCCACCACATCAATAGAACCAGTGATGCCACCGTTCTGCTGATCGTTCAACCACAGAATCTGCAAAATCGAACCATTTAAAGTTGCCGGAATTTCACCAGTTAAATTGTTGTTTGAAAGCTTCAGGACAGACAGAGAAGACAAACTCCCCAGAAAACTCGGCAATGGACCGGCTAAGTTGCTGTTCATACAGGAAAGATTGGTCAACTGTGATGAATGTTGCAAATGAGGGGGGAGTTGCCAGCCAGTACTGGCATTAAAATTATTATAATCCAATGCCAGGGCTTCCAGGCTCACTAGCCCGTCAAAGAAATCAGCAGGAATGGAATCGAAGTCATTGTAGTCCAAGTATGCATATCTCAAATTGGACAACCCACTGAAAGACGGTAATGGCCCGTTGAGTTTGTTGTTTTGGAGGCCAATGTTTTCCAGCATGGAGAGCTGGTTGAAATTCTGAGGCAGAGGACCACTCAAGTTCAAGTTCTTAGCCTGAATCTGGGAAACTCTATCTCCCTTGCAGAAGACGTACTTCCAAGTAGGGCTCCCACATGGGTCTCCACCATCTTCAGGCCACGGCAGAAGCTCCGGGTTGTCCAAGCCTTTCCTGAATTGGTTGAGAATCTTAACGTCATTCGGATCAGTGGCACTAAAACCCACTACAGCAAGCGAAAGAATGAGTCCTGCAACAAGCTTCAGGAGACGCTCGACCATGGCGAGAGCTGCGCTGTTCATCTAAAACACTGACTCCTGAGTGATTGACCAAATGCTTCTACGTCGTCTAACCATACCTTCTGATCAAATCTGGTGAAGAAAAACAAGAGGAAAACGCAGATTTCACTATTTCAGATGCGGAGCAAGGGAAACAAGTTAGAATCCCTGAAATAGAAATGTAGGGTGTGATCAACTTTTTTTGTTTTTTGGGAGTAAAAGACTGCAATGTCTAGTTTGTTCTTCTGAGACTAGGAAGCTCAGATCCGTTTATCCGCCTCATCCATTTTCTGGATTCGCTTGTCCAGTTCGCCAAAAATCACGCTGTTCGTTTTTATTTCATGAACGACGGCTCAAGTGACACGTTGCATCCGGATGGCAAACGCTGCTTTGTTTTACCAGATGTCCCTAAACGTCGCGTTAAATGGGCTTTGTTTTAAAACACGGAAGAAGTGGGGTAATAAAATTTTAATAAAGAGAATATATAAGATAAAATAATAAGAAAAATTAATTAAAAATTTTTAAACTCATTTCTCTAATTTTCTTAAATTTAACTTAAAAAATTTTTTCCTCCGCCCACTTCCCCTCCCCTCAGACCCAAACAAGCCCTAAGGGGGCATGCAGCCTGGGAGAGTTTGGGATAAGTTATTTTTGTGCAATAAATGCTTATTACGTAAGACGTGATAAAACTATTTTCATATACTTACCTCATATACCGTAAATCATGATTTATAAGCATTTATAAGTCAAAAATAAATTATCACAAACAAATACTTTGTTTAAGACAAGGCAATCAAACTCGGATCGGTCACAGAATTGATTGGGGGTAATGGGTCAAGGGTCAATTAAGTTAAATTGAAAATTTTGAAATTATTAATATGAAATTTAAAAAAAAAATTACAAATTTTTTTTTTAAAAAAATCTGACCGAACCAGGTCCCCAGACTGATCTAAAGGCCGATCCGATTGAGATTTAATTACCATGGTTTAAGCGTATAATTCATGACCACTCGAAAATTAACATATGACTGTTGTGTATAATAATAAAACAACTCAATAATTGTCAGCAAAAATCAATTCAAAAATTATTGGGCAAATCTCAATATGGTCCAAAATAAAAAATGCCCCACTGCATGAATCATTGTCTAAAAACTCTTAAGGGAATTTAATGATATAGACTCGAATTATGAAATTAAATGTTTATCCATATTACCAATATGACACATAAACTTATCACCTATAACATTATAAATTATCAGTTATAACACTATGATTTATCAATATGACACATATATTTATCAACAGTGACACTATAACTTGTCAATATGATACATACACTTATCAATATTACATGACTTGTTAATAGGGACAAACATGTAATTTCATAATTCGAATCTATATCATTAAGTTCACTTTAGAGTTTTTAGATAATTGATCATATATTGAGACTGTTTTTATATTTTTTTCAATTCTTTAGAGCCATGCTGCAATTTTCTCAAAATTATTTTCACCCATACTTTTATTTTATCTACGTCATATTCATTTTCGCGTGGGGATTAGGCGTTGGTAGATAAACTTGGGCCGGTAACATCCGCAAGCGCGTCACCCGGTTGCACTTATATTCTCCTTGAGTTGCGTTATCATATTCATTTTTATAATTTTTACATCTCTTTTATCTCACTGAATTTGTACATTTCATCGACTTAAATATTGGCGAAAAAAGAATAAGGAACAGTAACAATTGATATTAACCCCTAAAACCCTATCTAGAAACCCCAGAAAATACAGAATAGATTAATGTAAAAACTTGAAAATACATCAAATATAATCAGTCAACCTCTGTAAATCCTTGCGGGTCAAAAAAGAAAAACCTGCGTAAATCCTTGGCAATAAAACGACGTGCCATCAAAAGCCTGGGATTGGTTATTCTCCTTCTTGTAGAGCTTTGGTCATGATTAATGAGTTGATGATTTTCTAATTCTACTCACGGTTCACGTAATACAAGTGAGAAATCGAATATCTTGCGAGAGTTATGACAAGGTGGCGCTTTAATTAGAAACCATTGATGAAACGCCAATAATTAAAAGCCCCACAACAAATTCAGAAGTATGAATTTTTGCTTTCGAGAGATGTTGGGATCCACCAATAATCCGTGAGTTCGTCTTTTTAAACGTTTTTCTTCTTCTTTTTTTTTTTTTTTTCTAGTAGCAACTAGGGATGAGCAAAAACCCGGTGGTCCAGTTCGGTCCGGTCTGACCCGAGCTGGTCTGGTCCGATTTGGTTCAATTCAAATAAGCAATATAATGAAATCGAATTAGACTAGACTAGACTGACTGATCGGGTTGGACTGGGTTCCAGACCAGAGGATCAGACCATCTAGACTGGTCCAGGCCAATTTCTTAAAAAATATTTTTATAATTTAGATTTTATTTTTTATTTAATGTTGTTAGAGTTTGTTTAAGGATTTATAATCAAGTTTTATTTTTTATGATAATTTTTATATGATTATGGGTATTTTTATTATCTTAATTATATTTATCATGTTTAAATCTTTTTTCTCAACATATTTTTTGCTATTGTTGTTGAATGTTGTTGGATATTCTTATAAATTTATGATGTTTTAATTTTTGGTGACATATTTTATATTATTATAGGTGTATTTCTTGTCCTAATTGTTTTTAATAGGTTCAAATTTTACCTTCTAAAAAGGAAAAAATAAAAATAAAAAAAATATTAAAAGTTAGGTCCTGGATTACCTGGACCAGTCTAGGTAGTTCACAAGACCCGGTCTAATCCAGCCTGACCTCGGGTTGGTGTTGGACCAAACTAGACCACGGACTACTTTATACAACCTAAAATCTTCTTAAGATCATATCTCATATTGATGTCAAACTCGATTCAATCTAACCCATAGTAGCAACATTCAAAAGTTCTTAGTTTTTGCATATACAATTAATTAAGTAGTCAGTAGATAACACCGTTATTCGTCATTCTAAGTACTGATTGAAGAAATCGCGACACGCCTCACATGTACGACAGAATTCTATTTTTAATTTTCTAAATAATAACTTGGGACGCACGTTATTGAAGAAGAGTCAAATGATCACAGCCACATGGTCACGTGAAATCTTTTGGTGAACAGCCAAGCATGCATTCGTCCAAACTTCAATTATTCACATGCATATATGCACATGTATAATAATAATATTATGGCTGTTTGCCGGAGAAACAGGTTAGCCTTATACACACATATAATGCCCCCAAAATTTCATTTTCATACAAATGATCTGTTCCTAATAATTAAGGATCAATTTAAATAAAATGTTGTGTGAAGTTAAAAAGAAATTAAATGTCAACTTCATTCCTAATAAATATATGGCCATTGAATCAAATGGAGAATTAAATAGACAAGTCAGATTGAGCATGGAGAAATGTAGCATGCAGAGTATGAAGATGATCCAAATACATATATACATATAGGCAAACCATGCATAACCAGTTAATTTGTTTTTTTCATTTTGCAAAATAAAATGACTCTTATATATTTATCTCGTATAACATAAAATCACTTAAAATTGGTTAATTTAAATAATTAAGTTAACACACACACACATAAATAAAGAGTGTTTATGAACTTATAGTCAACGTAGATTGATTTTATAAGTTGAAAACTATAAAAGTATGGTTAACATTGTTCTGATCAGTCGGATGCCTGCTACCGGGGAAATCAAAGTCCAAATTCAAAAGTCAAATCCCTGTTCCTGGGTTTGTTTGTTTTGACGATTTGATAAGTAACTTATTTTTACTTAAATTTATGGAATTATAAGATTGAAAAAAAGTTAGATTGGGTAAAATTATGAGTGTATGGATTAGCAATTGGATAAGTAACTTAAAATAACTTATGTAAAAGTTAGGATGTTTGGTTTGACTTTTACATAAGTGACTTTTGTATTAATTAAGAGAAAAAAATTGAAAAAAATGAAAAATTGAAGGGATAATTGTGAAAAAACTCATCATTAGCAATTTAATTGCTAATGGGGCTTGGGAAGATATCTACACAAGGAGGGATTTTTTCACAATTTTCTCAAAAATTAACTTTGAAAATTTGATAATGGTACAATTTTAATAAAATTATATCAAACTCTAATTTAGATTGGTACACTACAAAAATATTTTCCACTGTGCACCTCAAGCTTAAATTTTATAAATTATATCAAACTCTAATTTAAATATTAAATCATAACTTATATTTTCATATAGCTCAAAATCTAATTAAATAAACCGATTAAAATCTCAATAATATCTCCAATAATCCAAATAAATTATTTAAACTAAATTTAATGGATAAAAACACCATATAAAAACTAATTTATGACATGTTTATAAAAAAATTGATTATAAAATCATAAAAAAACTAAATAATAAATATGAACTGATTAAAACTAATTATTAATTATTCTCTACATTTTTATAGTCATATATTAACAAAACTTAAAACTTGTTTAAACTCCTATCCCAAAGTATTCTTTAATTAGCAGAAGATTACTATCTAAAGAAAGAGAAAATTATTTATAACATTTTTCATAAAAGAAGTTTTATGATTAGAAGTGATTTTGAGCACCTCATTGATCCTCAAAAATATGAAAATACTCCTATCAATATTTTTTTATACACATACAAGTACATAAGCTCCAATAAATTTCATTTTGAGGCTTATGACTTTTTTCACCTTAAATCTAATTGCTAAAACAAACACTCATTTTTTATCAAAACATTCTTCAAATCCAATCTTCCCCCGAAACCCTCCGAAATGCCGAAACAAACACGGACACTGTTATCAGTTTATCACAGAACACCGACTAGAGGTCCTTTTCTACTTGCTAAGAATCGCGTGGAAAGCCGTAATTCTGAGTCTTTAATTAGCTGTTAAAAGATTATTATAACTATAATATAATTTTTTATGGAAACAGTTTAAATCATTTTATATATTGGATTTATTTATTGGTTAATTTAAATAATTAAGTTAACACACACACACAAATAAAGAGTGTTTATGAACTTATAGTCAACGTAGATTGATTTTATAAGTTGAAAACTATAAAAGTATGGTTACCATTGTTCTGATCAGTCGGATGCCTGCTACCGGCCGGGGAAATCAAAGTCCAAATTCAAAAGTCATATCCCTGTCATATGTGTGTTTGTTTTGATGATTGGATAAGTGACTTATTTTTACTTAAACTTATGGAATCATAAGATTGAAAAAAAGTTAGATTGGGTAAAATTATGAGTGTTTAGATTAGTGATCGGATAAGTAACTTTAAGTAACTTATGTAAAAGTTAGGATGTTTGGTTTGACTTTTACATAAGTGACTTTTGTATTAATTAAGAGAAAAAAATTGAAAAAAAATGAAAAAATGAAGGGATAATTGTGAAAAAAGTCATCATTAGCAACTTAATTGTCAATGGGGCTTGGGAAGATATCTACACACGAAGGGATTTTTTCACAATTTTCTCAAAAATTAACTTTGAAAATTTGGTAATGGTACAATTTTAATAAAATTATATCAAACTTTAATTTAAATTGGTACACTCCAAAAATATTTTTTACTGTGCACCTCAATCTTAAATTTTATAAATTATATCAAACTCTAATTTAAATATTAAATCATAACTTATATTTTCACATAACTCAAAATCTAATAAAATAAATCGATTAAAATCTCAATAATATCTCCAATAATCCAAATAAATTATTTAAACTAAATTTAATAGGTAAAAACACTATATAGAAACTAATTTATGACATGTTTATAAAAAAAATGATTATAAAATCATAAAAAAACTAAATAATAAATCTAAACTGATTAAAATTAATTATTAATTATTCTCTATATTTCTACAGTTATATATTAACAAAACTTAAAACTTGTTTAAACTCTTATCCCAAAGTATTCTTTAATTAGCAGAAGATTACTATCTAAAGAAAGAGAAAATTATTTAGAACATTTTTCATTAAAAAATTTTTGTGATTAGAAGTGATTTTGAGTACCTCATTGATCCCAAAAATATGAAAATATTCCTATCAATATTTTTTTATACACATACAGGCACATAAGCTCTAATAAGTTTCATTTTGAGGTTTATAACTTTTTCTAACTTGTGACTTTTTTTACCTTAAATCCAATCATTAAAACAAACACTCATTTTTTATCAAAATACTGTTCAAGTTCAATTGAACACTGTTCAAATCCAATCTTCCCTCCCACCCCGAAACGCCGAAACAAACACTGTTATCACAGAACACCGACTAGAGGTCCTTTTCTACTTGCTAAGAATCGCGTGGAAAGCCGTAATTCTGAGTCTTTAATTAGCTGTTAAAAGATTATTATAACAGATTATTATAACTATAATATAATTTTTTATGGAAACAGTTTAAATCATTTTATATATTGGATTTATTTATTTCTCAGTGTTTCCGGAATCAAACATGCCATAATTTTAATTTGTCCTGGTATCAAACTAAATAAATATGCGCGTAGAATAAGACAATAAATCATTAGGGGGTTGAGATTTTGCTAATGCTTATAAGTTAATTATATCATGTGCTCCAGCTGGGTGGAAAGCTCTGCCTTAACTTGTTTTGTCCGGTAAGAATAATACGACCCCAAGTTTCATAAAATTAACTCTTCCTTTATATTATTAAGAGACGATGTTAAAAGTGGTTTCGTCTGTTTTATGATAATGCAATCTAATTAACAAATAAGATTCAGTAAATTTTTGTAAGGCTACGGCATTTGACTTTGAATTCAAAAAATGGGTTTTTTTAACCCATTAGACCACTTGACATCCGTTTTTCTAGATCATACTAAGCAACCGATTAATTCATATTAAAGTTTTGTTATCAGGATGCCTCTCTACAAAATCCCTTTTTAACAAGTTTGGAGTCAAATTAAACATCAACCCGCCGTCTCTGTGATCTAGCTTATCTACCATTAAACAAAGTATCAGGGTATTATTAAATAGTGGTTTGGCTAGCCCATTGCCAGTTATGTATTCATACAACTAAACATGGCTTATGAGTTTTATTTTCGTTGTCATGCTTGAATATATGTATAATTAACTGGGATAGGGTTAAAGAAAAATTAATAATGGTTTCGTGGGAATTAGATTGACGTCTTGTCCTTTTTTTTCACCTTTCGTGGTATAGTAGTAGTACTCCTTCCACCAATAATAGCAACAACAACAATAATGTTCATGATAATTGTTTCCATAATCTTTTCATTCATTATTATTTCCAAACGCAAGCGACAAGCGATTAATGGAATTCCAGATGAGCTTAGATCTGATTTGTTTTGAATAGAAAACAATAATTCAAGATAGACGGGACGTAACCTTATCCTGCATCCAAGTGATCAGTGTTTACAATTACTCCGTCCGACATAACACTTAATTTAGATTTATTTTAAGTGTTAAATATAAATAAATACAAGATATATTTCTTCTTTGTCTCATTTCCATAATGTTCTTTTTCATATTACTCTCATTAATTTAATTGGTTTTTTATAACCAAAGAAAATTTAGGTGGGTGTGGTTTTGAGGCTAGTCAATGTTTGTATGCCTCAAGTTTCAAAGATAATTTGCAAAAGTAGTCATAGATCTTCCATCAATAAGATTCTCATAGCGATAACAAGATTTAAAATCTATGAATTTGTGGGTTATAACCAACTCTTTAATAATTTGATCACCGTTTGTTGGCTCAATTGTTTTTTCCTTTCCATCATTGTCTCCTACATCTAACATCCTCATCATCCAAAGAGGATTATTTTAGAAAAAATGAGATGCATTTTTTACGCAATTATAATAAATGACTAATTCCATTAATTAATCCCCATAAACTTGATTAGCTGTATTTATTATATCTAGGATAAGAGAATACTGCATTTATGGTAATGAATAATGATCCATATTAATATTGGCTAGGCTTGACATGCATTTCCCGTAGTTTCTTGGATTGAAATCTCTGTTTCCACATCTTGCCGTTCAAAGTAAAGATGCTTGACATATAACATAATGAGATTATATACTTTGAAGAAAAATCATGCCGGCTGAAATGCGAATTAATTAAGCATATAGTAATACTTTAGCAGCTGGCACATATATTCTTACTTAAGAGTAAAAGTGTGAATAGAGAATTCCTAACCTCACCACTTGAAACGGCAATATGCTCAAAATCAGATACGACCTAAAGTAAAGCACACGATGGAGAGAACTTGTGATGTTGGGATAACATTTAAGATTAATTTTCTTGTTCGTCGACAGATTAAAGAAAAAAGGATTAATGTTCTTGAAGCACTCGCGCGACCCGTGACTAGAGAGAACATATGCGAGATTTAATGTTGGGATATCATATGAACTTTAAGCGGTCATTTTTCCCAGTTGAAGCAAAGCAATTATATATATACATTAGTTGCAATACAGCTGTTTCCGTTTATATGTTTGTAATTTGTTTAATCAAGTAATAGTGAAGGTGAGGAAACGCGACCCACTGAATAAATGCGAGGCACGTATTGTAAAGTTTGAACGCATAATCGAAATAATTAAAATTTTAAAATCATGGGAATTTTATACTCAGAAAGGAACGTGTTTGCATGAGTGGGTGAAGACGAAATCGCAAGGCGAGTTCCAACTTCATTCGAATATATTTATGTCGGAGGCTGAATTGGCCATCGCCACCTACAATACCGTGCATGTATGTATCCAATTTTTATCATTACTAACAAAAAGGGTCAGCAATACCATAATATTAATATTCCATAAAAACTAGCCATAGGCGGCATCATTTTTTATTTATATTGATGTACAGTCATAATAATAAAATATGAACCGGCTATGCATGTTTAGCAAACCACTGAAAACCGCACTTATCAATAAACAAGATGAGTAAGTGGTTCAATATAATGGTTAGCGGTTTGAACAGGAGGTTATCCCAGAATCAAATTAGTCATAACTAAAATAATATTGAAATAAAAATATTAATCCAGAAGTATAAAGAATATCTATATATAAAAAGCACACGTAAAATCCAATCCAATTGATCTTGTTCAAAACTTTTGACCGGATTAATCGAGAGGGGTTATTTGTCTAGGTGGTTGAATAGGATTGGATTTTAATACCATATTTTTGAATGACCGGATAAAAAAAAATATGCAGGTTACAAGAAAGTTGGTGAAGAGAGTGACTCCTGCTTCTAACTGTAATGTGTAATCCACATCATTCGACCTCCAAATTGAAAAGATAATAATGTTTGTTTCTAAAAGAATAGAAGCTGATGTTTTCATCAGGAAGCGAGCCCTTACAATAAATTGTTGTATCATTTAATTTTATTATTTTTTATTTTTCAGGTGGCTCATAAATAAATCAATCGATATTTTAAAATGAAAAATATACTCTAACAATACTACTTTTGTAATTCATTTCAGGGCATAATTAATCCACATTCCGTATAGAACAGAAACAATCATTAGGCTTCAACAAACACACACAAAAAAGTTGTGGGGCATGCAGCTCCATTCATTATTCCATATTCCATGGGCATTAGCGTATTTGTCCATTTTTTCACAAAATTTAAGGGTTTTTATAATTAATTAAATGTTACTGGAAAGATTAAAGGTGAGGGGATGGCTCAGAGACCAGGCATGAGGGTGTACAGTGAAATGATTCAAAAGTATGGGAAGTGGAGGGCCTGCTTCGTTGCAAAAGCTGGTTTTGGAGGGAGTCACGTACCCCACACAAAGTCGGGTCCCATATACTGTGCTATGCTTTTTGTTTCTAGTGTCTGATGAATCCATCATCACCCACAAAAAAAAAAAAAACTATGTTTTTCGGGTTAAATTAGTCAAAAGATGCAGGTCCTTCTTTTGGCTTTTCTCTCATGCCTTTTATTTATTTAATTTAATCAGCAATCAATCTTTTCGCTTTAATTTCGGGAGGATTAAAAGATATAACAAGATATCCGGTAGATTTGCAATCTCTGAAAAGAGCTTTTAAGAATATATGCATTATTTATGTATATCAGCATATGGTGGGTAACAGCCACGATTGCGGCATCAAGGATCCAAGTCCTACTTGGGCATGAGATGAATTCCCTGTGCAATGAATGGGAGAAAAAGGAAAGGACACAAGTTTAGTCTCTGATTTGGTTAATGTCTGTGATTAAGCCAATGGTTTCGTGATGTTTGAATCACTGACTATTATAATGCAACCGAATAACCAAAAAGCAAGCGAGTGATAATTAGAAAACCTAAAGAAACCACAATGCAATCACCCTCCGGCGCGTTCGTTGGGGGATTATTATCTCCATTTGGCCCCATCGTGAAAGGGACGTTCCCCTAAAATCTAGATTACCTCACCGTCCCTAATACGCATGCATCCAACTTTTTCTACGGTTTTTACTAGCTATATAATGTAATGTAGGAGCCGAAAGTCTTGGTTTTCATCGGTGCCTGTGTTCCCCCAGTCAAAAGGGCCTTTGAAAATGGGAGGTTACTTTTATGACCAAGGATGCGAAAGAGCCATGTTATTTCATTTGCCATCAATGGCGCTCATTTACGTGCGCCGATTATTGGTAGACTTTTGAAAAATGGTACGGCGTGAAGATTAAATGTGTTCATGATCTATTCAAAGCGACAAAACAAAGTGGTTGTGTTTTGTACAATGGAGGGTTAACATTAGGTCCCTCCCGGGTAGAATGATAGAAGGGAGATGGAGGAAACAGGCACGTAGCAATGGGACAACAAATCAGCAATTATTGAATACATAAATATGGATGATTGGTGACTAGGTGCCACTAGGCTCTCGTGCCAATTATCAGCAGGCACAGCTAGGCTGGCACGCTATATCATTACCAACATAAGTACAACGCTACAGTACCGTATAGATTTTTGCACTTTTTCCTTCTCTTTCCTTTCCCTTTCCCATAATTCTTCTACTTACCCCATCCACTACAAATATCTCAAACCCACACATTTTTGCGTCCGCATTCTAGGTTCATTAGAGTGACGAGGAAAAAAATTCTCATCACCACCAAAACGAGGTAGTTTCATTTAAAAGAGAGATATGAGTAGTTGATGTAGAAATAATCAAAGTTATTTGTGTGTCACCTATCTATGGACCTATCTAGTATCTTAAAATATTTTTTAAGTAATATACAATATCCTAAAATAATTTGTAGTGCTTTTAACTCCTTAAAATATTTTTTTAATTGTACCAAGTGTATTAGAAAACTGATTGCAATTTTACCCTCAATGTATTTTTCTAACTCTAGAAATTACTTTAAAATATCAGATGATACTGAAAAATATTTTAGAGTGGGTGAAAATTAATAAATTAGTATCCTAAGTTTTGGGTGCTCGTTACTACTAAGAAAGATATATTAACGGTAAAATTGTAGTCAGTCTCCTAAAATACTAGGTACAACTGAAAAAATATTTTAAATGGTTAAAAGAGCAAAAAAATATTTTAAAGTAATTTTTGGAATTGAAAAAATATATTAAGAGTAAAATTACAATCAGTCTGCTAACACACTGGATACAACTGAAAAAATATTTTAAAGAGTTAAAAACAGTAAAAATTATTTTAGGATGAGAAGAGAGAGGTGACACACGGACGGCCCTGATTATTTCTATATCAACGACTTAGATCTCTCTTTTAAGTGAAATTACGTCGTTTTGGTGATAAAAATTTTTTTTCTCATCACTCTGATGAGCTTGGAATGCGGACGCCACATCTTCTTCTAATCCCAAAAATAAAAAACAAAAAATATTCACGTAGTCTTCATATTTGATTATACAAGTATTTTGCTACAAAATTAGCAGCCAGATTCCCAACAGATGCAAAAAACCTGAAGAATCACAACAAACCGTCAGAACTGGAACATAAAGATAAGAAGAAGAAAAAAGATATAGAATATCAATAGCGTCAAGTGTGTACACAAGAAATATGGAAAGCAAGCTGAAGGATCTCCTCAAGACCTCTCTCATATGGCCAGTATGATTTAGCTACTCACAACGCAGGCGTTGAATAAGCCCTCTTCCCAGCAAAACTGGCACTGCCTATTAATTGTGCAAGCGGCCCTAAAACAATTACATAACCTCCCCACACCCATTTTTCAAGTCTTGTTCTGATATCAATTTGGGGCAAATTAGGATTTGGGACCATCACGCTCAGGTACAATTTTCATACTGCAAAATGTTAGCCCAATCTTTATATGTTTCAAAAAAGCCCAGTGTTAGTTTACATATAAAACCCGAAGAAAATCAATTCCCCCAAAAACATGACGAGTTGCGCCCCTGCAGGGTGCGACATGCGTGTTCGATTTTAAAAGTGAGGTTGTCAGACAAGATAACAAAACTTAAAATAGCTTTTAACTTTTAAAATTATGGTTTGGTATAAATTATCCAAACACTCTTAAATTTTGTAAAACCATTGTGACAAGAAAATCATAGTTTGGGAGTTGAAAATCATGGTTTTTCAAAAACTATTTTTTTACCTTTTCAAAAGCTATTATCTAAGGGTGTGTTTGGTTAACCTTTAGAAAATAACCTCTAAAGAAAAAGTGAAAAAAAGTGATTTCAAAGAATATATTTTTTGCATGTTTGAGTGTGTGTTTAAATAATAATAAAAAAAGCGCTTTTGGAGTTAAAACCATGATTTGGAAAAAAATTACCCAAACATTTGAGGAAAAAAAGGCAGAAACATTTTTTTCTCCAAAACCATAATTTGGATTAAGTTACCCAAACATGGTCAAATTCTATAGAACCATGATTTTGATTGAAAACAATGGTTTAGGGATAGAAAACCATGGTTTTTCATAAGTTTTTTTTTTTTTTTTTTAACTTTTACACAAGTCATTCTCCAAAGTCTATTATCTGGAATCACTTTTTTCACTTTTTTTTTCCGAAAACTATTCTCCAAAAGCTAATCCAAACACATTGAATTAGTTTTTGAAGAATAACTTTTATGATGTACGAAGTAAGCATATGAGAAAAATTTTGTTCTGGCTTAAGGAAAAAGGTGAAAAAAATAGCTTCTAGGAAAATCATGGTTCTTTACCACAAACCATGGTTTTCTGACAAAAATTAGATTTTAGAGAAAAATCAAGTGTTTGGCTAGCTTACAATAAAACTACAATTTTAGAAAAATCAGTGCTTCTAGCTTTTGTTCAGGTGTTTCGGTAATTTTTTATCAGACAATAATTTTAACCCTAAAACCATGATTTTAGATATATCCTCTAAAATCATTTTTTCCATATTTTCTGTAAAATATATTTTTTAGAAATTAATCTAAACACAACGCTCGGGCAAAGAATGAGCCGTATTTCACGTTTGGTGTGTGGACAAGAGCACATTGCTGGGATTAGACGAACCCTCCCCCTCTAGTGGGATTGGAATTTTACATGACAAAATTATCTTTAATAGTTATAATAATTTTCGGACAAATAATATATTATTTTAAAAAATATTTTGGAATATTAAGATATCCGAGAAATTCAGATATTATGTCATTGCATTAATACATTAATTTAAATCTTTCAAATAATTTAATAAATAAAAAATAATAATATCACATAAATAAAATATATAAATAAAAAATAAGTTTTTTTTTTTCTGAGTAAAGGTATCCTCCTATTAAAAGTAAATTGATTTAAATCTTTCAAATAATTTAATAAATATAAAATAATAATATCACGTAACTAAAATATATAAAATAACATATATAAATAAAAAAATAAGTTTTTTTTGCTAGGTATATGTATCATTCTATTGGTGGCAATCTTATTCGAGGCATTGTCGGATACTAAATGCGAACACCTCTCTTAGCAAGGATTCGAACCTTAGTTTGTCACGTTGTAAGGGACCAGTTCCTTCCGTTAGACTCAACCCTGTTGGTAATAAAAACCAGGGAAAATTAGAATGAAGGGCATGGAGGAAAAAATATTTATTGAAAATGACCATAAAAATTGTAATTATCTTAAATGATCAAATACAAAAATATAAAATTAAAAAGACCAGACTAACCCAAAGGAAATCTTCTCTATTCCTTCCTACATTCTCTCTTACACTCTATTTTTAAAATCAATACAAAATTCTAAATAATCTATTATATCCTAAAAAATGAAATGAGTTTAGTTTTTATTTTTATAAAAAGAGCTTAATTGATCTTAATGTTGATACTTGATAATATAAATCCTGCAACTTAATGATACACTCGTTAATTAATGGCCCTTTTGGTTTGATTTCATGGGAGATGATTATATGTAATCCTGATGCAAATGACTGATTACAACGTTTGGTTGGTTTAATGTAATGTAAAGATGATTACATTATTTGATGTAATCAGGATTACACTGTCAGAATTAATAAATGAGAATGCAGGCATCCTGTAATCAAATTGAAATGACACTATTGCCATTATAATTTTTAATTTCACCAAAGTGTCAACCCAAAAATGTTGTTAAATATTAAATAACTACCACCATGAAATATTTTAAAAAATTAATTAATTATATAAAAATAAAAATATCCCCCACTAAAAAATAAAAAATTATATTCCATCATTAAAAATATTAAAATATTCCATTAAATAATATTATCACAATTAAATATTAAAAAATTACCATGAACCCCTTCATAATATTTCCACCATTAAATATTAAAAAATTATTATGAATCCAACGCATACACTGCACAAATTGTGGAAAAATTACCTTGAATCCAATGAGTACATTATACATGTATGTGTAGATAGGGATAATTTTGTCTCTTGCTATATTATTTATATATATTCTCATATTTTATGTAATCCAACCAAGTATTTTTATGCATATACATCATCTTTCTTTAACGACGAACTAAAAAAATTTATGTAATCATCATTACATTTCATTCCATTACATTACTTCCGATTATGTGAACCAAACGGGCATTAAATGATCTATTGGTTATGTGAATACGAAACTTGTTCAAGAATAAGAATTAGAGAAAAAATGAGTTTGAACAATAGTTAATTGAAAAATATATTGATTTTACATGAGTCTGATACCTGTTGAAAAAAAAAAAGATACAATAATATTACCTGTGAATGATGAGCACTTTTATTTTTAATTTTAGTTATTTTTTTAATTATGAATACAAGAGATAGTATAGGAGGTTTGATTATGGATAATTTAATAATTTTAAATTTATATTATAATATTTATTCTTTTTAAGTAATTATAATTTTTATGGTCCTTCTCAATAAACATTTTTTTATTAAGTCCTTTATTTTAATTTGGGTTAAAGTGCAAATTTACCAACAAAGTTTTATCCGAGGAGTGTCCACCACAAATATATTTTAAAAGAGGCAAAAATACCAATGAACAATTAAAAAGGGGCATCCACCACAATTTCCATTAAATCCAAACTAACGACGTTAAATTATAAAAGAAGAAAACCCCTAACAACGTTAGTACTGATTTAACGGAATTTGTGGTGGATGCCTCCTTTTAGTCGTTCATTGATATTTTTTTTCCTTTTAAAAGATATTTATGATAGACGCTCCTCAAATAAAACTTTATTTATAAATTTGCACATTAACTTTTTTAATTTTCCAAAAGTCCGGTGGAGAAGCTTTTCTATTTTCACATTGTAAAATATAAATATATTAGCCCAATCATTATTGGGCTCCTATTTTTCAAAAAAGCCTACTATTACCGGTACTCTTCCAGTTTAGATTAAAACCCAAAGAAAATCGATGGCAAAAAAAAAAAAAAAGCCCAAAGAAAATCAACCCCACCAAAAAAAAATCAGGGGTTTAAAACCAAGCTCCAAAGCACGATTTCCGTCTCTCGGCTCGTTCTGACTTCTGAACTCTGAACAGAGGAGTTCGCCGCCTTCACCATGGTTTGCTCTCCAGCTTCATCCTGCCGCCTTTAATGGTTTGAAACTCATGCGTGCACTGATTCTATTTTTCTTGTTCTGTTCTTTCTTTTCTTTGTATTATAGCCGCAAGGGGATTACATCGATCTCCATAGAAAGCGTCATGGCTATCGCCTCGACCACTTCGAGCGCAAGCGCAAGAAAGAGGCTCGTGAGGTTCATAAGCGCTCTGCCATCGCTCAGAAGGTTGCATTCTTTTCCGTTAAGATTTCAATTACTATCTGTTTTACCAGTTTTAGTTGTATCTCCATTATTCTTACTTCCTTCTGTTAATTCGATTGGAACAGGCTCTGGGCATCAAGGGCAAGATGATTGCTAAGAAAAATTATGCCGAAAAGGCTCAGATGAAGAAGACGTGAGTTATTACTTCGAGTTGATTCAGATTTCACTCTTAAATCTTGTTTTTTCAGATTAGTTTCAAATATAAAATGCCGAATTGATTGAAATAATGTGTTGGTCAACGTTTAATTTTGTTTATCATTTGCATTGATCTAACAAACGCGTCTTTATGCTCACAACTTTATTCTTTTAGTTATAGTGTTATTTCTTGGCTTGATATGCTGCCTTTCGCTTCTCCCACCCCAAACCCTTCCTTCACTGTGACTTGTATTTTTAGAATTCTCTTGGGTTCTTTTAGGGTTTAGAATTTGGAAGAAATAGTAAAGGAAAGAGTATGGCGGTTTAGTATGCAAACACCCCAATCTCGTAAGTAATTTGAAACTTGATTATAAACATTTGAATATGACCTGTATGATATTTGAAAATTCATGCTGTGTTATAGGTTATAGGTTATAGGTTATAGGTTATAGGTTATAGGTTATAGGTCATAGCTTATCAGAGATGGGTCTTGTAGCCTTTTCATTGATGATATGCTATTTGTGTGGTGTGTGGATACTAGAATAAGTTGTGGTTGATGTATTTGTTTAGTTCTTGCATGCTGTGATTGTTTCAGAATTAGTTAATTTTAGACTGTTAGTATAGTTCTACTTCACCATTTCCTGCTATATTTTCAAATTTCTAAGAGATAAATTTACCATCACCGATCTACAGTTTGGCCATGCATGAAGAGTCAACATCCAGGCGCAAGGTTGATGATGATGTTCATGATGGAGCTGTTCCTGCATATCTTCTTGATCGTGAGAATACAACCAGAGCAAAAGTTTGTCTCACTTGCTACATCCTCTGTTGAAAAGATTGATTTAATTCCTCTGATTTCATGTAAAGTGAACTAACTCTTTTTTAATAATAAAACTTTAGGTTCTTAGCAACACCATTAAGCAAAAAAGGAAGGAAAAGGCTGGGAAATGGGATGTTCCTTTACCTAAGGTAAGATTGAACTCAATCTTCTGTCCCAAAATGTAAAACGGTTGCATTTTAATTTGCTTCTAAGCCCATGTGTTTTGTAACTTGTTTGAGTGTGTGTTGGGATTGGGGGCCTTAATTGCAACTAATAACTAATTACATGTTTCTTTTTTTCGTTTAGGTGCGTCCAGTAGCTGAAGATGAGATCTTCAAAGTGGTCAGGTCTGGCAAAAGAAAGAGTAAGTCATATATGCCTTGCTGGGCTCTTTATGATGTAGTTGTGTGTGTTGATAATAATTGGTATAAATGTCTAACTTTGAAACATATGGTATCAGACTATCAGTTAAAAATGCTATGAAGTTATAATTTTTGGGGGGTAAATATGAAGACGTTATATGAAGTTCTTTCATTTGGCTGTGGGTAATTTATTTTTCTTTTAGACTGATCACTGAAGCTGTGGCTAATATGATATGTTAATTCTCAAACTTGGGTTTCTTGATCTTTCAAGGGTTCTGTTGCTTCTGAATATAGACTACGTCATTGATCTCTGGTCGTTTTCAAGAAATGCAATCGTGTCATGTGCTTATATTAGACTGGATATGTAACGACTTACTCAAGTGCTAGAAATGCACATGATAAATTATAACCTATCCTTTTTCAGCTAAGCAATGGAAGAGGATGGTTACAAAAGCTACATTTGTTGGGCCTGGTTTTACCAGAAAACCTCCAAAATATGAGCGTTTCATTCGTCCTTCGGGATTGCGGTTTACTAAAGCTCACGTGACTCATCCAGAACTGAAATGCACCTTCAATCTAGAGATAATTGGAGTCAAGAAAAATCCAAACGGTCCTATGTACACCTCCCTTGGTGTCATGACCAAGGGAACTATCATTGAGGTAAATCTCCTGATCTACTTGGAGGTTTCTTTTCAATCTAACAGAGTCCCTATGGGATTAAGCTGTCTCATGACGTCCCCACTTGTAATTCTGTTTAATGACCTGCTTCTGTTGGGCAATGGAATTAAGGGTTGTGGGAAACTGAGAATGACAGTCTTACTCATTTTATTGGTTAATTTGAATTTTAGGTGAACGTCAGTGAACTTGGTCTGGTCACCCCTTCTGGGAAAGTTGTATGGGGTATGATTATCAGTATTGTGTATATGTCGTTTTACCACTCGCTGGTAATTTTACTAAAATTAATGTGCTGGTTGTATTTGTGACAATGCAGGTAAATATGCCCAGGTGACAAATAACCCAGAAAATGATGGCTGTATAAACGCAGTTTTGCTTGTTTGAGGTAGAAGCAAGGATTTGAGTGCTGACGTGACCCTACGTGTCTGTCTTGGCTCGCTATCGGCTGACTCTAATGCACAACTCTATTTCATTTCATCTTCATGTAAACTTTTTTCCCCAACAGTGGAAGTTATCTGATTGTACTAATATATGGTGAGTCTTTTGTGGTTACTGTATCCTGAGGAATTCAAAGATTTGTTAATTTGTTTAGTAAAGTCCAGAGTGCTTCCCTGTGAAGTTTTTGAATTGTTTCCGATTCCCCGTCCCCTCTCTCAAAGACTTGTCAAACTGAAGTCCTGTGACAGTGACAGTGACAGTGACAGTGGGCTTTAACTAGAGCCGGGAAATTGATCGGCCCGTTTATGTCAAAACCCATCAATGACTGAGCTTATGATTTAGAATTTACAGAAGAAATCAAGTCTAAAAGGGTTAGCCCTGTAAGATCATGGGATTAAACAGGCCACTATAGGGCAACGGGCTGGTTTGTTTAAGCTGCAATTTTTTTTTTAAAAAATTTATTAAATGACTACAAGTTGAATTTTGTTTTAGAAAAAATCAATTTTTAAAATTGGAAATGTTTTTCAAATCATATGATGTTGCCATTTTAACATTTTAAAGGAAAAAATTGATTATATTCTTATTAAAAAGCTAAGAGAAGCTTATTGATGACATTATAGTTAGTTAAAAGCCTTCTAATTGATTTTTTAAAAACAAAATTACTCAATTTTTAAGAATATTTCATTTGGGTCTTACTATTTCCCCAAAGAAATTTTCCCTTATGAAATATTGAAAGAATTGTTGTAAACAAAAAGAATAAGTTTTTAATTATATTTGAAGAGGTTTGAATATTATGCAAATTATATTAAAAAGAAAAACTAAGAAATAAGTATACACATTGAAAAAGGAGAAAGTAGAGTCTTTAAATGGTCATTTATTTTATTTATGAAAAAAGATCAAACATTTAATACTTTTAAAAAACTGTCTCAAAATAAAAAATAAAAATTTTATTATTTTAAGTTAATTTCTTTAAAAAATAAGAAAAATATTTTTTTGTTAAAAGAGTTGAAGCCCTTTGAGTCGGCCCTAACCTACAAATAAATGAGCCAGGCTTTAAAAATAGGGATCTTTTAAAGAGAGTCGGGCCGAACCCGTGAGAGGGCAGCCCATTTTCCCACCTCAAGCATTAAGGCTTTAACAAAGTCTGACGGCCCTTGTATATAAATAACTCATTTTCCCCTCGAAAACGGACCATCAATTTTAGTATATGTGAGATGCTCACACCTCAGGTGGAAGCTTGGAATGAAAACAAAAGAAAATGGGGACACGTGTTGTGGAAGTGGAGATTGAGACTGGAAGGCACAAAGAATGATGGGTTCATATTGGCAGTACTCGTCGGAGAGAGAATGGGGCGGCGGCGGCGGCGGCAGAAGCAGCTAACCACGCGTCCTAGCCATGGAAGGAGAGAGGGAGGGTTGCTTGGTCACTCACATATCTTGCATAGCATCCGATGACATGGCTCGCCGAGGGGCACTTGCTTTGTCTTGCTCATTTCGCTTCCCCCTATGCATCACACGTTTGGACGGTGCTTAATTAAAGTTGCGCCCCAGGGGTTGGATGGTTTTTTATATTTTTGACAGGAGGGGCAAGAAATAATTTGTCATTCCCCGCCAGTTTGTGTCTATCCAAGTCAGATGTGGCCTAAGAATAAATAGAAGGGGATAAGGGCATGCTACGTAACTCAAGATATAGATCCATGGACAAGCGAACGACGTTCAGGTGTTATTCCATGACACATATTAGCAATTAATTATGTATTGTTCTTATATTCATTGAATATTAATAATTATAAAATTATATCATTATACATTAAACGGCATCTATAATTACATTCCATTAAATATATTTCGAAGTTTGAAGAAACTACCTAAATGTTGGCAAAAAACAATTTAAATAAAATAAAGGAAAGTTGTCAATACAAAATCTCTAATTATAAGCTTCAAATTTGTAAATGGGTGTTTTGTCCAAAAAAAATTTGTAAATGGGTGTGTCCTAAAATATAATCTTCATTTTAGGTTTATCTCAACATTTTTTTTTTAACTTTGTCCTTTTTTGACTGTGTTTATTGCAAAATGCTCTCTCACATATTCTCATTATACGTAATGACATGCTGAAAAAAGTAATATATATTTATTGTATTTAATTAAATTTAATTATTTACTTGATTAGCACAAATCACTTAATTGAAACTTATAATTATTTACTTGATTAACACAAATAAGTTATTTTTCCATCCCCTTTCTCGTGAAAAAAGAGGTGACATTAAATTCGCTCCCTCCTTAATCAAACAAAAATAAATTTCTAACAATCAATTATGTTATTGTAACATCTTAGAGCTTTGATCTAGATATTGTCCGTTTTGGGGCACTATTATCCTTCATGGCTTTAAAATGTGTCAAAAGAGGAGATATCCAGACCCTAATAAGACGTCTTTTATTCCCCTCACAAGTCGATATGAGACATAACACTTCATCAACCTTTGGATTTTAACGTCCTTGACATGGGACATAATACTCTACCAACCTTTGAGCCTAACATCTTTATTGATACATCAATCCACATCGACCTGAATCTAATACTTCACTCTCAATATTATCCGTTTTTGGCCATCACCCCTCACAGTTTTTCACGAACCGATTCATTGACCGATTGCAAGCCAGTTAAAATTCATCCAAAGTTACGCTGAGACTTCCCAATCTGAGGGAGATCAGATACAATTAAATTTGATTTCTTTTGTTTTGTCACTCTTTACTGTTTTCTTGATAAAGTTGTTCACCCTTTACCAATAATAAACTTTTTCTGGGAAAATAAAAATTTATTGAAGATCCAATTTTCGCATGAAGCTGTAACAGATGGGAAAAACTGAGAGAAATACTTACATGTTGTAAGAACGTCATATAATCTGTATCTTGGTTAATTAAAATATAATAACTCATCTTATTTTAATTCTACAAAGTAAATGAGTAATTTAGAGAAATTTAAATTTTATGATTTTAGTGATGATGGGAGGAAATTGTGTTTTCTGTTTTTTCTAAATTAAGAAATTTATGTTTTTTTAAATCATAAAATTTGAATTTTTTCAGATAACTCATTTACCGTGTGGGATTAAGATAAGATGGGTTGTTATATTTTAATTAGTTAATAGTATAAATGAGGTAGAATTCTTGGAAGATATGAGTATTTCTCAAAAACAACACTAAGAATTATACCTTCTCTTAATGCCCTTTGAAGTTTGCTATTAATATCAATTAGAATAACTGTAAGCATAACTCAAAAATAAAATTAGTTAGCATAATTAGCCCTTTGCATTTACAAACAAAAATAGACTATGGGAATGTGCTGGAAGAAATTTATGAACCTTATACTTTTTTTCATGAATTTTAAATTTGATAATGTATGTTACTCCCTCCGGTCCTAAATATAGGACATAGTTTGTAGTGTAAATTACACTACAAACTATGTCCTATATTTAGGACTGGAGGTAGTAGATAATAGATATAGTATAAATAAAATAAAACTGCCTAAGTCAAATCTAAAAGGATTCAAAGGCTGAATCTCATTAATCACCTGACTGAAAAAGCGATGACCCGAGGAGACGATCAACCATGGCGCACTAGTTATATAGGGAGCAACCTAAATAAATTATAAAGAGATACTATCAAAGATCAAGTTGAATTTTTGTCCTGGCTAATTTTTTTTTTTAAAACTACATATAATTTATTCATGGGTTCTAGAAAAGATTAAATATAAAAATCCTTAAAAACTTACTATTTTTTTAATAAAAAGTAAAATGTTTCATAATTATTATCTTGAGTCTTTTATTTAAGATTTAATAATACAAATTATATTTTAAACTAAGGGTCTGTTTGGTGTGAGGGATTTGGAGGGGAGAGAAAATTTTTATGAGTTGAATTTTAAAAGATTGAAGAAGTGGGGTAATAAAATTTTAATAAAGAGAATATATAAGATAAAAGAGTAAGAAAATTTAATTAAAAAATTTTAACCCCACTTTTCTAATTTTTTTTTAAATTCAACTCAAAAAAATTTTCCTTCCGTCTACTTTCCCTCTCCTCCTCTCCCTCAGACCAAACAAGCCCTAATGCCTCGTTTGGTGTAATAGAAGTGGGATGAAGGAAGTGGAAGTGGTTAAGGAACTCAACTTTTTAATTGTTTGGTATAACAGAAGTCACTTTCTGATGGAACCGACTTCCACCAAAAACGTTGGAAGTGAGTTCCATCACTCACCCAATGGAACTCGGTTCTACCTCTAGTTCCATGTTTCAAATTCCCTATTTGTCCCTTTACTCTTTCTCCTTCCCTCCACGGACTACCACCATCTCCACGAGCAGCGATGAATTTCCGCCGGTGACAATGACCACCGGAGATTGAGTTCCATCGGCGACAACGAGCGATGGAGTTCCACCCATGATGGTCCTCTATTCAACCTTCACCACCCTTCCACTTCAATCCGCGATTTGTGTCCACATCAGTTCTCCGGTGGCCATGGAATCAAAACCTTCTTTGTCTTCTTCTACCTCTTCAGATCTGTGACGGCAAACGACACTTCAAATTTGTGACGAGGACGATGAACCTTCTTGGTCTTCTCCTTCCCCCTCTTCAGATTTGCAACGGAGGATGACGCTTTGCCTTTATATCTGCAGTGGATGACATCAGATCTTCTCAATCATCTTCTCTTCTGTCTTCAATTTGCGATATTGATATGAGCATCACACCCTCTCCATCGACTTCAGTTTGTTAGTAGCAAAAGGAGGTGTACATGGTTATCTTTGCTCCTCGCTCCTTTCTCTGCCATTGTCAACTTCCTGTTTTTTTGTATTATTATTGATTATTGATGGTTGATGATGACCGATTGTGTCTTTCATGGTGGCCGCCGGCTGATGGTTTTTCAGGTTGGTTGTGGTTATTTTGGCGGAAGCTAGGCTTTTTGGTCGAAGGATAAATTAGTAATTTCATATTTGAAATTAACATATTATTTAAAAATTATATCTCAATTCCATAGTCATACCAAACAAACTTTTAACTCTACTTTCATTTCCAGTTCCACTTCTACTTCCACTTCAATTTACACTTCCACTTCCATTAAAAACTCTTCCATCATAGCAAACGGAGCATAAGTGTTATATTGAACTTGAGTCCGAGTATTTATTTTCAACCGAACGCGTGGACACGCCGGCCCGACTCGATTTCCGCATCCAATTACGCCCAAAAAAGAAGCATATTCTCCTAAGAAGGATATAAATACCCTTGAGCGCCAAACTCCATCCTCCAATAGAACGCCACCATATCAGCACCTCAAGTGATTCTCCCCCACGTCACCCAGCTAATTCTAAACCGTTGATGGTCCTTTCTCGTTTCTTCCACTTCTTTTTGTTCTTCATATAGCAAGCGGTGCTTGCGTTCCCATCAATTACTCTTATTCACGACTTCTGAATTCTCAATTGCTCTTTCTTTGCTTGGTTGCTTGCTTCCTTGTTCAGGTCCCGCCCTCCATGGCCACCTCGAGCCAAACTTCCCCGTCTTCCAACGCGTTTTCCTTAATTTCCAAGGGCTGGCGGGAGGTTCGGGACTCTGCAGACGCCGATCTCCGATTGATGCGAGACCGAGCCAACTCCTTCAAGAACCTTGCTACCTCTTTCGACCGCGAGCTGGAAAACTTCTTCAATTCGACTTCCCCGTTTTCCGTTCCGGCCATACGGGCTTCCCCGCAGACCGAGATTGATTTTGTGAAGAAGCTGCAGCCCAAGCTGTCTGAAATTCGACGGGCCTATTCGTCGCCCGATTTCAGTAAGAAGGTTCTCGAGAAGTGGCGGCCCAGGTCAAGGATTGGGATCGATTTGTCTGCGATAAAGAATGCAATTGTATCCGAGGTTGAGGACGGGGTTGAAATTCTCGATTTTGATAGGGGTAAGAGAACTAGGAGATTGAACTTTAAGGAGTTCTGGGGGGAGTGGAAACGAGAGGGTGAAGCGGAAGGGGAAGGGCAGTCCGCTAGGGATTGGGAGCCAATTCGTGCCTTAAAGACAACGTTAAAAGAGTTTGAGAAACGGAGGTCATCTGTAGAAATTTTTGATGGATTCAAGAATGGCGAATTTGTGGAGAAACTAAAATCGGGCTTGGTATGTTTCTTCTTGCTTTCTAATTCATTATTCCCCCGCTATAAGGCTATAACATGGTTTAGATTGTGCAGTTTCATGGTAAAGACCAATGGTTCAGTGTTTCTATGCGTACTTTGAGCTTGAATTGCATAGTAGTTGCTTTCTTGTTAAAGATATGACAGCTGATTCTATCTTTGCAAGTGCCACCTTTCGGGTAAAATAAGGCTTTCTGGTTTCGCGAACTAGTTTTTTAGCCTTCCATTCTCATAACTTGACATGTGTTGAGTGTACTCTACAGCTACGTATCCGCGCGCATACATATTTTTATTTGTTATTGACTATGCTATAGTTTCATTCGGACATTTTGCATGAAGTTGTATATCGTATCCAGGGGACTATTGTTCTTGTTTTTTTTTTTTTTGGGGGGGGGGGGGGGGGGTTCTGTCTGAAGACCAGATTATTGGGTTGTTAGGATGGACGGGTATGCTTTAAACAAGCCTTAATGAAGCTAACTGGAAGTACATATGCACTTGATTGAGCATGGTGTTCTTGCCTCTCAGCTCTGCTCTTTCTCGATTTTCACCTCAAGTGGCTAATAGCATTCTGCTCTGACATCGTTTTCAATGGTGGGGTTATAAATTATTCCCAATTTAAGTTGCAACCAATGATATAATTGCTGTTTTTTGTGTGTTGACTCAGTGGTATCATTCTATTAAGGAATTAGGTGTTAAGCTTGTATGTGGCGACTTTTATCAAATCTTCATACTTAGTTGTTATTATTTTAAAGTGACTATATGCACATCTCACATTCGAGCGTCAATTTTATAAATGCATATATTCTGAGATATGTTATCTTCATTTCTTGCAGAAATCAATGTGCATAGAGCATCAAGATACAAAGGTTTGTGTCAGATTTCTTCAGTCACCCTTGGTTTTGTAAACTTACTTGCTACATATTGTCCACTTCATCAGTGTAAAGAAACAAAAGCTTATGTGAGTGGGAGGCTCTAACTTTCGTAAGTTAGACCATTGTGTATTGTGAGTCTTTTGATCAAAACTATGAAGAGGAAATGAAGGATACATCGTGGTTAAACATAATTCTGCATGCTTCATTAGCTTTCCTGTAAATTGATTCTTGCATTTCTGCACCTGAGCCCATGCTTTGGATCAAGTACCGTGTTTAATATTTTTCCCTTTAACATTTGTTGCAGGAAGTGCCACCATTGGATGTGCCTGAACTTTTGGCCAGTTTTGTTAGGCAATCTGAGCCATTTTTGGATCAACTCGGAGTCAGAAGAGGTACAGAATTTACCTGAGAATTATTTGTCATGTTTTATCCAGCTGTATATATGTTCAGTGAAAGTTGTATTCCTTTAGAATGCATTGGTCAGCCGTCCCCTGTTTCTTTCATGTAATATAGAGTTCACTATATCCTTTTGTGAATTTTGATATTTTGTTAAATGTGATTGCAGAGGTATGTGAGAAGATAGTGGAAAGCTTGTACAGCAAACGAAAAAACCAGCTTTTTCTGCAGTCTCTATCAGGGGAAGAAACTTCCGCTCTTGGGAATGGAAATATAAATGATGAATTGGATTTGCGAATAGCAAGTGTCCTTCAGAGTACAGGGCATCGATATGATGGTGGGCTCTGGACAGAACATGCAAAGCATGACCCATCAAGCACTGAAAGACACATTGCGATAGTTACAACTGCTAGTCTTCCTTGGATGACAGGAACAGCTGTGAATCCACTATTTCGAGCAGCATATCTATCACAATCTGCAAAGCAAAAAGTTACTTTACTGGTTCCATGGCTTTGTAAGTCAGATCAGGAACTAGTTTATCCTGGCAATCTCACTTTTAGTTCACCAGAAGAGCAAGAAGTTTATATACGGAATTGGCTTGAGGAAAGGATTGGTTTCAAGCCAGACTTTAAAGTTTCCTTTTATCCTGGGAAGGTAATTCCTTTATGAAGTTAGCAATATGTTACGTCGTGTCGAATTAAGTAAGAGTCAATTCTGAGGTAATTCTTTTGTCCTTCTTGTGTTTAGTTTTCGAAAGAAAGACGTAGTGTTATACCTGCTGGAGATACTTCTCAGTTCATACCATCTAAGGAAGCTGACATTGCTATACTGGAAGAACCTGAACATTTGAATTGGTACCATCATGGTAGGCGTTGGACAGACAAATTCAACCATGTTGTTGGTATTGTCCACACAAATTACTTGGAATACATCAAGAGAGAGAGAAATGGGGCCCTCCAAGCATTCTTTGTGAAACACATAAACAACTGGGTGACAAGAGCGTACTGCCACAAGGTATGATTTTATTACGAGTATGTGAGCTAGCACTTGTGATAATTAAAAAATAGAAGTAGTTTTATCTTCTTTTTTTTTCCCTTATCAATGCACACTGGAGTTAGATTGTTATTGGAGAACTTAACAAGATAGAAGGACCTAAGTTGTACATCTTTATCCAGGTTCTTCGTCTTTCAGCTGCCACTCAGGATTTACCCAAGTCTGAAATTTGTAATGTTCATGGTGTGAATCCCAAGTTTCTGGAAATTGGGGAGAAGTTTGCTGCAGAGAGGGAGGTTGGGCAGAAAGCCTTTACAAAAGGAGCATATTTCTTGGGAAAGATGGTATGGGCGAAGGGACATAAGGAATTAATAGATTTATTAGCAAAGCATAAGAGCGACCTTGATGGCTTCAAGTTGGATGTATTCGGAAATGGCGAGGACGCTCATGAAGTTCAGAGTGCAGCTAGAAGATTGGATTTGAATCTCAACTTTCAGAAAGGAAGAGACCATGCAGATGATTCTCTCCATGGGTAAGGATAAATTGAAATGAGTTTTTTTTTTTTTTAAATGTTAGAAAATACTCACCGGAAATAACCCCTTGCAATAGAGTACACTACATGTTATGGAGAGTGCAATGTTGAAACTGTTTATATCTTCATTCCATGCCTTTATGCTTGGACTTCCACCTAACACTGTTTAAATTAACCAGATACTATTAATGATTTTGTTTTTCACTTAATTTGGCTAACCTTTTGACTCTATTTTCCTCCTTTCTTGAAGGTACAAAGTCTTTATAAATCCTAGTATTAGTGACGTGCTCTGCACAGCTACAGCTGAGGCGCTTGCCATGGGAAAATTTGTAGTGTGTGCTGATCATCCGTCAAACCAGTTCTTTATGTCATTCCCGAATTGTTTGACGTACAAGACATCTGAAGACTTTGTAGCAAAAGTAAAAGAAGCTTTAGCCAATGAGCCCCATCCTCTTACCCCTGAGCAAAGATATCAACTTTCATGGGAAGCTGCTACCCAAAGATTCATGGAATATTCTGAGCTTGACAAAATGTTGAAAGGAGAAAAGGATGGTGGAAAGGCTGTTGCAAGGTCTGTATCAATGCCTAATCTGTCGGAAGTAGTAGATGGAGGCCTGGCTTTTGCTCACTATTGCCTCACTGGTAATGAATTCCTGAGGCTATGTACTGGAGCAATACCTGGCACACGTGACTATGACAAGCAGCACTGTAAAGACCTTCATCTCTTGCCCCCTCAGTTAGAAAATCCTATCTATGGCTGGTAATTAGATCTAGTAGTTAGTGGAGCATTTTCTGGTACATACGATACGACTATCACAATCAGCACTGCGAGGACAATCTCTTACCTCAGTGAATACTGAATAGAATAGCAAATAGCTTTACCAGGTTGAATTCGTAGTTTTAGCTTTAATAATAGTTTTTGGTTGTAATTAAGAGCCTTCATGCGATCACTCCCAAGTTTATGTAGGCCAAAGTTTCAGTTTTCGCCATGCAACATGCTTTTCCCCCTTTGTAAATTTTATGAATAAGCATGGGTTTGACGAGAAAGGAACAAACATAACATGTATCGAGGATGTTAAAAAGGTTGAACTAAACTAACTAGGCCCGACTAATTTGTCAGAGCTAATCTCTTGAATTATTTAAATTAACTCAAGAAATTAAAATAGGACACTATCTTATGTGTCTTGAAGATATAAAAGAGGCAGCCATTCGTTCGTGAAAACGTAGTAGTGTGATAAAAAAATACAGTTCAAATCTCCTGGGGAGGATTAAGGCGTCTTATCATTGAGGGTTGTTGCAACGAATGGTCGTAAGATATTTTATATGTAAAGAGGACCAAACGTCAAATTTATTGAAGAACTCATCCAATGTACTTTCTCCAGTCCCTTTAAATTGGGGTAATTTTTTTAGGAAATATGATTAACAAGAAAATTAATTATTTTTAAAAAATATGTGTGGGTTTCTAAATTACTCTCAAAGTCATTTGCATTGAAATTATCATTTGATGCAAACTCTATTAATACGTTCAATTAATATGAATAATTTAAAAATATGGGAATAAAATAGATTAAGATTTTATATTTAAAAATAAATTCAACCCTCAACTGGCTTTTATATTGAGAATCAAAGCCAGCAATTTTCCCTCCTTAAGCTATGACATTACATGTCATCCTGCTTCCCATTTGGTGCGTGCGGTATTAATTAATAGCCACGTGATTCCCATGAAAGACTGGCTAGTGGTAGCCCTCCAACTAGGTAAATGTTTGAAGACGAAGATCGAAAACATGGCGCTCAGTGTGTAGGTACTGTAATGTTTCTTGTAATTAATGTGATTAAGCCCATGCTTAATTTTGTTCCTCTTTGTTCCTTTAACAATATAAATATACATATGCATCTTGTTTAGTATGGGGGGATCATTAAAATATGAGAGGAAATAATGGAGCCTATAGTTACAGGCACTTGAATAATATTTCCACTGAGGAAATTGTTGAGAACAACTTGCATATGTGTACAGAAAATTAAAAAAGAAAATGAAATCTTCAGTGCATGAAAAGTTATCCATTGGAGTGAAAGAGGAACAAGGAGGCGAACTGATGATCATGACTTTAATATCAAAAAGCTAATAAAGAATATAGCTGATGGTGTGCAAAAGAAATTGCATGACATTTATTCTTCTTATTCTTTGATTTTGTTCCCACCGTTCTTCGTTGAAGAGAGTTCATGCTTGTAAACTTGTATATTCTCCTAATTAATTAATCTTAAATTAAGAGTGTAGGGCCGGCTAATTTTCTGCTTCAATATAATATACATTTTGAAGCTTTCCCATCTTGGACTTTTCTTCATGCAGCCAAAGGAATATTGTGTGTAGACACGGAGGTCAATCTGATTCTAACAATGAGCATCTTTTTTTTCAAGAGAAATTCGAATATAGCTCGATACATAAGAACCTTTCTACCATTTTTTAAGTGAGATCCTAGTGATTTGGCAGCTGTCGGATGTTCAGCTTTTAGCACAATGCTTTGCCTTGAGCTATGGGATATATAGCAGCCGCTCACTGTTTGTCTGAGTCATTGGAAGACTGATAGGGTATTGAGTATTATACTTTTTTTGAAATTTAAAAAAAAAAAAAAAGGGATGCAGAAGGATACCACTACTTCTCTTTTTGTTTGGGATACTGTGTGTTTATTTAAATATAACAACGAAATTGTTTAGCCTTGCTCTTTATTGTGTTTATTATATATATGAAGTCCCTTTGTCTCTTGCAAGAATATAATGATCAGATTCTCTTCTCCCCCGTAATTCAAGTACTAGTTCTATATCACTTTTTGTCACTATACAGATAAATGTATATACTATATAACCAAAAAAAATGTCATTTATGCAACAAAAAGTTGATTGTAATGATTTGATAAAAAAGGCCTAACTATGAAGGAGTCGGGGGACAAATCAATCCATATTAATTGGCCAAATGAAATGTGTAAAAGGAGAAATGAAGATCGAGCTATAACATTAATCAAATATACGTATGAATCCAAAATAACTCATGTCTTTTAGGTGCATGCATATATATGCATAGGCACGCCACTCTCTTTCGCTTCAACTTTAAGATTTCCTAGTAATTAAGTATATGCTTACTGGATCTTGTTAGAAATTGAACTTCAATTGTATATACTTTGAAAAAGTCAAGTGCTAAAAGTCTCGAATGCTTTAGCTGAATATTCCATTATTACTGTGGGGGAGATATATATATATATATATATATATATATAATGCATACGGTTTCTTCTAATTGTGCGGTCAAAGTTACCTCCCAATATCATATACTCCCTTCAATTCTTAATATAAGATATATTTATCTAATTAGATTAGATTAAGAAAATTAGTTAATACATATATTTTTTCTAAAACACTCTAATCATCTTCCTTAATTTCTCCCACTTCTCTATTACATGGTTATTGTTAATTGAACATCAGTAGAGGTAAATTAATAATTTGTTAACAAATATAAAAAATATGTCTTATATTTGGGATCAAAATCAATTTTTCAATTATGTCCTATATTAAAGATAGGAGGGAGTAGTATTATATTGAAGCCAGAATTCTGGTATAATTGCCTCAAAGTTATAAAAGCTTGAAAGACTGACTCTAGTAAGTCACTATTGTTGTATTCTCGAACCTTTTTCTTAGTAATTTTTTTCTTCTCATTTTTCAATAGTTATACTAACTTTTGTTGATATATATCATAATTAGAGTGAAAAATATATATCTACATGAAGTCCAAAATAAACCGTATTATTTACAACATCCAACAACTTTTATACTTTGACCCTTGACGATTGTTTAGTTGAGGAAGCATCTTTCCACTACGAGGCAGTAGTGATTCTTGGTCATAAGCCACAAGTAATCTTAAAGTTCTAATCATTCACAGTCCTATGATAAGTATCAATAGTTGCGCTATTAACCTTGTATCATTTTAGCAAACTTTTTAAATTTTGTTCATTTTCCCACTGTATCTGTATATGTCTATATATGTATAATACTTCATATGGTCTTCAATGTAATCGTTGGTCTTAAATATATAAGACCCATCTTATATCACAATGTCGCATTATTGATATGTTATAAGAAAATCTCTATTTAATTTATCCCAAAATACTTTCATGAAAAAAAAAGTCTGCTGAAACTTTAAGAATGGCGGTTTTGAAAAAAACATTCTCGTTTTCTAGAATATAAAGACTATTAGCCATTTTTAATTTCTCTCCTAGCTTACTCCGTGTAATTCAGTTAAAAAAATTCCTATATATATATACACACACTCGTCCGATCCTTAATATAAGATATATTTACCTAATTTAATTAAATTAAAGAAGTTAGTTGAATTAGTTAATATAACATATATTTTTTAAAACATTATAGTCATCTTCCTTAATTCCTTCCTTCCCTTTTCTTTATGATTATTAATTCCTTCCTTCCCTTTTCTTTATGATTATTATTGAGAGAGCATTAATAGAGGTAAATTAAAAAAATATTGACAAATATAAAATTATAACTTATGTTTAGAAACAAGATTAATTTCCTAAATATGTCTTCTATCAAGCACTAAGAATTAATATTGGAGGGAGTATATAGCCTTCTTCAATTTTACGAACTTTCTTTCTTTATTATATTATACGAAAGTCATGAAAGAGAAGCACCAAATGGGGCTCACAGAGGCTTTGCTAGTTTAGTTTTCCCCAAGTTCTTTCCCTTAAACATCCCACGTACAACAATATTCTCTAAAGATGAGGTCAGAGACTACATTTGAATACTCTACCCGGAGAAAAACTGTTGAGCAGCCACCCAAACTAGTACTAACAACAGATGACAAGTAAAACTCAAAATCAAACTATTTACAAGATGCACACTTTGGTTTGGATTCTGGTGCTGCAATTTCCTTCCCTGCAGTGTTCGAATCTTGGATGGTAATAATTTCAATATGATCTTCATCACTACCACCGTTCACGACAGGGTTTATAACACCTCGGTGAAGTAAGTGTGGCTTCTCTGGCGAGACAGTGGGCTCCACTTTGTCGAAATGAGCCAAGTTGGAGAGTTCAGAGACAGCTTCATAGATGTCCTCCACTGTCTTTGTGATTTCTACGATGATGGATGCCACCGTAGCAAGAGGAACTAATGCTAAGACATCTATGTTCTTTAAGGAAGCAGTTTGGACTGCCATTTCGAGGTCTTCAATTGCGGTCTTAGAATTCTCCAAGTGGGATTTTACTTCAGAAGGCTCTTTCATTGTTTCAATGGACAAAGATAATGCTCTCAGTGCGATGCTTGATTCAGAAGTCATCTTCGTGCATGATTCTCGAACTTTCGTATTAAATTCTAAAGACACCTGTAGCAAGCAATATCCATATAATATTATTAAAAAAATGTATAGGTAGGCTATAAACGAAATGCGATTTATATCTATAAACTATGAGAGTGGGTTGATTAATTACTTGGATTTCAGATCTAAGGTAGCCACTGAGAGCTTCCATCTTGTAAGCACATTTCCGAGAAAGTGCTCCAATCTTGAGGTATTGTTTCCAAGGGTGACGAAACCGAAATCGGCCATGTCCTGGTTCCCATCTTGCTAGATTTGCCTGTGTTGATATTGCACATATGTAAAAATGCTGAACAAAATCTCCAAAAGAGACGGTACTACTTTTTATTGCTCACCAAGGATTCTTCAGGTGCTTTGGAATTCAGAACACTCTTATATCCTTCAAGTTTTGATTTTTCAGGCTTTGCTTTATCCCCTGAACACCGAAAATATTCACCTTCGAAACCTGACAAAAATTAATGACTCCAACAGTTCATGCAAGACATGAAGTAAAAACTATATATCTTATATACGATATCAGTATATATATATTTATATTTACCTTCGAGGTAATTAGCTAGCTTTTGAATGTTGGAAGCGACCAATTTGTGAAGGTCTTCGCCTGCCCAAACTGGGTAAACGCCTAAGGATATCATCATGCACGATGCAGCCCCTATTACAATGGTAGAGAACCTTTGATGAGCAAGCTCGAAGAGTTTGTCAATTTTGTACCCTGACACCGCCACCATACTAAATGTTAATATAAATATCACCATCCCATAATCATATCTCGCCTTTATCTTTGGGAAAAACCTCGAAAACGTAGACCCTGCCGCTGCAATATTCACAAAACACAAAACCAATTTAGCCCCCCGCAAATTTATTCGTTTCATCAAACACATTATTCACCGTTCATTTCTTTTATCATTCATTTAGTTACCCATAATGAAGACGAGGGTCCCGAGTACAAAAGGCTCTCCTTTTTTCCCAAATAAAATAGCCAAGTGTTGACTTCCAAATCCTAGAGCTCCTGCCACTACTGTTGCACATCCTCTGTTTATGCATTTATAAATGGTTGCACCTGAACAGCAACAATAATACAAGCACGTTACAGAATTCATCAGATACATTTGTCCGTGATGAGATAAAAATACATGAATTTTGTGATCATATAATACGTATGAACTTACCTACGGTGAACTCGAACACTACGACGACGGTGAGGACAGCCCACATTCCTGCAACACCAAAGCCATCATAAAGAGGCCTCCAGTAGTATATGAGGGAGACTAGTGTGAGAGTTAATCCTACTTTTAGAGAGTGAAAGATTCTCCTTGGATCATCTTTCCCAATCTTCTTTATGCCCTCCTCAAAGCTCATAACTTTGGACTTAGACTTTTGAGGCAAATCCTTGAGGCAGCTCCACCAACCCCCTTCTTTCACTTGTGTTCCAGACTCAATTCCCATGACTCTAAGACTAATTAACGAAATCAGACAAGAGATAGGTTGGTAGCTTGGAAGGAATGTAGATGGGGAAAGGCTTGAGGTTGTCGGGAAAAATTTGGCTCCCAAGGACATATATAGGATACAAAAGTTCGGTCATCTGATGCTACTCTTAAGAATATTCCTTTTTTTTTTTTCTAAATTTTTTATCAGTTGCTGCTTTCTAGCTAGTGTTGAACAGGAGATAATAAATAAAATTGTACGGCATAACAAAAGTAAACATGTACGGCACACTCGTACCCCGAAAAGAAATTAAAATTGTATAGTGCCCACTGTACACTACCTATACGTGACCTCTATTGATTGTGAATCATCATCATTATGGATCTCCGTACTCCGCCTTCTAATATTCTTTTTTTTGGTTGCCCAAGGTATCTCCACCTGTGTGTAAGGAGAGACTAATCCCTCACTATACGGAAGTCTCAAAGAAGGGGTAGATAACTGGCCTGTGGATTTACTCCATTCACAAGGGGTAAGGATCGAACCCCTTCCTATTTACTTAAAGGACGAGAATACTTACCACTCACACCAACCCGCTAGATTTCCGCCTTCTAATATTTGGTTATGTTGGGGGTGGTCAAATTTGGCAGAAAAACAGCTCAATTATGGTAGGCCTATATATTGTTGGGGTGACCTATTAGTGAATCTATGGGGTACGTTGCAAGAGGAGTATATAGATTTTGTTTTATTAATCTGTACTTTTTCTTTTTGTTAACTTGCTTTCAATATCTTAAAATATTTTTTTTGATACACCCAGTGCCTGATTTAAAGTTTTTAATGGTGCAATGTCAATCCTAAACTAGCTTTTATGATTCAGTTCCCTCAAACCGTGATAGAAGTTTAACTTTGACCGTAAAAATGATGATTAGGCAAACTTTTGATAAAAAATCATCCGGATGGCATCTGACTAGGGTGGCTCACAAGGCAACATATGTTTTATTGAAATTTCCCCCTCAAACATAACAGTATCAGGCCAGACGATGATGACATTGGATTTTTATTCAGGCCAGACGCCAAGAAGGCCGATTTCAACCTCCACGTGTTTGAGTGGCGGTGGAGTTGCAGAGACTTGAGTCTGGCACCAAGATTTTTCCTGCTTGTGAGCGAGAGGGAGTGATAATTAAGATCCCAAACATATACAGGTTTGGCTTGCCTCCGCTGCGTCCAAGAACACACGGTTTTGGTATAGTTTTGGGTGTAAAATATGAGTTGATCTCTTTCTTTTTTTTTTTTTTAAATAGTGTCCAATATTTTAAAGTATTTTTTTAAAAATATCTAGTATCTTAAAAATATTTCAAGAAGTATACAGTATTTTAAAATAATTTTTTTTTGTTTTTAACCTCTTTAAATATTTTTTCAGTCATATCTAGTGTCTTACCAGGTTAAATGTAATCTTATCTTTAATGTATTTTTTCAGCTTCAAAAATTACTTTAAGATATTCAAGTAGCATAAAGTATCCTAAAATAATTTTTAGTACTTTTTTTCGTTTGAAATATTACATTAAAGGTAATATTACATTTAGTATGGTAAGACACTGGGTACAACTGAAAAAATATTTGAAGGAGTTAAAAGCATCAAAAATTATTTTAAGATACTGTATACTACTTAAAACATTTTTAAGATGCTAGATGCTTCTAGAAAAAATCTTTCTAAATATTGGACACCATATTTTTTTTAAAAAAAGAGAGAGAGATCAGCTCATATTTTACACCTTTGGGTATAGCGGATGCAGCAGACGATAGGGTGCACCGGATGCAAGCCAAATCCAACATGTACATGTGCATAGGTTAAGGTTGCTGCATCTCTCTCTGGGTATGTTAGCCATAACTGTACTGTATTGCTTTGGTAGGTGAGTACAACGTAGATAAAGACAGAAGTACAATGTCAAAAATAGTTTTCCGAACACAATAAAGGATCAAATTTCATTTCTTGGGCTCAATGAAAAGGATCAGTAGCGAACCCCTCTGCATGCATGTCACCCACTGAATAATTCCAACCTAATAGTAATATCTCTAACATGTCAAATAATCAACGTAACTTCGTTGAATTAGGTCACAACCAACAAAAATATGACTAGTGGAATAACAAACTAGAACTCGTTAATTAATTAATACTATATATATAATGGTTGGGAGATCAGCAATTAGCATATTCATGTACATTTTAAATCAAAATACTCTCACCGTTTTTATATATAAGAGTTTTTTTTTTTAATGGGTTTGTCTCTAAATATAAGATCCTTTTGAGCTTGTCTCAATAATAAACATACTTTTTCTCATTTTACCCTAATTAAATATTACATTATATGCGTTCTCTTTCATCATTTTCTCATTATTACCCTCTCTCTTTCACCCATTCATAAATAAGGATATTTTTTAGGGGAAAAAAATTAACTTTCCTATATAATTATTACATTTAATTACTTTTAACTATTTTTTAAAATCTCACGATTCAGTTAAAAGGCTATTATATATAAGGATGAAGGGAGTACCATGTTTGCGCTTGAAGTGGTGGCTTACAATCCTTGTCATGTTGGGTCATCTTTTTCATATTTAATTTGTGAGCTTAAAATTAGAGCTGGTAAAACATGCCTGCTCAACCCTATAGGGCAGGCCCGTCATGAGCCCGTTTAGGCCTAAGTAAGGAGTACAGAATTTCAAGGCCTAGCCCTTTTACTTAAGGGCTAAGGGCTTAAAGCTCGTTTAATATATTTTTCAAAGAAAATTAAGTTTGAACAATAAAATAGCTAATTTAAAACATAATTATTATTAAAATTTAGTGAAAACATCAAACATTATCAGATATTTAATAACACACACAAACACGAAGTCCAAACACTATTTCAAAAAGGTTGAAAGGTGGAGTACATTTTGTGGCCCTTCTTTAAATAAATGTCACAGCTTCCTTTTTTTTTCTATTGTTTTTAAAATTTTGGGTACCAGCTATAGCCCCTAGTGGGTTAGGGGCCACAGTTGGGAAGGCCAAGTGTGACAGGCACCACAGCTAATCTTGGGGCCATGTAGGCAAGCGCCACACATGGCCCAATAAGACCAGCTGTGGCATCTGGCCCCACCAAGCGCCACAGCTGGTTAGGCAAGTGAGGCAGGCACCACACTTGCCCATTACATTAAATAAAAAAAAAATCAAGTGGATAGTGTAATACACTCTCCACCAATAGGAATTACCCCCGCCCCAACCTTTATCTCTCTCTTATTTCACTTCCCGCCTTGTGGTCCCGAGTCCTCCCCCCATTCCTTCTCTTTTTGACTACTCCACTTTAATTATTCCCTCTTCTCTCCTTAATTAAACTACTTTTCCTTTCTCATCTTCTTTATGGATCCGTCGCCCCCTCCCTCAATTTCATGTCATCTTCACACTAAAAAACACATTCACACGCTCACACGTCTTCATCAACAAATCTATATATTTGTTTTGTTCCAGCTGTCATCCCACTCTTGTCCCTCCGTTTTCTTTGTACTGTCTTCCACTTTTGGTCCCCCACTCCATCCAGTTGGTCCCAACTGCTCCAATTTCCTCCTCCTACTCACTCAAGATTGCGTCATCACCAACGGGCAACGTGGTCCCCTACTCCACTACATTGATCAATTAAGCTGTAAGTTCAACGTGCTTCCTTTTTTTTCATGTTGTTTTGCTTATTTTTGTCATCACACGCACGTATGTGTGTGTGTGTGTTGATTATATTCTATGATGTACTTGTTTTTCTTTTTATGACACGCATGTATGTATATATATATATGTTATATCTATTTGTGTTCCATTTTATAGAGGTAATATAAACACAAAATCATTAACTTAAACTTGCAAGATTTTCATGTGACTGGATATATTAAAGAGGTTAGAGGTTTTGTTTTGTTTTTTCTTTCTTTTTTTTTATGTTCACTTTTAAAAAGAGATGTTCCTTATGACTGTGTTAAGCCTCAAATTAACACGAGTTCTCTTATGAATAGACTTGCCGCTAGTGATGGGTATATAGTAATGGTAGCTCTTTCATCAATTCCTTTCGCATTTTCCTTAGTAATCTAATAGAGATCAGATCAACATGTGAAGATGCATATGGAACATTATGAAAGACACTTAAAAAAATATATATTGTAGAAAAAAATGTATATTGTAGTTCTATTTATCAATGTTCAAGAACCAAGAATCCAAATTAACAAAATAATTTTTTGTATTATCTTATTAAACTATAATAGAGAAAGTCTCATATAAAGCCAATTAAAATAGGAAAAATTGAAATCAGGATGATAGATTGAATAATTCGTTAACTGAATCATTAACTCATGTTGGGATTTTAAAATATGGATAAAATAACTTTAATATATCAATATATATCAATGTTAATATTTAATAAAATAAAATATAATTTGTTTATATTTTTTAACTTTAAATATATTAACTAGAACCGTAAGGGAAAAAACCATACAATAAGGAGTTCCTTTTATTCAATTGAATTTTTTTCCCAAAAATTTTATAATATATATCAATATAAAAATGATTTTTTAATAGCATATTAATAGTGAAAAATATATATTTTTTATAATATTTGTGTCTAGTTCAATTCCCTCTTTATATGTATGCATGCATGCATGCATCATATTTATGACTACTTAATATTAATTGGCAATATAATGTAGCTAGTCAAAAATAATTTTTTTTTTTATATTCTCAACATTAAGCTGAAAATAATTTAATTATGTTGGGATTATATATGCTTTTCTTTTTGTTTTGTTTTATTTTCTTTCTTTCTTTTTCTAAATCATATTTTTTGATTTAAGCTAATTAATCATATTTTATTTTATTATATATTGATGTTTTGTAAACATTATTATTATTAAAAAAATAATTTACAACCACTGATATTTTATTGACTTTTTTATGTGTAATTTGTGTTTATAGTTTCAGCTCATTAGTTTATTGAAGCTTCTACTTACGATATGTTTTTTAAATTTTGAGCCTACAAATGTGATTTTAGTTGAGTTTAATAATAGTTAGTTATAATTTGTAGGTGTTCTAATGATTGTTATGGATTTGTTGCATAAGTAAATAATTATTTATATATTCTTAACACTTGTATTTTATTTATTGACTTGTAATGTTTTCTAATTTAACTATGATATGTTGTGGCAAATATGGTATCTTTCATTATGAGTTGTGAAAAATTATTATAATTTCTGAGAATAATTAATGGATTATTTGTCCATTAAAACATAGGATTTAAGACCTAGAAAGCTTCAATTTTGAAGATTTCATGTTGGGAATTTATTTTAAAATTGGTAAGAGAATATAAAAGTAATTAGTAAATGCAATAGTCATATAACTAGCCACATCCTTTTTTTAAAAATAGATTGAAGGCATAGATGGATTGTAAATAGATGTCATCTAATCGGTGTTCAAAGGAATATATAAATGTGGTGAAAGATTTTATTACATTTGCAATTGAGCACACAAAAGATCCTGACAAAATCTTGTGTCTTTGCTTATCTTGTTGTTTTGGAAAGCGGATTAGTCCACTTAATTTACTAGATCATTTAGTGTGTTACGGTATTGATCAAACATATATACAATGGACAAGACATGGTGAGACAAATGATGCATGTAGTGATCGGGTGCATACCATGAGTGATAGTGCTTCGGAAGAATTTGATCAAAGCATGTTTGATGAAGATGATGGTCTTGAAGAAATGCTAAATGTTGTTGAAGGGGTGCGTCATAACTGCCCTAATGAATTTGAGAAGTTGAAAGGTGATGCAGAGAAATCATTATATGCCGGTAGTACTAAATACACAAGATTGCTAGCAGTGTTGAAGTTGTACAATTTTAAAGCTCACTCCGGATTGAGTGATTTGGGTTTCACCGCACTAATTGAACTGTTGCAAGATATGCTTCCAGAAAAAAAATGTACTTCCTACCAAGACATACGAGGCAAAGCGAATTCTTTGCTCTACAACCGGTATGGGATATGAGAAGATACATGCATGTCCTAACGATTGCATATTATTTCGAAATAGTATGCAACGCATCTCGATATAGGAAGAAGAAAGAAAAAAGTCCTTCGAAGGTCCTATGGTATTTTCCCATTATTCCGAGATTCAAGTAATTGTATAGTAATGTAGAGATTGCTAAGCAGTTGACATGGCATGCAGATGAAAGGATTAAAGACACGAAGCTTAGGCACCCTGCAGATGCTCCTCAATAGAAAAAAATTGATCATGAGCACCCTAACTTTGCAGATGAAGCAAGGAACCTTCGCCTTGCATGTCAACTGATAGAATTAATCCACATGGTGTTCAGAGTAGTACACATATCATGTGGCCAGTGATACTAATGATTTATAACATTCCTCCACACTTGATCATGAAACGTAAGTTTATAATGTTCTCCATGTTAATTTCTAGGCCAAGGAAACCTGGGAATGATATAGATGTAAACTTCGCTTTTTTAATTGATGACTTGAAGCTGCTTTGGGAGGAAGACGTTAGTGTGTATGACAAGTATATGGAAGAAAGTTTCACTTTGAAAGCCATGTTGTTTGGCACAATTAATGATTTCCCTGCTTATGGTAATGTATCGGGATACAACGTCAAAGGATATCATGCATTGATAAATATATATTTTATAATTAAATAGGTACAGATTTTAGGACATAATTGATTAAATTTATTAATATTTTATACCTATTTAATTATCTTCTATATATTTTTTATCTTTTAATTAAGCTAAGGATAAAAATAAGTTTTGATATAAAATCTAACCATATCCTATTTTTATTTTGTAGGAAATATGATGACATTGAGGAGGGCAAAAATATGAAGAAAAGATAAATATATATATATATAGATATATTGTGGAACCGTGTGAATATATATATACAAAGGGAAAAGAAGAATAATAACATTACATAATCCATCTCCAGATTTAAAAACGTACGCGGGGGCCAATATGAAAAGAATATATATATATATATATATGATATTGCAAGATAGATCGCCAAAGAGATATTAGCTTGATGAGAAAAGATAGACGTGGACCCCACTTGAAGAAAAGAAAGAAATCAATGGATAAAAATATATCCCATGATAGATTTTATTGAAAAGATAAGATAATATAATATATTATTGGGACAATTACAATGAAGTCCAATATAAAAAAAAAAAAATGAAAAAATGATCCCTGAAGCTGTTAATGACAAGTCGAGGAGCGTCCATTAACAAGTTAAGGAGCTTACACTGATAACTTCTAAGACCATTTCTTCATTTTTTCTCTTATATGAGATTTCATTGTAATTGCCCCTATATTATTTTATATTGAGATTGAGATAACTAATACGCACAACCAGCAACGCAATGTTATATATATATATGAGGGAGCAACGCACAAAACAAATCAAAGCAGAACAAGAAGGAGCAGAAATCGAGCGGAGATCAAGAGAAATAGAGAGAGTTTTCCATAGATTTGCTTTCTCTCTCTTATTCTTTTTCTTTATTTTTGAATCTGAATTTCTTTATTTCATTATGGATTTTATTTTAGCTATGAGTGACTGATTTTCTTTTTAGACCTATGGAAACTATGAACTCACTAGTGAACTATATTTTATTTCCATGATTTATTTAGTTATGATTTATGTTAATTTTAATTATTTAATCTTGTTTTATTATGTCCTTTTGATGATTGGCCACTGTTAGATGTGAATTTGAGTATTAGGATTTACCTTGACAAAGGAAATTTTAATTAGGCTTTGAGATTAAGTAATATGGGATTAAATTACGATTTAATTTACGATCAGGATAGACATATACCTAATAGCCCCATATAATTATTGAAGAGTATGTTTGAATTATCTTACCTCTTGAGTAATTTGATTAGACATAACAATTATACTTAAAAGAGGGTTGTGAGTGAACCGACAAGCATTTATAACTATTTATACTTGAGATTAACAAAATTAACATTTGAGATTAACTAAGTAAATGGATTTGAGATTTGGAGAGCTAGTGAGGGATTAGTGACTCTAGGTTGTGTTTGATATTGATAGTTTTTGTTAATCAATTTCCTTTGAATTTTTTCATAACTAGTTTCGTTTAACTTAAAAGAAATTGAGATTTTAATACCTAACAATTAATTGATTGATTCCTCGTGGGACGATACTCTACTTATCATTTTATTACTTGGCACGACCTGTATACTTCCGGAGTGCATCATATATGCCCTATATGTGAAGATGACACTTATTCAGTGTGACTTTATCATTGTAAGAAAAATATTTACATGGGGCTTCGAAGATTCTTACCATCACAACATCGTTGGAGGAAGTGGAAAAAGCCTTTCAATAGTGACTCAGAAGAAGGTGGCTTGCCGAAGATGTAGACCGGTGCGCAGGTGTATTCCAAGGTAAGACACTTGGATAACAATTTTGGCAAGCTTTTTGAAAAACAAATCGAGACAAGTGGTTGGAAGAAAAAGTCTATTTTCTTTGAACTTCCATATTGGAAGTCTTTATATGTGAGACATTTTTTTGATGTGATGCATATAGAAAAAAATATTTGTGATAGTCTAATTGCCACGTTGCTCAATATCCAAGGAAAAAGCAATGATAGTGTCAATTCGAGGTTGGATTTAGTGAACTTGGGAATTAGAGAAGAGTTGGCATCGATTGAGCAAGGGCATCGTATCTACCTACCGCCAACGACATACACTCTGTCGAGGAAAGAGAAGAAATTGTTTTGTGAGTTTTTGCAAGGAATTAAAGTTCTTGAGGGCTACTCTTCAAATATAAAGAACCTTGTATCATTGAAAGAGTTGAAGTTAAAGAATCTCAAGTCTCATGATTGTCATGTGCTCATGTAAAATTTCCTACCGGTTGATATACAATCTATTTTACGCAAAAATTTAAGAAACACCATCACTAAACTTTGCGTGTTTTTCAAGTTGATATGTAGTAAAGTGGTAGATTCAACTAAGTTACAAGATTTGTAAAGGCTGATTGTGTGTACTCTGTGCGAACTTGAAATGTATTTTCCACCTTCTTTTTTTGACATAATGGTACATCTAACTGTACACTTGGTCAAAGAGATTCAATTGTGTGGTCCAATGTACTTGAGATGGATGTACCTGAATGAGCGATTCATGAAAATATTAAAAAGATATGTGAAAAATAGATATCGCCCAAAAGGTTGTATCGCTGAAAGGTATATGGTTGAAGAAGCAAGTGACTTTTGTGCTGATTTTCTATCAAATGTTGACCTTGTTGGGATCCCCAAGTCTCGTCATGATTGGCGAAGATCAGGGAAAGGAACAACTGGGAGGGATGTAATAACGATATTAGTGGCTGAACAGGAGCAAGCCCACTTGTATGTACTACATAACACTGATGAGGTCGAACCGTATGTAGAAGAACACAAGGATGTTCTTCGATTGGTATATGGTGATAAGAATGAAAAAGTTGTTAACAAAAGAACACGATAAACAATTTTTGGGCTAGTTGAAAAATCACATTAATGATGAGATGGAGCGGAATCTTGATTCATTTTCTGAAAAATTGAAGTGGCTGTTGAAGGGACCGAGTTTAAATGTATTATCTTACAATGATTATGCAATTAACGGTTACACATTCTATACACAAGACCATGATACACAGAGCATGATGCAGAATAGAGGGGTAACACTTGTTGCTGATTTTTGGCATAGATCTAGTGCTAAAGACATACACCCTATCTATGCATCAATGTCATATTTTAGTGTCATTGAACGCATATGGGAGTTAGATTACTCTATGACATAGGAGGATCCTGCGTTGGCGATCTATATTGGTCAGGACGATTTATTGATCAGAGCACTTGGAGTACCCGAGTATGATGGTTATGTTCGAGGTACTGGTTTTACTGTCACCCCATCAGCATACTTCAGACGTCAGAAGCGCCCCAATAGAAGTGACGTTTCCCAGCTGCGTGACGAGATGACTGGTTTCAAACATCAAATGCAAGAACTTCAAGAACAAATGCATTATAAGGAACAACGAGAAGAACAATTCTTAGAACAAATGTGTTTGATGCAAGAACAAAATGCATTGTTAACAGCGTAAATACAACAGTTAGTGCAGTGTAAGCCAACACAAAATGTTCCCTTCTGTGATAGCCCAAGTGTCAGAGATAGTCGCACTTCCATGCCTAAAGTCTCTTTTCCTTTGGTAATTAATTTCTTCTCTACTTAACTTTAGTTACATTATAATTTAGCGAATTATAACATATTAACTCTATTTTCTATAGGACAAATTTTAATGCAAGTTATATGCCGATCAAGCTTCCAAGCACGTTATTGCAGTGGGTACTACCTACAACACTTATAAGGACACTCTGCACAATTCACCGTTGCTCGACAACACACTCCGAGTGAGGGTCGACGTTTGCACAAATGAAGATGCACTCTTACTGATCCCGTCTTGGGATGAGCAAATAATGGTGAAAGATGTTGTAAGTGGCTATGTTGCTTGGCCAATAGGTCTTATCGAGTCATATGAAAAGGTCGTTCATTTACAATTCCCTACACTTTTCATTCGTACTTTCATCTAAAACTGTGATTTAATTTTCTGATTTTCATAGGGTGGACAGTCTAGAGAGAAACAAATCCAACCTTATGGTAAGATCTTAAAGTGTTCGACAACACAACCTAAATCAAAAGCATCGGCTAACCAATAAAGCAGAAGAAGATCAACCTCATATCGCGATCAATTAATATCGATTACACCACAATTGATCGATGCAGGAGGACTGGAAATACATATTGAAAGACATATCTACAATGTTAGTGGTCTAGTTGATTATGTTACTGCCGAGGTCGTGTACGACATATGTACTCGTGATTGGGTTAGTGTTTCAGCTATCAACTTCTGGATAAGGTACTTGATCATTATCGTTTATCACTGTTATTAATATTTCTCGTTCCTTTGCTTTTGTTTTTTATGACACTGTTTGTTTTGTACCAGGCATTTGTACAATGAGATTTTAATGGATACAAACATGATCTAATTTGTATTTGTCAACTCTTATCTTGTTGGCTATAATGGGGGTAAAGTAGATATACATATGCAGTCTAATGAGCTAAAAGATTACTTTAGAAAGAGAACGACACCAACTACACTATTTTTAGTGCCATACAATGCGGGATAAGTTATTAGTGGTACAATTTTTGTTTTTATTGTTTAACTTTTATCATATCATGATTGTTGAAACAAATTTTTTAAAATATTTTACACGCCATTGGATATTGATAGTTATCAATCCAGCGGAACCTTCATGCCCTCGCATTTACTATGTAGATCCTCTAAAAGATGGTCTTCCACAAATCCGTTCTGATATATTATTGTTGTTCAATAGGTAAGCTTACGTCCGTATGTGTAAATATTTGCATATGTGATTGAATAACCAAAAATAATCAGTTTCTATTTGTTTTGTTAGCGTATTGACTACGTATCGGGCCTCTGTCTCCTTAAGCTATTCTAAAGTTGCTGACTCTCACCTTAGCTATCCTTAGAAGAAGATACTGATACTGATATATGAATTTACTCAAACTTTGTTGGTAAACAATTTTTATTCATAAACAGAGTTAAATATTGAATTATATTTTTGCAGTGCCCTTTCCAACCCAATGATAATGATTGTGGGTATTACATCATGAAATTTGTGAAGGATGTAATTACGCATGATTAGACATTTATTTCTCAAAAAGTAAGTCATTTAGTTGCACTTCATATTGTATTTTAATTAAATTTAATTAGTGCCTGATAATTACGTTTTACTGATTTTAATTCGTTTTAATTTGTGACTAATTGTATATATGTGTAGTATTATGAAGATCAACATTGTGACACTTTGACTGACCATTAGCTTAATTTATCACTAGATGCCGGCCTTTGTTGTGTTGTTTCTTGGTAATTGTTGTGTCATGTATGCATGTATTCAAGTTAAATTTGTTATATAATTCATTCACATACAATATATTATATAATTATTTTATGTACTATTTTAACTAATCAATCATCTGTTTGTATCATTTTAAAGTTATCTATCATTGTTGTTTGCTTTTCTTCATTCTACTGTACTGTGGATATAGATACAAAATGTTTCTTAGACCATGCAGTGTGCAATACTGTAATTATGGGAGATATGAAAAAAAAAAAGAATTCCTATGGCGTTTCTTTAAACAAGGGCCACAAGAAGCACCCAAAAAAGAAAAAAGAAAAAAGAAAAGAAAAGGAAAAAATAGGAGGACCCTCCTGTGGCGCTTGCACCAGCAACCGCCACAGGAGGTCTAGTCTCCTGTGGCACTTCCTCCAACAAGTGCCACAGGAGGCTATTTTTTAAAAAAAAAAAAATTAAAATGCTGTGGCGCTTCCAAGCGCCATAGCTTCTTTTAGTGACATTCAGATATGTAGCACTTCTCTAACGCCCTCGCTAATCAATTATAAGCGCCACATCTTTGCTTTTTTGTAGTAGTGAAAAGTGACTGTTCACAATCAAATAAATAAATAGATAAAGTCATAATCCATAAAACAATATGAATAAGATTATCAATTTCTTCTCCATCATCACTTTCAATATATAAAAATGATTATTGGCTAGGGTTTAAGTAATAAAGATGAGAAATTGTTTTTTGAAAAAATATTAATGGGCTTAGACGAGCTAGCCCGATTAAACCCGTAGCGCTATAAGGCTGACCATTTTAGGCCAAACTCCATTTTGAGAGCTTAAATTACAAACCCCACCCTCAACTTAGGCCGGCTGGTTTTTCCAGCTCTACTTAAAAACTATAACAAATTAAAACTTCACATTCACCAACCTTTATTAACAATGGATATTGCATATTCAATGACTTTGTTATACGTGTGGTGTGGCGCTGCCTTATAACAAACGGTTCCCGCAATTTTGATAGATTAGCACTACTATAGAAATCGTTATATATGATGGTTATTAATTGTCATACATAACAGTTTTGAGCCATTATATTTGCAGGCACTATAAAAGCTTGAAGCAGATAAATTACAGTTCCGAACAATTATTTATTTTGTACCTAGAATAACGGTTATAATATAACACCCATTATATATGAAGTTGTTTTTTACTTATTTTTAAATATATTAAAAATACAATAGTGGTGTTCAGTCTTTGCCACCACTACTGCCATCCTCCTCCTCCTCTTCATCCTCATTATCGGAGGAAGGAGATGAAGGGTCTGATTGCAATTCATATTCAACCTTATTGTGATGAAGTATAAGGTTCAACTTCCTGTTCAACCTGTTGACGTATGCCATGAGACGCTTTGTGTGATGGTTAAAGCTCAGCAACAATTGCATCAGAGCCTCCGTTTTAGAAGGAGGTGGAGGAGGCGGCGATGGCGGCGGTAAAGGAGGAGCTCCCTGGAGATGTTAACATAATGGAGAGAAGGAGAAGGCTGATGAAGAAAAATAATAAGAATAACAAGAAATATGTGAATTTAAATAGATGTCTAACGAATATTACAAAGGGTTATGACTTATGAAGGTCTAATAATGTTACGAAGGGTTATATGACCAATGAACTGGTACTTGTGGAAGACATGTCGTTTGAAAGTGTTACATGACGGTTGTTTTTTAAGACTATTATGTTTTGTCTTCGCTGATATAAGAGGTTCGAATTCAAATTACGTGTAAGTGTTATATGGCGGTTGTTTCAAAAGAACCATAACTTTTGTCACAAAATAAATAACAATTATCAACTACAATCGTTATTTTTGTGTTTTCACAAAGTTTGCCTCACAATACATGACGGTGCGCATAATTAACCGTTACATTTAAGTGTTATATATCCTTGCGCAATCTTCACCTCGACATATATGACGTTAATTAGCTGTACCCATTATATATTAGACGTTATAAATACCCAAATTTATAGTAGTATAACACTAATATATACAGCCTTATATATATTATTTCAATCAGTATTTCCCCCATTTCTGAAGCCCTAAAAAATGTTAATCCATTAAGTTTCGATTCCTATTCCATGCTTTTCGAAAACGTCTATTGCATCCACAGTAAAACTTGAACAAAATTTGATGAACTTCTCAGTTTTATATTATACGTAGAAATAGTTAAGTTGCTAGAGCGATAAATCTGAGAGAAAATAATTATTGAATGCCGAGGACAAGTTCAATCGTCAGATGAGAGAATAGATCGACAAATTAATACATGTTTACAAAATATACCCAGAGATGTTTATTATTTATTGATCAGAAATCCATATATTACACAGGCATTTCCATATGTGCGTTTAATTAAGGGGATTTTTGGTGTCAAACATATTTATGTGTGGCCCAACTCCCAAGTCTGTTACTTACACTTTGACTTTAGAGAAATACTGAATCGAGTGAACTTGTGCGTCTGTTAATTAGACGTCATGACTTAAGTCATAGAATTAACTAAAATATTAACATTAGACTCACATTCAAAAAAAACATTAGACTATCTAATTTAAATTAATTGTATAAATATAAAATGTATAACAAAGCATTATAAATCATGTGATTCACTTCTGAAACTTCATGCGATGCATGAAGATATATATCCCTAATGGCTAATGACATTAAACTGCATGTAATAATCCTGTAACGATTTATAAAAAAATAACTTGGATTTTCAAACATTAATTGCACGAGTCGCTCTAAGTGATGACAAGGGACTGGCAAAGCGGACGGCGTCAACCATAACTTGTGGCCTATTATAAAGTGGAAGAAAATTTTCGATGTGCTTACCGTACGTATTATTTTATTTATAACCTACAGATATTAAGTGATGACTTAAAATAAGATTACCTGATTTGTGTTTCAATTCTCTCTATCAAAATATAAATTTCTCTTTTTGACTTCCTTTTCTCTCTAAATCAAAAGAATCCATTTATCAGGGATCTAACTGAATGTATAAATTTTACATTCCACATTATTTATAAAATGTTATCTTCTTGGAAATATGAAATTCATCCATGATGTGGACATTCTTTAATTTCTATACACTAATTAGTAACTTATCGTGAATAATTGAACAGTCACTCAATCGCAGGGCTTACTTATGCAGCAGGGATTGTTTAATATTTAATTATGATAAGGATGTCAGTGTGATTTTAATTTTAATTTAGAAAATAATACTTATATTGGCGGGTGCTTTCTGCTGTATAGGCACTAACTTGCACATATATAGGAGCTTTACAGCTTGTAAGTCACTAACCCAAATCAAGCACAAAACCTGAAGAGAGTTTCAGACTCCATATGGAGATTGTCAGTCGTTAGGACAAATATACATAAGTAATGGTACTTCCATTAGGCACATTATAAAATTCACGAAAACAAACAAGTTAATAAGCATATTGTCTTTTTTTTTTGTTTTTTTTTTGTGCCAACTAATAAGCATATTCTCATGTCCTAAAATTGATGCTTTTATATTTATATGCTTTAATGCCTTTTATCTTTTATGCTAGCGTCCCCCGTCGTCCCAGTGGTGCCTTTGAAGACGATGGTGCTTTACCTAATATCATTATCTCCTGAAATTGATTATTAATGTGCCTTATATATATATATATATATATATATATATATATATATATATATATATATATTCATTAACCAAATAGAGTGTTGTAGTAGTTCCAAATTAAAGGGATCTCTTTCGCTCATGACTTGCATATTAATGATTATTTATTGTTATCTCTAATTAAAGCAGGTTGGTCACCATTAAAAGTTTTTCATCACTGGCATATGTGAAATATGGGAGTGACATATGTCTTGTGCACCGAATATAGGTGCTATATATAGCATATAAAATTGTCCAGGATTCGACAAAATAGAATAGACTGTCTCGTAAAAACTAATCAGGTCGGCCTTATTCAACGTCTAATAAAGTGATAGTATATGTAATATGTGAATTGGTTTTGTTTGATTGCCCAAAAAAATTGGTTTTCTTGGAAAGGACGTTGTGAAATAAGAAATCAACATATTGGAAGCCACAAATTCCGTACATTTTTTTATACTACCCAATTTTCTTAATATAAGACCTAGTTGGTTAATTTAGAGAGATTAAAAAAATTAAATAAATTACTTAATTATGACATATATTACATAATCTCTCTGAAATATTTTTGTATATTATTAGATTATACATCAATTTATTATAAGTCAAGCAAATTAGTTTGAAAAAAAATGATAGGTATAATTAAATACTTTAAAATAAGTTATTTAGCTTCGTTAATTTTTCTAAATTAATCAACTGAATTTTATATTAAAAATCAGAAGTAATGTTACCGAAATAGTACCGATGCTTTAGTTCTCTGAAAGCAACTGTACTGAACGGGTAAATTATGTACTCGTTTGGGATAACTTATTTTTGGGTAGTAAGTACTTATAGATCGTAATTCATGGTATATGAGGTAAGTATATAAGAGAAGTTTTATCTCGACTTACATAATAAGTGCTTAGTTTTCAGGAATAAGCTTTTCCAAACACTCACTATATGTGTGTGTTTGGAGACCTCCTTTAAGCCCAATTGAATACCATAAACTCAATTGTCAATTGAGAACTCAAATTTTGAGTGTTTGAAGAGGTCAATTGGTAATTGTGCTTTTGCCGAAGCCCAATTGCTGAAAGCTCAATTGGAAAAAGCTAGAGAATGAAGCTTTTGTTAAAAGCTAATGTCATTTTATGTTAGATTGGATTGTCTAGAAATTAGTTATATGATATTGGCTTTTCTCATAAAATATTTTTTAAATAGTATGTAGTATCAACAAATATTTTTTGAGTGTTTTTAACCCTTTAAAATATTTTTCTAGTTGTACCCACTACCTAGTGTACTATCAGACTGATTGCAATTTTACCCACTTTCTAGTTGTACCCACTCAAAAAATATTTTTTGAGTGTTTTTAACCCTTTAAAACATTTTTTCAGCTGTACCCAGTGTGTTATTAGACTAACTACAATTTTACCTTTAATGTACTTTTTTAGCACCAAAAATTACTTTAAAATATTTTTTTTTTGGTTTTTTTAACTCCTTAAAATATTTTTCAGTTGTACCTAGTGTGTTATCAAACTTATTGCAATGTTATCTTTAATGTACTTTTTCAGCTCCAAAAATTATTTTAAAATATTTTTTAGTTCTTTTAACTCTTTAAAATAATTTTTCATTTGTACCTAGCCTTAGGAGACTGACTACAATTTTACCTTTAATGTATTTTTTTTTTTAGTAGTGAAGAGCACCCAAAACTTAGAATACTAATTTATTGATTTCCGCCCACTCTAAAATATTTTTCTAGTAGCATCTAATATTTTAAATTAATTTTTAAATATTTACTTGATTTTTTAAATATTTTTCCACCCACCCTCTTTTACTATTATCACAAAAGTCACTTATGCTTAAGTCAATTCAAACAAGTTTCATTTTTACAAAAATTATTTATACAACCACCAATCCAAACATAAATCACAATACACAATCTAATTTTTACTAAAAATAATATTACCAAAAGTCCAATTAAAACAAACTTAATTACCCAGTGAATTTATGAGCTTAGAAGCTCATCGCGCAAAATGACGCCATTTTAGGGATGAGCTGAGCATGTAATCCTCTGTGTTGATGACTTGAGAATCCTTTGATCCATGAAGTTTAAAAACACTTTATAAAGCTCATGTTTCAGTGGAACGAAAAATGGTATAAAAATTAGGGGAAATCTCATAAAAATACTTTTAAAATTGAAAAAAGATAAATTAAGGTGTCCAAAGTACAAAATTCCATGTCAGACACCAGGCATCAAATTGGGATATTAAAATGTGGCAAATTTACTCATATACCCTTTTCTTTTTATCTCTTTCCTCTCTCGTCCCTCTCTTCTCTCTCTTCTCTAACTTGCACTTTGCCGTAACCATTCTAAAACAATTTCTCCCTCCCCAATCGGGAATCTCACCTCTCTGGATATGGTCATCTCCGGCCACGGTTACTTCTCCCAAGTATGTTTTATAAAGAGTTATATTGTTTATACAGAGTAACTAATCTCCTTCAAGATTGACAATTGACAAAGCATTAATTCTACGAATTGCCAACTGCTCCTTTGAAATGTTGAACTAACTTGACAATAAAACTCAAATGTCTCCAGGAGCTGGTTCGGCTAAGAAGATTCCAATATGATATTCGTTGAATCGGCGGCAGAGAGGGAGTGATTATGATCGCCTTCATAGGTTACTACTAACATGGAGGGATCCTTTAATGGGTTTCTATCCATACTTCCTCCATGAATAATCACCAGGTCGAATATCAGCCATCTTCAAGCTTATTGCGGGCACCCTCACTACTCTCTTCAACAGCATTTTTCTGCTACAAAGCATCAATTGAAAATAGAACTTTTGACAACAAAAAACATCTTACAGATTTTGACTTCTTACATTCTTGAGGAAAATGGAACGAGTTTAGAGAAGACCCATCGCTTACCTCCTTTTTGAACAATGGTAGCGACTAGGGGAACTGCCGCACTTACCGGAATCCAAGTTCTCGGAGCTAAACTTTCTCTTCAGCGAAGAAGAAGGAAGAGGAGGCTTTCCCGCTGAGGAGACCTAAGACAAATTCATGATCTGAAAAGCGGTCGTCGGGAGAACGACTAGGATGGTTGTTTACAATCATTATCCCCAGTAAGAAACAACATAAACGACATCGCGGCAGAGAAATAGGAGAAATTAATGGTCTTAGGAACATATATATAACTCTTTATAAAACATACTAGGGAGGAGCAATCATGGCCAGAGATGACCATATCCAGAGAGGTGAGATTTTCGATTGGGGAGGGAGAAATTGTTTTAGAATGGTTACGGCGAAGTGCAAGGTAGAGAAGAGGGAGGAGAGAGATAAAAAGAAAAGGGGTATATGAGTAAATTCACAACATTTTGATATCCCAATTTGGTGCCTGCTGTCTGACATGAAATTTTGTATGTTAGACACCTTAATTTGTCTTTTTTCGATTTTAAAGATATTTTTATGGGATGTTCCCTAAAAATCAACGAGGCTCTTAGCAATATATGCCAATAATCACCATTTCAGTTCATGTCCTATTAAAGTGTGAGTTTAATATGAAAATTTGATTGATGAGTGATTAGGTCTCGATGACTATATATGAACAATTGTTTTGGGCTTACCGTCAATTTTCTTATCAAGCCAGAACGTAAACTTTTTTTTTTTTTGCCTATACAGGCCAGAACGTAAAGTTTAGGGAGAAAAAAGGGAAGGTTTATTCTAAGTACTGGATTAAGGCCCGAAAAAATAACGAGGCTGACTTTTTCTTTAACGGGCTGATGATAGGCCTCCCATATTGTTGGTCCACGAAGCCCGTGTTTATCTCAATCAGTCTCCGTGTAACAATAGATATGTTGCTAGATTAATGGACTTTTCTCAATTTAAAATGTAATAAACATAAGAAGATAATACATGTATGATTTAATCATAAGTAATGAACAGTGATGTAAAAATAATATATAATTTTTTGTTTTCGTGATTTTGGCGAGAAAACCTAGAATAGTTTCTTTCCAAGTAAATCATGAAAGTAGGATTAGAGGGGTGATCCTTTCCTTGTTGGAATGAAACTACGTTTAGTCAGCATTGAGGAAAGACGCACTAATTATAGCAAAGAGATAGAGCCTTTAATGATTTTTCATCATTACTCCCCTGCAAATTCCCAAAAGCGCCAAAGAAAGGGACTCAACCTAGTTTGTGCCCTCTAAATAGTAAATACATATAAGTTGGATCGCTTTAAGAGATGAATTTCTTGCCAAAGTTACTCTCTTTTTAGAACACGGTGAAGAATATGACCATATTTTAATGGATAGTAGATGGGTATAATTATACGCGTCAAGTTCCAAAGGAGTCGCAGCAGCTAGCCAACATCCCTATGTCCAAAAAGATGATATTATGCAGCAGTGACTTTGTTATGAATATCAATCCAAAGAGAAAACCTAATTCAAAAAAATCATCCTATGAAAATGGAGAACTTCTTGAACTTATAAACTACTAACTTTCTTGGTGGCTCTGTCCCATGGTCTAGTCAGAATCGTCTAGGAGTAACCCTTTTCGTAAAGAGAACCCAATTCTAAAAGAATATTCTATTTAAAAGAATAGTTCCTTGAACTTATAAATTATACTACACTTTAGAGGTACTCCCAAATGTGAAACTCATAATAGACTTGGGAGAGAATTTTGTGGCTATGGAACTCATATATATATAGGAGTAGTGGTGTGGCTCTGTTCCACGCCCACAAGTCCTTATGCTTTTGCTTTTGATCACAAAAAAAGCTAAGCAACTGAGAGGGAAAGTACTGCATGCAGTGAATTGAAATGAATGACCTAAGATGAGCTTGGAATGCGCACAATTCTTTTGAGAGTGTGTGCAGTAATTGGGGCTAGCTAGAAAAGAAGAGTGTGTGTGTGAATAGGACATGTAGGACAGCACTAGGGTTGATATATATGAATATGGGAATCTCATGATTGAACAACAACACAAACAATGGTGCATAAAAGCAGTTAATAGACAGGTCCCATGTCTTTCCTTTCCATTATTATCATTTCTGTAACTTCACCATTGGCCCCAACCACTCCTCTCTCTAATTTTTCTTCTTTCTCAATCACCCACATTCTCTTCTTTTTTATTATATTGCCCTTGTACCAAACTCCTTCCGGCCACGTTCAAAAACCAGACCAAACACACAATAATACAAACTAGTAATGCCTTCTCACTCAAGATGATCTTAAACCCTCCTTTTCCACATATCAAATTTTGTGGCATATTTCACCCTATGTTGGACCTGCATGCAATGATGCAAATAGTACAAGTTGAAGTCGTTGTAGATTTTATTACATATATTGATCAATTAAGAATATGAACAGATTGTAGGGAAAAAATCATCGGGAAAGAGGCAGAAAAACTTGCAAGATCTTGATAGCGAAGGGAAAGGGCTACGTGGAGAAGCAGACAAATGAATTACGCACATAGGGCCTCCTCAGAGTCGTCCATACTTTTCGAGGCTTAATTAGTTAGATATGTATGTAATCCATACGAGATGCGAGGAACTCATGAATCAAATAAAAGCACAAAAAGCAAAAGGGATCAAAATCAATTTTAATATTTGTTTTTTTGCCCATTTGATGAGCTTTTTCCCACAATTCGATTACAAGAGGTAGTGCCTGAGTGACACTTGTTTAATTTAGTCTTTTGATCACAGTGTCGGCAACAGTCAAGAGCCTTCTAATTTGTTTATTCAGTTCCTTATACTTGGACACGTCTGTTCTCACAATGACCCTCTCATATAAAGTATTAATACCCAAGTATCTTTTTCAAGGACTGCGCTTACTGCCCTATAATCTTCAATAATAACTATATATAATATACCAATTAAAAAATTTGTGGATAGTCCTTTCTATCTTTTCATAAAGAGAACATTTCAGTCTTCCTTGTAATTAAGTTGCTTCTTAGAATAACATATCCAACGTCGCCATCTTATCCCTTTGTAACTCGGTAATCTACGATGCCTGTCTTTCTCTTTCATAGCGATTAAGTGTGTGTGTGTGTGTTATACGTGGAAACAAGCGCATAGCTTCAAAGTGTGTATAAATATGGGATCTCTAAAATAGTCAGGTTCCTTTCATTTCACTGTTTTTTTCCTTTTTCTTTATTAAATCCCCTTTTGCTAAAGAAGTCCAATTTTATAATATATTAATAGTCTAAACATAGAGAGTTAGTGTGCACCAAATGATGGGTTTGTAGGGTTCCACTGAAAATTGCCAAGCATGAAACATGCGTCCTTATCTTATATCACCAAGCGGGAAAAAGGGGAAAAGAAAACGAAGGGTCAAACGTGTAGACTGGTCCGGATTCAGCCTACCTGGAGACAAGTTTGGTGGTCATCAGCGGACGCAAATAAGCCACGTTTAACGTTTAAAAAAACAAGGAAAAGTAAGTAAATATTTTTGCAAATTAACTCGGAATTATTACATGTATACATCTCCCCCGTATTATACTCCCTTCGTTCTTAAATATAAGATAAAGTTGATTTTTTTTGGAAAGATTAAAGAAGCTAAATAAGATACTTAGTCATATCATATATTATATGTATCATTAGATTATATATCAATTTATTAGTTAAACTAATTAATTTGAAGAAAAAAATAAAAATAAAAATACTCAAAAATAATTTAATTAACTTCTTTAATTTTTTTTTTAAAAAAATCAATTTTACCTTATAATTAAAACCGAAATAGTACTAATTAATTTAATAAGAACGATAACAATCCAATATTTGAGTTAAAGCTTGGAATTTGAGTGACATGTGGCCCCCGTTGTTAGGTACCTTGATAGCCTGCGGGCAAAGACTGAGGAGAAAGGGAACACCAGGATTAACTGGAATCTTTCAACAACTATTCCAGCCTCAGGCAAACATAATTGCTCTATTGGATGCTATAATGTCATGTTTGTTGCCTCAATTACAGATTTCAACAACCAGATTATGCTTTCCTTATTGTTATGATTATTATTCATAATTCATAATTACGTGACTATTAGTGCCATTTAATTTTGGTAATTACCTGCGCCTCCATCCCTTTATCTTTTCCCCCATCAAAGCATTAGCTAGATATATGACTATACAATTTAAAAAGTTGTGTCGGTCACATCCATTCTAGATAGTTAAACGACATGCCTCACAATATTAATATACATACATATATAGCGAGAGACACAGAGAGAGAGAGAGAGACTGGTACCGGAATGGAGTGGGGAAACGATCAATAATTTATAATGTTAAGGGCACGTAGCTAGGTCCTTGACTTCATGCCTATATATATATATATGATACCGAGAAAGGACCATTATATTGTAACTCGATTGCTAAGGAGCAGAAAAAAGAGGTCATAACAGAAAATTAATGGAGGCAGACAGAAGATTAGGCTAGCAAGTGTTGGAGACTTGAAAAGGGACAGGATATGAAAGGTAGCTGGCAAGCTGCAGTAGGTATTAGTTAGCAACGTCGTTCGAATGGGCCTGCCTAGTAACTAATCTAAATCCCCTCCACCAAGAAATTAATATTAAAGCCATATCTCTAACAAAACAAACAAGACCAAGTCCCAAACCACAATACTCTCTCTCTCTCTCTCTGTTTTTGACCTTTTTCCCCCATGTCGCTTAGATCTTGCTGATGCACTCCCCCCTCCCCCCTCCCCCCTTTCTCTCTCTCTCTCTCTCTCTCTCTCTCTCTCTCTATATATATATATATATATTTATAGTGGATAGTGGTAATGATGATAATGTATAATTAATATGAATATGGATCCCTGGCGGCTGATCAGGACAGGAAAATAGCGTGTGTGTGTTAACTATCTTAGGGCACAGGAACCCTTAGTTTAGATAGAACTGTCCCAAACGGGAAACAGAAAGGGATAGTGGCTATTCATATTCACTTGTCTTTCCACATCATCTACCAAAAGGTTGCTATTCTTTCTTGCCTGAGAAAATCTTTCGTCCGAAAATGACCCTTTAGGACTTCCAATGACCCCAAACAGTACTTTCACTCTTTCATTTTTGAAAACGACATTCAAGGATATAGAGAACCTAGTTAGACAAACGCACTTTGCTAGAGTCCAAAACGGCCCTACGTGATTAGAAGAATAAAAATTTTAACTTTTAACGAATCGAAAGTCAAATTACGGAAATTAGAAGATCCATCTGTTTGTAAATAATCACACATTCATTTGTCCAAAAAAAGTAATTACACATTCATAATCTACATCTGCATTTTCATGTTTTAGATTTTAGATAAATTAAACGATATATGATGAATTGGAAGATGAGGTTTTCATCAATTTACTGTCCATTAGCTTCCATTTTAATTAGATTTCGAATATTCGCTTGCGAAGCTTCTGATTTTTAAAAGTCATGTTTAAAAATGAAATCTCATTACCTGGTAATTAAAAATCCGCTTCACCCATGAAGAAGGATTATTAATTAGAATTTTAAGAATATTAGCAACTTATGTAGGACAAAATTCATGAGCACAGAAATAAACCATAAATTAAAGTATATGAATTTTTCTATATTAATAACGGAAGGCTTCTAAGAATTATCTTTCGTCATTGCTAAGCTTTAATAAGACAGAGAACTCCCAAATCCTGATTCCTGATGAAAGAGAACTGCCAAAAGGAAGTGAAGACGATTGTCAGATCTCTTTCTGACTGGCTGTGAGGCACAACGATGACAACTAGGTTAAGAGCTGTCATCAGTCAAGGAACCTCAAATAAGCAGACTAAGTTTTTCTTACGCTCGTCTCATTTGACGGTAAACTCAATCGTGTATTTTCCACAATCAGAAAAATCACATTAATAGCCAATAGCCCTAATCTTGAATTGTGCATAAATCTGACTTACCGGCCACACTTAGGATATTTTAATTAATTACCTAATTAATAATAACTAATAATAATTATATATTAAAATATCTAACAACTTATAATCAGCACACTCAATGATCACACTGCAAGGTTAGAGAGGGAGGGAGACGGAGAAAGACAATCGATCTGCACATGAATATGATTTTATGCAAAGAAACCTGTTACTCGATGAAGCGGCAAAGAAGTAAGTTATCGTTAGAAAAATTGAAATCATATGACTTGGTAAATAAAAATCGACTTCACCCATGAAAAAAGAATATTCATTAGAATTTCAAGAATATCAGCAACTTATAACTAGCACATATTGAAAGTTTGAACAATAATATGGCAAAAAAAAGAAAAAGAAAGTTTGAACAATAAATTATACTTTGTCTTTTTAAAAAAAAGTAAATAAAAGGATAAATACTAACAACTTAAGGTTACAAGTGGGATGAAACTGCAATCCAAGGATAAATACTAACAACTTAAGGTTACAAGTGGGATGAAACTGCAATCCCTCACTGATTGTAGAGCACTCATCACTAGAATATAAGATAATTATTATTTTTATTTGTGAACAGGGCCATTAGCTTTACTTTCAAACATTTGAAAAAGTGTAGTTCAATACAGCAACGAGAAAAAATTTGAATTGGTGAAGAGTTGACGGATAAAATATAGGAAAAGATTAGATGAGCGCGTTAATATTAATTTCAATATCTTTTTGCCAACAATAATAATTTCATTATTATTACAATAATAAAACATAAAATATATAATAGGAAACCTACCGAAAGTTGTGTTTTTCCCCTCGAGCGTACCATACTGCAGACAAGGGTTACACTGATAATATTGTTCGTTACTAAATTATATTACAACATTGACAATAAATTCTAAACAACTTTCTATCTTCTACGCTATGAAAAGTTGTGATGATAAGCAAGCAATGAATGTGCATAGACTGAAACATTCACTTGTATTGATTAATTTGATGAAGCCAATATAATCCACATGATTAAATTAAACACAAAATGAAGACAAAAATAATTGAAAAATAAATAAAATATCGAGACTGACATAAGCCAAATACGTTACATCGATAACATTTGTATGCAAAATGCTCATTATGCTCTTCCCTGAGTAAATACTTTCCTTCGTTCCATGATATAAATCATTTTTAGAAGAATAATTTAGTTTATAATATAAATTATTTAAATAATAATTAATACTTATTTATCAATTTTACCCCCAATAACTAGTAATGTTTAAATATGGCTCTTTGTATTTTTCTATCTCATTTAATATGGATAAAGTTAAAAATTTATTTCAATTTAATGAGTTAACTAAAAATGAGTTAGTTACCATTTAATTTCTTAATTCTTATGAATTACTCCATCCGATCCTTTTTATAAGAACTCAAAATTTGAATTGTCTTAGCCTTTTTTTATAAAAACCTAATATGAGTTGTCTGAGCAATTAATAGGTTTTTTTTCCTTTTATACCCCTTATTAATTATATGCATTTTATTAATTAAAAAGTTGATAATACTTATATTTATTCTATTTCTTTTTCTTATTTGTCCCTCATAAATAAGGACATACTTGATAAAAACAATTATTTTAAATATATTTATTATTTTTAATTAATTTTAACTATTTTCTTAAATCCCATATTGAATTATAAAGCTCTTGTAAATGAAATGAGTCACAAGGAAGTAGTTAAAAGCTGCTTATATTGTATAAAAAATTCACCGAATTATATGCAACGACAGGGCATATTGTTTCACGACAATTCCAAATCTGTGCCGCTGAAAATTTTAAAACGATGCTTGGGCTTTTGTCGTTTTGAACAGTTGTGTACGTCTAACGTCACTTAACCATCTAAATCCAGACACGCGATCGCAAACAACAGGATAGCCTACGTGGTGTCGCTGGACATGGCAAACACATCGAGACATCGGAACCGTTGAGGGCATGATCGGAGGGATGTCGATGCGACACGATGAAGGTGAGGTACAAAAGTTGCTTGAGCTTCACTTCAATGGCGGGTACAATAATAAGTTTGAAAAGTGGGAAATAAAAATAAAAAGAAAGAAAGAAGATGGGGGCAATGGAGAAGGGACACGTGGAAAAGAAAGGAAGCCGACTGGGAGAAGGCCATAGATAAATCCGCATTTCAAGAAAAAGAAAGGTTGCCTAGAGAGCTATCTCTCTCTTCAATTGGCTACTTTGTTGACCTTTGCTGGGGAAGTGGGACCCGCTTTATTCATGGCCTTACGCTCCTTAATTAAAAAGCAGCGGGGGCCCACCACCCAATAAAGAAAAACCGAATCTCCCGGAGAAGAGTAGCGCCGGAGGATACGTGGGGTTGACGCGCCTACAGTTGGAGTGGGGACCACCCTTCCCTCACAACGCTCCAAGTTCTCACCTCTCCCCACGCCAAACCAAACCTCCTTTTTCATCCCACATCGCAGAAATTTACAAACTCGGAGAGGGTCTCGGCACGTGGGTTCTTGCACGTGGGACCCCCATTCCCTTCCAATGACAAAATAGAAAATACTATTAATTAATTCTTAAGAATGCCAATAAATAAAAGCACCTCTGTTATTCTGGTCAAGTAACAATAATATAAATTTAATCCTAGGACGATGCTAGACTCACTTTAGAGAAATGGTAAGATGACCCGGGTTGATGATTATGATGATGATGAGGAGCTAAAACAATTATACGTCAGAACATTCACTTTTGATGTATGCAAGGGCTCTGTGCGATCCATGGGTGGAAAATGAATGAAAGCTAGCTGTCTTAAGTACAATAATGGTGAGATTGATTTTAGAAATAACCGCCACGGTAATAATTGACAATTAATAGGTTCAAACGACAGTCATTGTCCTTAAATGCACGTTTGTCAGGCTAGCTACTGTCTAATTAAAAGTAAATCATATTTAGGGCTGTTCAAATTTGATTTGAATTCCTCCGGCCGGCCTCTTCAAATCTCCAGCCAGGGAAGAAAACTAGGACCATATATATATGAATGAATATACTCATGTGTTAAAAGTTTGTTGGGAATGGCTGTACGTTAAATGATTTAAAAAGGAAAAGAGGCGGGGGGGGGGGGGGGGGGAAGCAAATAAAAACATAAAGGAGTTGAAAGCAGGAGCATGGGCACGCGTGAGTAGCCATTGAAAGCCATATTAATTTCCAAAATAGAGCAGGCAGTGTATTGGTTTCTCTTTTCCACGGATAAGTGAAAACTGAAAAGAATAATGGAAAAGATAATCTGGGTAAGGAGTAGTAGTAAGTAAAGAGGACGGTGCCATATATATAGTAGTATATAGATATTATTTAGGTACGTACGTGCGAATAAGTAAAAGAGAAGGAGGGAAATTGAAATGGAGAGAAAGAACAAGTTAATGAAGTCTAAGGTAGCATGTGTGATAGCAGAAGGAAGCACATTCAGATGCATGATTGCGAGCCCTATGATAGCCAAGATAAGCGGAAGCTGTCTCTATTTTTTTTCGCCTTCTTCAAGTTTCTAATTTCTATTACACTTTTGATGCTTTAGGGTTTTCCCTTCCTGTGTCTTATACACTTCAATTTCTGGGACACACCCCCACTTGTATTTTACTACTGTTGTTACTTTTTTTTTTTTTTTTTATTCTCTAGCTATGGGTGTTTGGCCTGTATAACTATGGGGCTAGCCTGCAGAGATATATCTCCTTTCAGAATATCTAAGCTAAACATGATTCACACAGTACCTAACAGAAAATTTCAACTTTATATGATGTTCAGTTCTCATTTATATCTTTGATTGAAACCCTAATGCTTTCTTCCTAAAACTATTATTTGTCATGCACTCTTGATTAGTTACTTACTCGACTATTGTCTGTTTTGATGTTACAATCATGTTTTAAAATTTAACATGACAACAATGCTGGTAAACGTCCAAACTATTATCATGTGTTTGGACGGAGGGAAAGGCGAGAGGTAAATAAGGGAGGAAATACTATGAAGGATTGCTTTCCAAAATAGTAAAAAAAAAAAAATTATTATTTTTTAGAGTTTTCCCTCCTAATATTATTTCCTTCTTAATTTCTTCCCATCCGAATATAGGCCATAGGGTGAGAATATATACGAGAGGAGAGAGTTCATTCAACAGTATAAATGGAGGAAGGAAAACTCGCAACCTAATCAACAAGTTACACGTACAGTTCACCATCAAACTTACAGACTGATTTAAAAGCTGTGACTAAACTGAATTGAGAGAAAATTATCCTCCATTCTTCCGCTCAACGCCAATTATATATAACGAGGTTATTTTTTGACCAAAGACGTTTTAGGGTTCACACACAGACATATTGAAAACTCAAGGATGAAAGTTGAAGAATGAAACAAGGTAGTAATTAGTATATACATGTTTCAGATCAGGTGTATGTATGATTGTTGATTACTTGATAAAATGAAGCAAATCAACTTAGGAATCCTAAACAAACAGACTTATTTAGAAATCTCCCAAAATACAATTAAAAGTAATAATGCACATGCTGAGGATGATGAGGAGATTAAATAGGACAATGGAATGGGAACAAGAAACATTTTGGCTTGGGGCAAAGGACAGGATAAAGAGAAGGTGGGGAAAAAAGGGAAAGCGACAAGAGAGGATGTATCACATATGGACGTGTAGTTCAATGAACTTGATTATTTAATATATGGTGGAAATAAAAAAGAAGTGAGTGATATGAGACCAATTAAGTTACCATAAAGCAAAACAAAAGCTGAGAGGTTGGCAGAAGTTGGGGGCAGAGAGAAAAAGTTGTCTGATTTAAAATTACAAACTCATAGCTACATACACCAATATAGAAGAAATTAAATATCTGTATATATCTTCTCTGATCTTCACATATTTATTATATATACCATATATAATGACTTTATTTTTTGGGAGGTCAGTGGTTCAAAATGGATGTTACGTGTAGATGTAAATAAGTAGGGGTATGTATACATGTGATGGTGAGAGTGGAAGAAGAGGCAACAAGGTCGTAGTTAAGTAGGTACAAGGTGAAAGGAGTGGACCCATAACTTTTGTGGCAATATTGATTAGGGTTCTTTATACTCTTTGGTCTTTACTTCTCACCAAAACCCAATCACATTAGTTGCGTCTCCAGACGGGTATTCCCGCCAAGAGGAAAAATAAAAGAAAGAATCACATTGTAGATATCACCAAACACTCTCTTTTGTTTCTATTCAAACAAGGGGGGTCCACCTCTTTGTCGCACTTATGACTTAACCCCCCCAACATCTCTCTCTCTCTCTCTCTCTCTGCTTTACATTCTCAACCAACGACACAGCTCATTTCTTGTACTGATTTTAAATTCAAATCTTGAAAGTTTGAAAACTTTCAGTTTTAGTGGATATTGTGAATGTGATAATGTTTTGTATGGGAGTGTATTTTTGTCAGACTTGTTTCTGGCTTCTTGGAAAAAAAATATGTGGTGGTGATGATGATGATGATGATGAGGTAACTGGAAGGTTACGTTGTTGCTGTTCTGATGATTGAATATGGGAGCAAATACATGTAAAAAGTGATTTAGACCAACTTATAAATTGATTGCTATTTCCACAGTACACCGACGTACTTTCTCCTTTGAAATCCTTTTCAATTCCTGGCCTCTTTTGACACGTTCTAACTACATGGAATAAATTGTTTGAGTAAGAAATCTTATACCTTTCCCACTGTTCTCTTCCTCTCAAGTCATTATCTTCAGAAAAGAAATTCCAACTAAAATATATGACAAGTGCGAGACAAGCTCAACAAGCAAAGAGAGCTTCCATTACAACAATATTTGTGTGTATTGAAATATATAGATACAGCACGCGCGCACAACAGCCACAACGTCAGGGACTATACCCAGTCACAAAATCCCCTTTTGTATACATTACTTAATAATCAAGTACATAATTAATTAAATTTGTCACGCCCATACGAAATGGAATAAGCGGGATGAATAGTATAAGGAGGTAATGACCTTTGTGATCGATTACTATGATGAGATGTGTGCCACTTGTGGTTTAAGTTAATTCAAATAATCAACAGAATCAAGTTCCATTTTAAGGAACACAAAGTAAAGTACAGTCATGTACACACAAAAGTTGTAATTTCAGCAAATGCTGTTAGTAATTATTTACATGAGCTAGCCTTGGGTTAAATATTCAATTATCCGATTATTAATAACTCACGCATTGGGGATTTTTTTAACTTACCCTATATCAAGCTTTTGAAATGCTTTTGTTTAAAGACACGATTAATTCCGTGTCATCATCGCGATGATAACTTCCACCTTAGATTCTAGGATTCCATAATGTACTACTTTTCCAAATCTTGCATACTCAGGGGCATGCATTCAATTATAAGAGCATATACAAGTCCTTGCTAAATCTAACGGGAGAATTTTAACTTTTTCTTTAATTTTGAGTTTCTTTGCTCCCGGAATTGTAATGTACATATACATAAATATGTAAATAATAAAAAAAATTCTATATTTATTGTCCATGCCCCTTAAATTCAAGGTTGAAAAATGCCCCTTAAATTCAGAAAGATATTGATGGGATGCCGTGTTCACCTTTTCATCTTCAATTATATTTATCGTCTGTCCTTTTCTTTGGAGCCTTGCTTTAATTTTATGAAGACAGTAAAAAGTAAAAGAGGCGGTTCAACCCTTTGGACAAAAGGACGGTTCATTATATACAACACGCATGTATAAATACACACACACCCTATAGCATACTGTGTTTCAGATATTAATATAAAACATTAAAAAAAGAATGAGTTAAATGCAATATTCCCCATCAATTCCGAGTTGGACATGTTATTACTCTATATAAAATTGATAATGGGTCAACTTCATGAAATCTTACAAGACAATAAAATAATGAGGGCGATACCTTTTGTGAGTAATGAAAAAAGGGGAGGGAGAAAGATATCGTTATGCAAAACTCTTTGATGATCATATCGATCGTGTTGTGGACATTCAAGTACATATATTCTGACAAATTGAATAATACTCATAACAACACAAGTAGCTCTTTTTCTGTGGTTTTTACAAGTGTCGGTGCGTGGCAGATCCAATGTGCTTTCACTGGCCTGGCAGTGAAAAAAACCAGCCTGATCTGTTCATGTCTACTTCTGTAGTGACAACGTAACAAAAAGTTGTGAATTGTGGGTTTTCGTGAAAGAAAGACGCATGAAATAATAAATTCCCTTTGACAACATTGATCTCCACGAGAATATGACAGCTTCATTACAAAAGGAAAAAGAAACAGCTTTCATAGTAACCACCTCAATATAGAATATATCAGCAGCACCTACCCACCCCCTGCGTTGTTTTCTGGGTAAATATATGAATATCAGTTTCGTGAAAACAAAGTTCCAAACTTCAAAAATATTAGTCCTATTAACATCATACGGCTTCTATTTATGCGGCTCCTTCCCACGCCATAATAGTTCCTGATGGCGATGGACTACTTTCAAAGGCTGTATCTTATGCGGAAAAAAAATTACACACTTGTATCGTTCAGAATTTATATGTTATTTTATTAATTTATTAGTTATTCTGTGCCTTTCCATTCCAATGATGGGATTGCCTCACCCTTTAAAGAGTTATTACAGGTTCTTATATATATATTTTGGTCGTTCAATTCGTTTTCTTTCATTGTCAATTATTTTGTGTTAATCATAGGAAAAGGAAGTTTTTATTCTGCTCTTTGGTTATTCCATTTAGTGATCCTTTGGGCGCCATCAAAGATTATTGATGATAAGTTGATAACGTAGACAGTTTGAAAATCAGAGGAGAATTTATTAATAATTATATTATATATGTTCCTTTGTTTATATAAACATTGAAAGAAAGAAAGAAAATACTCCTATACTCTTGTTTACATAAGTCATTCTTTACATGTTTCACACATGCTAAGTCAAACTTAGTACTCATCTGGGATAACTTATTTTTGGGTAATAAGTGTTTATAAATCATGATTTATGGTATACGAGCTAAGTATATGAGAGGAGTTTTATCTCGATTTACGTAATAAGTGCTTATTGACCCCCAATAAACAATACCAAACACACACTCAAAAATTTCGTTAACTCGATTTAAATTTAACAACTTTTAAACTTTACTTATATTTAATATATAATACTCTACACATCATGAAAACAAAATTTACGTAATAATAATAAATAAATGGTATAATTACATGTAACTTATAAATTTGACCAGAATCGGAAGAGTAATTTATACATCTGAGAATAAGAGTTGTATAAGGTTTAACTAATTGTTGATGATGTGCTGATATGCTTGGTAGGTCTGATGCATACAGCCCAGGTGGGACCCTTATTGGAGGGCTCATGATTCATGTACACATCCACATGCACTTGACTGGGCCCTCGTCTTTTCCCCAATCACCATTACCATAACACTGCTAAATCTGTGAGGTTATTGGCATAGTAGCTGTATAACCTAATTAAAAGCTGGGAAATATTCATGATGGAGAAATTATCATAAATGATATTGTGGGAATTAACAGAGTATTTTGAGCTTGGAAGGCATTAAAGATGGTGCTAGCCTGGGCAGTTGGGTCTGGGCTGCTTGCCGATTTAATTGCGTTATCTTGGAAGTGAGTCATCCAACCACAAAAAATATCTAAATAAGTCGGAAAAAATAAATGGAAAATGTGAAAACGACAAGGAGATATTTAATGGAGAAAAAAGAGCTGTGGGATCCTTCCACCCCACCCGCTTCATAATCCCCCTCTTCTTTATCTTTTTCCCTTTCCCTCCTTTTTTTTTTATTTAATAATTAATTAAACTTTGTGGAAGAAGACGTTTCCTCGTTTTTCAGCTGTTTGGATCTTCTGACACACCTTATCATTTTCTTCATAATTTTCTTTTCTTTTTCAAAATAAATAATGCTTCTCTGAGCGCACACACCCATCTCTCTCTCTCTGCGGATCCTCCCAAAAGCTATTGATTTCTCATTCATCCCAGAGGGCTTGCTTGGCTGCATCAAGTGACTTTGAAATGAGGGGGTCAAATCAAAACAAGTTCCCCTACTTTCATCTATTTGCAGGTACTTCTTTCTCTCTCAACAGAAAAGAAAAAAAAGAAAGAAAAGACTCTCAACAAAAAGAAAAGGGGTTAATACGTAGGACATGTTAAATTCCCCCAGTCGCCCCGTCATACACAATTTTTAAGCCAGAATTCTAAAAAAAAAATTGTAAGCCTTGGTTTGAAGAGAGTGAGTGGATAAGGAGGTGAATAAAGACGGGTATCTTTCTCGCAAGTCTTTTTGAAGCCCATCTCTCTCTTCAACTCTTTTTTCCCCTTTTCAGCTGGGGTTTGGAGTTGCAGAGATTTGAGTCTGACAGTGAGCTGAAGGCACCGATACAATCCCAAACATCTATAGATTGAGCACATATACATATACAGAGAGAACGAGAAAGGGTTAGGTTTTCATACCTCTGTTTCTGCTGCTTTGTTTTCATGTATGTTTGCCTTAACCGTATTGCTTTTGGGGGCGAGTCTATGTGCGGGTGTCTCTCTCTCTCTCTCTTTCCTCTTAGATTTTGGGTCATTGTAACTCAAATTCTTCTTCTTTCCCCTTGCAGTGCAAAGACGATGATGAAGCACGTGCGCTCTCTATCTCTTATTTCCATCACAGGTACTTGCTAGTTATTACTGCTTCCTCATCATTAACTCGTATAAATAATCAATTCCTCTTCTTTTCCTTTTCTCTTTGTCCTCCTTCTCCTACCTCTTCTCTTATCCCTATACCTCCTTCTGCCTTCTACATCCCCACCTCTCTTCCGATTCCTTGCTTTTCTTCCACCTTCTTCGATTCACCGCCATCACCCTGAGCCTAGCTAACCCCCATCAAACTCTTTACATACATAAGAATTTTATGAATTTCGAATATGTGAGTTCATGAGCCCCTACACACAAACCTTTGGATCCTTCCATTCTAATTTGAAGGAGGGATCCATATCATTTATTCTTCTTGAGTCTTAACTGTTTTGTTTTTCTCAGGACTCTTCTAAGAAAACCGATTCTGTCACAGTGAAATTGAGCAGCTATAATTGCGCTCATGTGTGTGATGGAGTAATTCTCAAGGTTCAATTAAGGTAAGATTATACATGGTCTTTAATTTAACTTTAGATATGCATGGTATTTCTCCAAAAGAAGAGAGGTAAAGAGGTGATGAGACGAGGGAGACGATTCGTGAGTTTTTGAAGTATCAGTTTTGGTTGAAGGAGATTGAGTTTGAGAACCTAACTGAAGTGCTCTGTTTTCCAGTCAAGTAACGAGTGAAGAGATCGATGGCGACGTACTTCCATGGTAATTCAGAAATCCAAGGGCCCGACGGCCTCCAAACTCTTGTACTCATGAACCCAGGCTACATCCAGTACTCCGACACACCTCCTCCGCCGCAGCCATCGCATCCCGGCAACCTCGTCTTCCTCAATTCCGCAAACAACTCGCTCCCTCCCCAAACCCTACACCACGCGCCGCCCTCTCACACCCAACAATTCGTCGGCATCCCTCTCCCCGTCGCCGCCGCCTCCTCCCACGAGCCCACGCACCACTCCATGCATCCCCATCACGATGTCTCTGCTTTGCATGGATTCGTGCCCCGCATGCAGTACAACCTCTGGAGCACAGTTAACTCCAACGCTGCGGCGGCGGCGAGTGATACCCCACGCTCTCAACAGGGTCTGTCCCTCAGCCTTTCCTCTCAGCAGGCAGGGATGGGCTCTTTCCGGGTCGACCGGGACGTACCATCACAGGGTCAGGCACCAGGCATGTCAGGGGATGATGTTCGCGCGTCAGGTGGGTCATCGTCTTCGGTCTCTGGAGTTACTAATGGCGTTTCAGGGATACAGAGCGTGCTTCTGGGCTCTAAGTACTTGAAGGCAGCCCAGGAACTGCTAGACGAGGTCGTCAACGTCAACGTTGGGATAAAGAGCGAAATGGCCAAGAGAAGTAACAGCCAGACGAAGACGATTAAAGAGTCTCCCAAGGCGGCAAGCGGAGATGGTTCCGCAGCCGGAGAAGGAACCGCCAAGCCCAGTTCTGAGCTCTCAACCGCGGAGAAACAGGATATTCAGATGAAGAAGGCAAAGTTAATCAGCATGCTTGAAGAGGTATGTCACACCAATTGTTCTTTTTTTCAAAACAAGTTAAAAATTCGAGATTTTCTCATCTTTTTTATTAATGGATCGATCAAATTTAATCATTTTTTGTTGTTACTTGAAGGTGGAGCAGAGGTACAGGCAGTATCATCATCAGATGCAGATAGTGAGTTCTTCATTTGAACAAGCAGCAGGGATTGGGTCGGCGAGGACATACACAGCACTGGCACTACAAACGATCTCGAAGCAGTTTCGGTGTTTGAAAGATGCAATAATGGGCCAAATTAGAGCTGCCAACAAGAGCTTAGGAGAAGAAGATTGCTTCGGCACAAAAATGGAAGGTTCGAGGCTTAAATACGTGGACCATCATCTTCGCCAACAGCGAGCTCTCCAACAGTTGGGAATGATCCAGCACAATGCTTGGAGACCCCAGAGAGGATTGCCTGAAAGATCTGTCTCTGTTCTTCGGGCTTGGCTCTTCGAGCACTTCCTCCACCCGTAACCTTCTATCTTCATCTTCCCAATCTAAGATTCTTCTTTTTAATTTGTCAACTATATGCTGATGATGCCACTGGGTTGTTTTGTTTCAGTTACCCCAAGGACTCAGACAAACTCATGCTTGCAAAACAAACAGGGCTCACCAGGAGCCAGGTACTTAATACTCTTCTCTATTTCCAGCAATTCTGTGTCTTAAATTATAGCATTAACCAAGTTTACAATGCTGCAGGTCTCAAATTGGTTCATAAATGCGCGAGTACGATTGTGGAAGCCGATGGTGGAAGAAATGTACATGGAGGAGATGAAGGAGCAAGAACAGAACGGTGGGGAGGAGAAATCAAGCAAGAGCAGTGAAGATCCTGCCATGGCAGCCCCACAAGAGAGATCTCCTTCCTCTGCTACTGAACCCAAAAGCTTGAACTTCAAACATGACGTTTCTACAGATCCCAACACTCCAACAGTTTCAGTATCTACGCCGTCAACATCACCGGTCGGAAGAAATGCCAGAAACCGCCCAGGGTTCAGCTTCATGGGGACGTCAGAGCTAGATGGGATCGCACAACCGAGTCCCAAGAAACCAAGAAACCATGGGATTCTGCAGTCCCAAATTAACGTTGTTGAAGTGAAGCCTGATGATGCAGGGAATGGTCAAATCTCCATGAAGTTTGGGGATGAGAGGCAGAGCAGAGATGGGTACTGTTTCATGGGAAATCAGACGAACTTCATTGGGGGATTTGGGCAATACCCAATTACAGAAATTGATAGGTTTGAGGCAGAGCAATTCACACCAAGGTTCTCAGGTAATAATGGGGTTTCCCTCACTCTTGGTCTTCCTCACTGTGACTCATTATCAGCAGCAACACATCAAACATTTCTACCAAACCAGAGCATTCAACTTGGGAGGAGGATGGAGCTGGGTGAACCAAACGAGTTTGGCATAAACACTTCGACTGCTCTCTCTTCAGCTGCATTTGAGAATATGAATATGCAGAACCCAAAGAAGTTTGCTGCACAATTGTTGCCAGACTTTGTGGCTTGAATAAGACATTTTAATTATAACAGAGACTGGGGTCTCTCAATAGTATGGTAGGAGGGGGGACAGCGAGGAATTATCCGTGGTATTGTAAAGAAAGAAGGAAATTTTATGTTAGTATAGGTTTATAGTTTATACCCTGCAAAAAAACAAAAAAACCATTTGAGTTCTAAGATGGCTAGGCTAGCTTAGGATTTGAGATTATATGGTTGAGGATTGTATATTATTTTTGTAAGCTTTTGAAGATATGGGATAGATGGGTTGATCATGTCATAAAGTTCTTATTTGGGAAAATTACAAATATATTTTGGTTGGTGGTGTCTTGTGATTACTGATGATTATATTGTGCCCATCGTCCGTGAAGAGATCTGAACCCATTACCTTTTACTGCGTAGAAGAATCGCCAAGTGAACTTTTGTTTTTGAACTTAAAAACTGGCCAAAATCATTCCATGTGAAATGAACTCACCACCACCCGGAACAGGTATCAAATAAGGAACCCGTGATCGTTCAGAATAAGAATTAGAAGTTAATGAGATGCAGGTGCAGCCATGCATATATATCACGGAAAACATGAACAGTATCTCTGTTTGCAAGATAGTTGTGATAATTATTACAAAAGTTGAAACTATTGCACGGGTAGAATATAGATAGGACATGTAAAAGATTAACTAGGATTGATTCCTCAGAAGGACTGTGTCCTTAATTTGTAGTTTTTTATTAGAACTGAATAGTTAAATCACACCAACAAAATTACAAAGTTAAATTGACACATGCCATTAGTAAGAGTACTTGTAAGCACTCGTACATCTATTTTCGGTTTAGTCCTTACTTAATTACTTGTAAGCCAGTTAGTGTAATAAAATCAATAACAACGACCCTTAAAAAGTCCAAAGTCCAAGGACAACCACTTTGGTTGTTATTCCCTTATCTTTTTTCCCTTATCAAAGGCGTAATTCCCTGACCAAAAGCCTCCTAAATCTAATATATAAACATCCGAATTGCCATTTACGAAGACTCTTCTTTTCAAAGTATCACTCACTTTAATAATGAGCAGGAACGCAAATATAACTAGTCCTAAAGCAATCTGCATAAACTATATGCCGCAAAAAACAAAAAACAAAACAAAACGCCAATGCGCAAGCACGCGTAGATATCCAAGATCCTACGTAGATCTAGTTCTTTGATGGGCATATACTGCATCCGATTCTGATACGGGGGAAAGGATAGAAAAGGACAAAGATTAAATTGTAGTTTAACTAATAATGTAAGGGATAATGATGTTGGATAAAGGATAAGCACAAGCAAGCTCCACTTGTTCAAACATTTCTGCTTCAGCTAAGCAAATGCGGGTTTAATGCTATAATAATGCTGCTACTTAATATATAAATTATCATAGTTATCTACTACTGCATGAATGTAGGTGACTTGATGAACAAACAAAACAAAAGTCAAACCACGTGCCTCTTTTTTAACATCGTTATTGACTTCGGCCTCCTAACATGCATTCAAAATTTCATTCCATTTATTTAATAACAGAACCGGGTTCCGTAATCTTTTATTTTTTTTGTTAATTAGACCATTAGTGGGCCTTTGAAGGAGTTTCAAACAAACAAACAAACTACAGCCCAGACGAATCAACAGAATTAGTACAACTGCTTGCTGGGCGAAACCAATAATTCAAAGAATATAACATTCTTTACAGTTAGAAGCGCACTTATAAATGCTTTTAAGTGCATATGAATTTGATAAGAATGGAGATAACGAAATTTAAAAGATGCCTCCCACAAGAACAGTTCTGCCAAAAAGGGATTATGTTCTTAGTGGATTGACCAGTGAAAAAGACTGATGATGCGTCAAGTTGTAGTAGTTAGTCATATCATTGGCAACTCCCAGAAATGAGGTGGTCTTCTCTTCGAAACCTGGTACCGGTGACACCATGCTCCAAATGTTCCTGTCGGCTCTCGATACACGACACATTCAATTCCCAAGTCCTAACCATTCAGTCAGAAATTCTATTCTGGCAATCACTCTCTTTCAGTGCTCGTTTGTAATAGTGAATTGTGAGTACAGCAAGTCATCTGAATGTCTGACAGTGTGTTAGCCCAGGAGCTAGTTTCATAGTATCACGTCTGTTCTATTATAGGCGGTCATGTTTGAGGCACTCTTTGTTACTAAATGTAAGCATTCCCATCAAAGATTCGAAATTTTCTTTGTCATGTTGTGAAGTAGTAGTTCCTACTGCTAGACTCAACCTCTTTTGATAACACACGAATCATTTTAACCCTCTTTTACAAGTAAACTGATGTGTACTTCTGTCATTAAGGTAATTAATTAAACTATGTCTTAATTAATTATGCAGTTTAGGGTCAACCTAGATCATTTTTTCAATGAGCAATCTATGAGATTTTTTTAGGATTGATTTTTAAGTGACAAAAGATGCAATAGAATAGACCTAAACTGGAATGCAAAACACTACTACTTAAATGTAATTAAACTAACTAAATGCACTAATGCAGTTGACTCTAAAACCTATATAAGAGTAAGACTAATCTATATGAATTTGAATGCATTTTTTGGGGTTTTTTTATGAAAGATGAATTAAAATGCTAAGCAAAAGATTAAGAAAAAACAAGATAAACAACAAAGATTTAATTCAATTATGATGAGGAAGAGGACAACTTAGGATTCACGTGGAGTTAACTTTCTTGACCCAAATTAATTAATTAGACTAAAGAGAGGTTGATGAACGATTGAAATTAATAAATTTAATCACCTAATTGAAATAGGGGAAACCTTCAAGCTCAATAGCATTTACTCCACTAGAAAAATCATAATGAAATAAGGTGGTTAATTAAAATCATTAAAAACCAATCACAATTAATTTCAAAATAATTTTGGAAATCTTGTTTACAGTTGTCTAATTGAACAATTAGACAATTAACCAACCTAATTAAACAATCAAGAGGATAAACCAAATTGACAATTAAATCAATAATAAAAACTCGATTAATAATTCAATTGAAAATCCAAAGATTTGCAAACAAAAATTCCAGCAAATGTCTCAAACATAAAATATTCCAAATTATCTATCCAATCCAAAAGAGATATGTCTACAATTTAAAACTAGATGACTCTCAATTAATACAACTTAAAATCATTTAAAACTAAAAAATCTCAAATCTTAAATTAAAAAATAAAATAAAAGACGCCCTCTTATAATTTTCGAGTGTAAGCTTTTAAGCTTTTCGCTTCCTCGATGCGTCTCCCAAATCACCTTCTAGAATTGCTCAAGCTGTCATAAAAATCCTCCCTCCATCACGCCCCAAGTAGCACGTCACAGCCATGAAAATTGGAGATTGGAATTGAAGGTCGGGCCGTGGTTGTGTATCAGCATGTAAATTGAATGATAGATAAAGGGTGTGTTTGAATGTGAATAATAGGTGAAGGGTATATTTAAATTAACGATTAGATAAGTGGTTTATTTTCATTTTTATTTATAAAATTTTAAGATTAAAAAAAATAAAATTGAATAAAATGATTAATATTTGGATTGACGATTGAATAAATGATTTTTATAAAAGTGAAATATGTTTGATTTGGTTTTTGTGATATTTATAAAAAAAATGTAAAAATTATGAAAAATGAAAAAATTAACTTTGAAAATTTGACAATAGTAAAATACATAATAAAATTACAATTAAAATGTGAATAAATTAGAAATCATACAAACTTAAAAGTTTTTTATAAAGTAAAATATAACAGAACTAATCAGATCAAATGTTACATACAATTTGGTCTCTGACGGTGTTACGAACATGATTCATTTGTGTTGAATATGTATGAGCATCATTTGTCGACAATGGCTCTTGATCTTGACTATTATCTACATCAATATTCTCATATTCAGCTTCTCTAAAGTCCACATCAGTTGGAGAATCCCTAAATTTATGACTTGTCAATATAGTTTTATGATAGAAGAATCTTATATATGGGAATTGAGTGAAATTTTCCTTATTAATGGCCATGGACTCAAAAGAAGAGGGGCGGCAGACAGCACACCTACCCCCGAGGAATCCTCCTCTTGTATCATATGTCCATCTAGTTTTTATTATATTTTTCCTGTACTGTTTTTTCTTGGCCAACTCTTGAGTTACAAGCCATAAGATATGACAGGAAGCTTAAAAAAATAAGTCATTTTTATAGATAAGCCCAACGAACAAATCGTCAAACCAAATATAACAAAAAAATCAAAACCAGTGTATAATGTTTTTTTGTCCTCAAACACACGATTGACATAGACAAACGCCAAACCAAACATGCTAAAAGAAGGGGATCAATTGGATATTAGGGAAGTAGCAGTGGGTACGTGACTAAAGCAAAAGAATGACGAATTGATGATGGATAGAGAAGAACCTCCAGCAATTCAAGCATTTGCCCTCGTCTCCAGGTTCATTCCACATCCGTGAGTGTGTGATTTTCAGCGTGCGTCTTAGTGTCCTCTTTTCTTTGCCGCTGCTAGGTTAAATTTTATGAAATGAGGGGAGAGTTTTGGGTATCAACTTGAACCTATTAAAATTTAAGAAACCCAATAAAATTTTACCATTAAATTCTCTTTTAACTACTAAGTAAAATTATGTATCTTAGGATCTTCTAATATGCTTTTCCTTGCCCCATAAGAATTAAATAAAATTTTGATCTATTATATATCTGAAAATATTATTCAATCACAAGATATGCAATTAAAATATTAACAATTTAAGCCCAATGATCTCAATCAATTCAGATTTATATTATTTTCTAAAATTGGTTAACAATCCAAATTTTATCTAATAAATTCAAATTAACCTAAAATAGTTCCCAAAATAAATGAATAAAATGGGATAAAATATATAAAATTTAGGATTTATTATAAACTTACAACCACCGATTCAACTCTTTTTTTCTAAGCATACATATTCTTTTATTGGAGGTAATCCTGTTCGAGACACTGTCAGACACTAAATATGAGCACTCTTGACATCTCCGAATGAATATTCGAACTTTATTTTATTATGTTATGAGGAACTGGCCCCGACCAACCGTGTTGGTTAACTCTTTTTGTTTTAATACGGACAAAAGTTTAACTGATACAACAAGCCCGAGACAAATATATTGGGCTCAGGCCCAAAATAGAATGGACTCTCGTTAGATACAAATGGGAAAGCAGTGGATCTAAGTGAATCAATGCCCACCAACTAGTTTTGCCCAGCCCATTGAGCCAATTAACCTATAAAATTAGTGTTGCATATTATATTGAGCGTATTAGGCTCAACAAATGTGCTACCCACCATGCCAGTGCAAACCGTGGGTCGGATTCAGATTAGTCAAGGTGAAGCTCTGGATACCGGGTGGGCTACCAAAAAACAAAAGAAGCGCTTAATTACAAATCATGCCTTAATCCCAAGATTAATAGTAAGAAATGTAATGAAACATTTGAAGCTAATTAGAGTCGATATGGGAAATTATGGTACAGTTTTGTTTCGTTCTTTCTTATCAACTTATTATCTGTATCCGCGTCCCACATGGACCTGATATTTTGCTCTTTTTGTTTGTTCCTGGGTTGAAATTTTTATGTTTTGTTTTTTATTATTAGGTCTAAGTCTTTGCCTTTGACGTAATTTTTTGTTAGCATCTGTGTGATTAGAGTTTTCTTTCTTCACAGTCAAATATTCGTTAGTAAACTTTAAGGGCACCGTTATCTTAAAAAAAACAAAAAGAAAAAAGACAAAAGACAAAAGACAAAAGTTAGCCTCACCAACTACTTGATATAACAATTTTACAAGACGTATACATTATATATCTTACTAAACATCGAAGACTTGAGCATATTTATGAAGATAGAAGAAACACTGAGCAAGTGTATATGTTAAACCTCCAATGCCAACCTGGAGGATTAAAAAGAAACATTTTCAAGGCATAGATAGAAAGTATGCATATAATTAATATTTAGACATGTTTCAAAAGAATGCGACGTAGTTTGTGTGTGTGTATCCAACATGAGACTGAGACCACATGTGTGTCTGGATCAGTAGATGAATAGAACAAGGACAGAGAAATTCCTACCATGTAAATACCTAGCATGGAATGGCGAGAGGTTGAAATAGGACAAGACAAAAATGAAAGGATTGTGATAATTTTGTTGTTTTAAGATTGTAGAGTTGAATGAGGGAGGAAAGTGACAGTCAGAAACGTAACGAGCATTAAACTGTCAAACAAATTCCTTTTGATCGCACAATAACAAGGTAACACACCGGCTTTAATGTTTTTGAAAGAGTTGACTGACATATACATAAAGCAAAGTAAGAGTAGAGAGAAGCAGTCGCCTGCAATGGAATGGTCATTATTGAAAAGGAGACAAGTTGGAAGAAGTGGGTGTTTTTGTGGGGACTCGCAACTTAATAAGCAGAGAGGAGGGCGCGTTGCAAATAGACAACAAGGTTGACTTGGAATTACGAATCATCAAGAAACAAATCAAGATCATGGAGAATATTACGATCTCGTGGGATTCAAAATGACCAGCCGGCTTTGTTGCCCCATCTAGATCCATGTAATCCCTACTTGCACGCCATTATTCTCCCTTTGCAATTATTTTCCCCCATTGATTATTTCTCTATATCAATGAAAATAATTCAAAACGTAGTTAATTAATTAATGTTATCTTTTAAAGTTTGAATGTCGAAGAAGTAGTTATATATGCTTATACTTTAGTTGGAATGACCAATCGTTATATTTCTCCGGTCCTTAATATAAGACATATTTTAAAAGTTAAATTAATCTTAGTCTTAAATATAGGATACAGTTTTTTTATTTGCCGATCTTTTCCTAATTTACTCATATTGATGATTTCTTTTAATAATCAAGGAGGAGAAGGGAATAGGGGGATTAAAGAAAATGACTAAGGTGTTTTAGAAAATATATGTCATATCAACTAATTTAACTAATTTTTTAATCTAATCAAATTATGTAAATATATCTTATATTAAGGATAAAAAATATAATTAAATTTCTCTCTTTTACGTGTGCTTGTAATTCATAGAATTGCATGTGATGTGATTACCGATTACTACTTATTAAAACAAGGAATTATACCTTCTGACAAAGAGCTTGCTCGCTTTTTTGTCGTTTAGTTAGCTCACCCGGTAATTACGTGTATATTATGGCAACTAGTTGTTTCACAAATATTCAACTAATTAATGATTGGCTCGTTTATTTCTTCTGCGCCCCTACCGGAGAAGGAAAGGACATTGGAAACTGAGGGATTTCAGGCGTACTCTATTGATTCGTCGAGTACCCACACGAGATCAAAATATCGGTATGGACTCCGATTACTTTCATACGGTAGATTCACCATTGGAAGAAAAGAAAAAAATAGATAGAGAAGTTTTTGTGGAAACTTTCTATTGGTTTTCCAACCGCCATCCACAAACCCATATCATTCCTTATAATATGTATGGATAGTTACTTTTATTTGAAATTTGAATTATAAGATAAAACTTCATATTTGGATCCATATTATTTCTTATTCACATAATAACCCCAAGTAAATTGGGTTTGGGCCCTGATTTACTAAGGGTGGACCAGGCATATTCTAATATTTCCCACTCACACTTGGTGGATCAGATTTTGTGGGTCAAATTTCTTTCTCTTCTATTCTTCTTTTATACTAGGTGTTCTTTCATAACCGTGTGAGCATGACGTCTCCCTTTAGATGTCTTGTACTAAGAATCCCTTTCACAGATATTAGCATAAAACAACCTTACAGTGTAGCTTAATTATATTAATATAATGCCTCTGATGTCCTAGATTTTTTTAACCCATATACCCTTTTCTTATAGCCAATCTAATCCCTCTTGAGTCAAGATAAAACTCAGATTACTTTACTCAGATGCATAGTGTCCACACTTGTAAAATTACCCAAGTAACATCATAAGGAATCGGTCTCAAACACAAGCATAAGTGTGTATATTCCAATTAATCTTCCTTTCGCCCATATATCATTTCAATATGAATAAACTGCCTTCCTAACATAATGCCTTTAGATCGCATTGATCATGATCATAGGAAAAATGTTAAAGTAGCAGACGTTGAAACATATCTCTATGATATTGTCAAAGTCAAAGGACATCTTGAAAGGGTTAATCTTTCTGGAACTCACACAACAATGAAGTAGATATCTATTCAATTGCTTCCCATTTGCGGTTTTTCTACATATGCGGTATGAATCGCATGTTATAGTGTTACTCTTATACTTTAAGAGCGTATGTCGATTTGATCTTACCGTTAACAACCTACATACTTAAGTTTAGACATGCACAGTATTTAAACCAAAATTCTTTAGCTTTACTCACATGATGTCGATTTGAAGAATTTTTTGTCTGGCTACATGTATCATAGACGTGGGTTTCCATGATTCGATCCATATTTATAATCATGGATCTCATCCTAACGGGCTGCACTGATAAGTCGAGGTGACATTTAGTGTGTATTTCTTCTCTATCATATTAGCTTTCTTGCTGCTTTATTGGTGAACATATATGTCTCATCTATGCACACTTCTCCTAGTGTCAAAGGTGGTCACTTGTGTGAGAAAGTTGACCTCATCAACCTGTACGACATACTAGACATTGTATACTTTTGCATACGCACAAAAAACTATAATGAAGTGTCTATACTTCACTTCCTATGCATGCTAAAGGGCTCATCACGCTCTTCATGTATTTCTAACAAGAATCACATTTTTGTGTTTAGTCTTGATATGATACTTAGGGTCTTTTACTCAAGTAATGATTGTAGTGTTTTCACAATATATTAACACTGGATTTGAATTATCACTTTCAAATCATAGATATTTTTGCAAAGATCATCAGCCATATAGCCACCTGTACTGTCATAGTACATTAAAAATGCAGATAATCATTATGTGCCCTATGTAACACCTCAAATCAAACAGTCAAATACTTAACCATAGTAATTCAAATATCGCCAATAAGGATGTTCAACATCCAAACCATTAAAATATAAATCAGTTCAAATAAAGCCCAAGTCACAGTGTTAAATCAAATCCTCAAAATATTTCCTCAAAACAAATTAAAATGCGGAAGTCTTAGGGTCATGGCAATATAAATGACATAACATGAGCTCTAGGAGCACAAAAGAGCCTCCAAGGCTCACTCCATAGGTGCCTACTCTTGCTCCTTACTAGAACAATCACCTGAAAATGTTAATATATAGGGATGAGATTCCACGTTTCAGTAACTACTGAAAGTTTCTACCGTACACAAGCAAAATCTCATATGATAAAAAGGAACTGATTACATATATATTCATATATACCATAATTCTCATACAAGACAACAATAAGTTTAATCACCATTATATCAATCTATATTTTCATCACAACATGTAATATACAATTATGCAATATGTAAGATGCAACCTCCCTTATATCACCGTCCATCCTTATTCCGCTGACTGGAACCATAGGCTAACACATAGTCCAACAGAAACCCATCCATTTGACTGGATTGTCTCAAGCTCACCAGTTCTTAAGATACACCTGGCCAAAGGTGTAGAGCTTAAGTCTAGACTATGGCTCCCCTCCTTAAAAGAACACAACTAAGGAGGTGTCACATGTCCCACAGCTCCAATGCAATCCCGACCAAAGGAAAACATGGAAGAAGGGGCCCTAACAAATGCCATCCACTGTGCACCGAGTGATGGCGTACCACGTGGTAAAAGATCTCAACATACAAATTCCTCCTTACTCCAACCCATCACAAATGCAACCGCCATGATAGTAATAAATAATATCATTAAAAGACAATGTACAATAAATCATGCTTCCATTCTTATCCAATATCACCATATATTCAAACATGCTAAAAAAAAAGGAAATATAATTCAATAATACATCAATTATCATTAAATTATTAATTATTCGAGTAAAATGAGTTATAGAGGAATTTACTTATAATACTACTTATTTGAGAATTAACAATACATACACATATAATTCAATCCATTTTTCTTTCAAAAAAAAAAAAGAAGATAGTCATTCACAATCATATACAATTCACAAGTATATGGAAGAATATTCAGAATTACCTGTTACTCCTTAATCTAAAAATAATTACCAAAGAGTTACTCCAAAGCTCTTAATGAGACTTTACACATTGACAAACATAAATTTCTGTCAATATGACAAATAAAAGCTAACCTAGTATTGTTACAAAGCTACTGGAAATTTAGAGATTTTATATTAAAATTACTTTGATTAAGAAAGTTGATGTCAAAATTAGATACTAGAAGGGATTAACAAAATTATCTTGTATAAAATGTCAAAAAAAATTAAAAATCATTTATATATATAATCGCTCACGTGGCTGTGGCTAAAACGAAAGAGATTTTGTGGAACTCAGAGAATAGAAAATATAGATAGCTATCAAAATTAAATGGGCTTTTGTTTTTTTGTGTTTTTGCAGTCAAATTAGTTGATACAAAGTGTCAGTGTGAAGAAGGAATATGGCCAGAATACATATTGAAGAGAGTCATGTTTGTTAAAGGAAGAGGCAAAATAAAAGTAGTATACCCAACATATAACATATATTGTGACAAGACGTTGGTGTGAGAGGATAATTTAGTTCAGAGAAATAATGAATGTTTGTGGTAGGAGTGAATAAAAAAAAAATATTTACTTGCTCTTCCAAAGAGAGATAAATGGAGGTGGGGTCAAGAATTAAATACATAAACATAATGAGTATTGACAGTTTTGATGGAGAAAAAATAGGAATGATAAGACTTGCGAAAAGATAAGATGAGAAGCCATTGAAGGGATATGAACTTTTCATTCACACACACATATATATATATATATAGTTTTTTTTTGGACAATATATATATATATAGTTAACAAAGCTAAACAGAAGAGTACAGAGAACAAGAGGGTGAAATGAAGGAAGAAGAGAGATACCTGTGAGACTGCGTATGTGCGACGGCTGAGAATGAGAAGTGAAAAGCGAGAGGGTTTATATAGAAGAGATATTAGGGTTTGGGTCCGACCCTCTTATAAAAAAATAATTTTTTTAATAATAAAGTAATATTCAAAATGCTAGAAACATTTTTCTTTTTTCATGTTACTGATTTGAATAATGAGGTGTTTTTACATACACCCATTTAGTTAATATAATTATTTTAAGGAGGTATTTTATTTGTATTATTTTATTTCTTAGAGATTTTTTTTGAACTTGATACTACTTTTTAAAATATTAATTTATTATATACTCTTAATTAATTAAAACTTAAACTACAACGAACTCTAAGTGCTAATAAAAATTAGGATGTTACACCCTAAAAGTATCTCAAGACCTGTTGTGGAGACATTTCATGTCTCCCACAATAGTTATACTAGTACCAATATACAAGTCCTACCACAAAACATATATATAATCTTGTACACATCACTGCGTACAATAGACTATCAAAAGCATTGCATGGAAACCTTTTTCCATTTTCTATGTTGTTCAGGGGCAAATATCAGGACTCAAAAATAATTATTGAAGCTACTGGGGTATCTAAGGATTTGCATTCACTCATATAGAAATTGCTCAAGGATCTCCTAATATAATTCCCTTGTTATAGAGAGGATTCTCCTTAAGCTATCTCATTGGATCTTAAGTCCAAAAATATGCATTGCTTCACTCATGTGTTTATTTTTAAAATTTATGAGTACCATTCTTTAACATGCACTACTAGATTCAAACTGTTTTTGGCCAATAATATATCATTTATTTAAAAGGATAATATTAAAAATTACTTGGCAATGATTCTCTTTAACCATTAGAAAACTACATTAGGTTATCTCTCTTACGAAACCTTATGTATCACTTTCTGGATGATTGCTCCAATCCATAAAAGGATCTCTACAAAAAACATATGAGGTTATCCCTCTATAAAACCTCAAATACCACTTCTAGTGAAATCTAATTATCATTACAAATAGATTTCATCATCCATATCACCACTTAAAAGGTGTCGGTTTTACATCCTCTTGATGTATATCTAAATCCAAACAGTAAACTGTTGCCAAAATAAGTTTGATTAAAACACATAACATGTAAGATGAAAGCCTTCCTATTATGCTCGCCCCTTTGCAATCAAATGATTCTTGTATTTGCTAATTGATATATCCACTCTTAATCTCTAGTCTTTAAAATTGACTAGTTTCAAGCCTCTTATCTTGGATTAGATCAACTAATTCTCAAACATGATTCTTTCTCAATGAATCATCACTTCCATTACTTTCTTCCATTTTGCCTTTGCAGGAACCTTGTATAGAACACGGATTTATCTTCTAGAGCGGCCATGAATTCGTTTCTCAATTTCTCTTCCTTATTGGAGCTTTCTGCTTCTCTTGTTTAGGTCTCTTTATTGACCCTTCTGAGCTTCCACTCATAAAGAAGATTGAGAATCACTAGCTGGTTCTATACTGCCTTGTCTATGTGTCTCCTAAAGTGACACATAGTCATCATTTTTGCCCTTATTTGAAAATTGATGCATAATAAATGTGGAAGCTTTTAGTTCTTTTTAGTCACAACTCCATCTTTTCACTTATGAATAATGAAGATGTCACGATAATAAGCTCCCACTTACAATCATAATGGGAATGTGCAATAAAAAGTGAAGATGTCACTCTAATGAGCTCGAAATATGCAACCGACCCTTATGGTTTGCACTCTTATAGTCTATGGAAAGTCAAATCCAATTGACCACTTTAAAGGGGCACATGGTTAAGTTCAATACCACACACACTTGATGAAAACAAATATGTGTACTAATTCACCAAAAGTGGAACTTGATACTCTCCCACTTATATTTGGTGGGTTAGCTTGAACCATCACATACATAATTGTGTCTCGTAATGTTTCATTACACCTTTCAATAACTCTATATGGCGGTGGAGTGCATCAGATAGTTAGCTATCTAACTATCTTTTTCTGTCACAGAGCTTATTTGATCATTCACAATCTTGATTAGTTCATACATAGGATCTCAAAGCTCCTATTTAATTGATTCAATTGATCTCGCAATTTATTCATTCACAGTCCAAAATTCTTAAACTTTAGGCTTATGTGAAATCAAACAAGTATAATCATACCGTGAACAATCCTTAACAAGAATTATAAAATGTTAAGCTCTGTGCCTTGCCCTCATACACAATACCAAATTTATCATAGTGGAAAAATCGTAATGGAAATACAGTCATTTTCCCTTTAATATAAATCTTTTCATATTACTTTACTTGCCAAACTATCACAAGAACATTTCCACATTGAAAATTAAACTTAGCAATCCTCATTATGCTAATTTTGGTAGTAATTTCTATGTTCTTGTCTAGCATGATGTGTAATCAAGTCAATACTTGAATTACAGAGAGTGGTAAAGCAACTAAGCATAGAGAGTCACCAACAATGCTCAACTTAAAGAAATCTCATAAAAGGAAAACTGAATCAGAACTATATATAGGTGTCACAAAATCATGAAAATTTAAATAAGTTGAACCCATAATCTAGATGGCATGAGATAACAATTTAGTCTTATTTGAACCAGTGCGTGAAGTACACCACAGAGAATTAAGGTTGTTCCACTACATAAAGTGGACTTATAGATGCTTACGCCTTTCACCTCAATCCTCATGTCGCCACCAATGCTAAGCTTTTTGCTTAGATTTGACAATAGATAACATATTATAAATAACTTCAATCCCTATCATCATGATTTATAAAGCTTATATCCTTTTACGTTCCCTTTACTTAGAACAATTTTTTATAAATGGATATTTCTTTAGCAGGAAAAGCTTTTAACCTTACTTAGGTTAGCTTTCTGCCAGGAGAATTTCTTACCCTTTTTTGAATTTAGGGTTGTCTTTCTATCTTTTTTTTTTAAATCTCTTACCCTTCCCTAATGTTGGATTTAGAGTACGGAGAACTTGGCCTCCCCTATGGGGTAAGCCTGTCTAGAGCGCTCGCAAACCTCTAGACATTCATTTTTAAGCACCAAGTACTTCAATACATCATTAAAAGTAATAATATTTTTACTATGGGTCATGCTGACTTTCATGAGCTCCCACTTGGAAGGGAGGATCTAGATAAACAAGACGCACTTATTCATTAGACAATACGTGTTTAACTTCTCTCAGTTTCCTTGTCAAGTTGGTTAACTCACGTAGATATTGTCTCTTAAGGGTGATTGAAGTATCTCAAAAGATTATCTTTAAATGTAATTCACATAATCTTGCTATTAGATTTCTTACACATTTGTATATGCATTTATCAAGTATAGCATACGCAGGGTAATTTATGCTATAAAGTTTCCCTTATCACGCCATGTTGGACTGATAACCTCTTATTTACTGAGCAAATCCTCAATTTTAGTGCCATTTGACCTAAGTCAATGGCTTTACAACATCTTCTATTTATACGAGACCTTTCAATATCAGATATCACAATTGTCCCTATTTAATTTGTTAATTATGTTGTTATTTTTTGTAGCCTTCCTTGGCTTAATCATTAAAATCATCCCACATGCAGGGTTATTCACAATTGATTTAAATTTAGAATGTCCTTTTATAGTACTTGGGGTGTTCAAAGTGTCCTGGTCCCGGATATTTTGATCCCAGAAAATTCTGTCCCGGGCGGGACCTAGACCGGGATCTATTGGACCCGGGGCCGGGCACACACCTTGTGATCTCGGTTCCCATTTTTTTATTTTTTTTAAATTTTTTCCTTAAAAACTAAGTTATTATTTTATTTTTGTATTTTTTATCCCATAATTTAAGTTATCATTTGATAAAATGTGTATCATATATTTAGTTAGAGTTAAATTGTATATATCGTGATACTAATCCTAACTATATAATGTATAAAAATAATAACAAAAATGATGATGATGATGATGATGATAAAATGTTATTCTTCAATTCTAGATTAATTTGTGTGATTATTATGGCCTTATTAGGTGTTAAATAATTACTTTAAACACTAGATTATAGAAAATTTAACTAATATAATAATATATTTTCAATTTAATTTTAAAAAAATGGGATTTTCTGGTTTGATCCCAGTCCTTCTCAGGATTATCGAGACCGGGACCGGGATGCAATTTGCATCCCTGCCAAAATTCGGGGCCGAGACCGGGAGTGGGGGATCTCGATCTTGGTCTCAGATTTGAACACCCCTATATAGCACATTGAAGTATACAATGTCATGTACTTGTATTATTCTTGACTAGAAAGGTAATAACATCATTAGATCTATGATTAGGAGAATACGTTTGTATCTCCCATAACATAAATTCCAGCAATGTCACTATCATCTATCAAGAATTTCATAGAAGTACTTCACATAATATGTTCAATTATGCCTATTAGAATGCTCGATTTTTGAAACCTCCTACTTAGATAGAGCATATGAAACTAGCTCCCACTTAGATGGAGTATATGATACTCTTAGAAGACTTATTTTCTAAGAGCTTCCACTAATAAAGAGTGTTTGACATTTACTTCTTCATGTCTATTAGAGCATTATTATGTTCATAATGTATTATTATCAGGGAATTTGGGATAATTCAATAGTTTTCTTTGGTTTCATATTCATCTCATTTCTTCATTTGGGGAGAATTTCCTTTGTTTCTCAAACTCAATTTGATAAAGTTGATAATAACCATTGTTTTTTAAGGCTAGAAGAATTTTATGTCCCATGTTGTTTTAATCATCTTCCAGAGTTTCTCTATTTTATTGAAGAGATATTTCAAAAGTCCTATGCAATTTTTCCTTATTTCTTCAAGGAAACATCAAGTAATATTTGCTTTCAAGTCTTTTTATAGTTTCTAGTGTTGGTTGTTGAACTGGGCTCAAGGCTCCTTTTTACTCTTGAAATAGGCTCTTTCTTCTAAGATGCATCACTTTCCTAAATCTCACGATGATTCGGAGTTTTGGTTTTAGGAAGTTTTTCCATTTGACACTACTACAAAATATAGATTTAGCGGCGCTAATCTTATGGCACTTCTTCAAACAAGTGCCAAAGGAGACTTCTATGTTTTTTTTAAAAAATACATGTGATAGCTATGACACTTTCTTGATCAAGCGCTACAACTGTCAAATACCTTGTATGACGCTTGCCTAGGGAAGCACTATACAAGGGTTATTTTTTTAAAAAAAATTAGACCCCTTATATTGCGTTTACCCGAACAAGCGCCATAGCTGGTCTTATTTTTTATAAAAAAAATATAGGCCTTATGGGGCTTGCCTAGGCAAGCACCATAACTTTCAATAATTAAAAAAAAAAAGAAGAAGAGAAGTTAAGGCAGTTGGGTTAAAAAGTCAAGGCCTTCCATGACACTTGATTGCCATTGTAGGCATTATTAGCCTTCAATGACGCTTAATGAGTCAAGCACCATTGAAGGCCTTTACATTATTAACCTTCAATGGCGCTTGATTCATCAAGGGCCATTGAAGGCCTTGACTTTCTACCTTAGCATCTTCTTCTTCTTTTGATTATTGAAAGCTATGCAAGCGCCATAGCTTTCCTCCCCTGTTTTATTTTAAAAAATTTGTTCAGCTCGCCATATATTTTCTTTTTCATATTGTCACTTATACGTACAGATCTAGATGCAAAATTTATCGTTCTGTTACCTAGGTCTCTCATGTTTGAAGAAATACGCAGTCTAATGCGATTGAAAAGCTTACACCAAAGCTTGTCGTACTAGAGAAAATAAGTGCGACTGTGGTACCCTCTTCTCTAAGTACATACTGAATTCCCAAATCTCAGAAGCTTTTTTCTTCTTATTGTCTCATCCTATAGAAAATCTCTTGTAAGTATTTTTTCTTTTTTTAATACAGAAGCTTTCATCGATTGACACTATAGTTTTATTTTTTATATTTTAAGTTTAAAATCTGTCATGAAATTTAGCTTGTAGTTTTATGTATACTCATAATTTTTTTAGGTATTTACTTGAAATTACAACTCTCTCTTGTTAAACTTCATATATAGTGTAAGTTTTTTTTAAATTTTGAGCTTACAAATATAATTTTATTAGTTGTTACTAGTTTAATTTGCTCAATGTAGTTCTCTTTTTGGAGTTATTTTATTCTGATTTAGTTTTATTTTGCTCATTTTGCTATGAATTTGTACTGTAAAATACAGAGTTCATTAAGGAAAAAAATTACCTAAAATTATTTTTTTTGAAAAAGAAAATTTTCTATGGCGCTTCTCCATAGGAAGTGATACTTCCTATGCACTTCTCCAAAGAAGCGGCATAGGAAGTGTACACTTCATATGGCCCTTTTTTGAGGAAGCACCATATAAAGTTAATTTTTTTAAAAAAAAGAAACAAGCTATGGTGGTTCCATAGATTTAAAAAGCATCATAGCCTTCTTTTATAGCGCTGAAAGGTTTGACGCTTCCCAAACGTCATAGTATTCTTAAAAATAAGTGCCACTTATTTTGTTTTTTCTAGTAGTGTGAGATTCTCTTTCACTATGATTTGACACTGTCTCTTTAGTATCAAATCCTTACTTTCACCTCTATGAGGTTTCTTCATATATAAATCTTGACTTTTACTTCTTAAGATTCAAGAGATTCAGATTTTTCTTTAGATTTATCTTCCGGATTCCTTTCCGATCACACCTCTTATTCAATTTTAGGTTCTAATGAACTTTAATTTGAATCATTTTTCTCTTGACCCTCTTTAGGATCTTCTCCTTCTAGGCTATGTTTCAGGCTAAAATTTAAATAAGAAAATCCATCTTTCATCTATTACTCAGAGGCTCACATTACCCTAAATAATTTAGGCTTGGATCATCATTTAGAGGCAGCAACAAATAATTTTCTCCTTTTATAATCCACTACAAAGTGGTTTATACTTAGGAAAATGTTTTTCAATATAGTCATCATCCAAAAAGAATAAAATCTTTGGTTCAGCGCTTTTAAAACTCTCGAAGTTCATATTCATCTCAAATAAAATTATTATGAATTATTAAAAATATTTTAGGATTTTTAAATGAATAAAAATCATTATAAGTAGCATGGGAAGCCTAAAAAATGGATCCAAACTTCCTTCAAAAAATACAAAACATACATGAAAATTAAGAGCTTAAATTTAGGGATTTTTAGAAACAAATCGCGTCTCAATTAGAGCTCAAATGCACCTTCACGCACCCCTAAAAAGAGGAGGAAGAGAAAATTCTGAAAAAATTGAAAAATCCAGACGTATCCCACTTTGACCACTTCACACGCTGCCACGGAGATTCCAAAACATTACACGAGCCTACAATCCAGATTCTAAGTGCTGAGAGTTCTCAGATGGAGTCTGCCACATAGCCATAGGATCTTCCACCAACTCTTACGCGTACATGGCAATTTTCTTGTTTTCTTTTTAAGTTTGCCAGATTTTGTTTTTTTTTGTTTATGGGTTAGGTTAGCTCTATAACTCGACCTTGGCCCGAGTCCATCACCTAGGTTTTTTTTAAATCCTGACAAAACGATGCCGTTTTGGGAAGAAGTAGGTCTCCTTCAACCTCTAGCCGGGTTATGACTGACCTAGTTACAGCGTGGGCTGGGTCCATTAGACCTGGTTCCTTCTCTCCTCTATATCTTCATAGTCTGACGTCCGTTTTGAGCATTCTTGATGTCGTGTTCTTCATTTTTTGATGCTTTACACTATAAGACTAATTGCATGGCCTAAAATCTCTATTTTCAAATGACCCAATTTGAAATTAACCCCTTCTGTTTCAGTTTTCTCGGCATGTTGTTTTGTTCTATGGTTGTGACACCCTCTTTCCATATCTCAAAGATATATATAGATACACAGACATAGGCCATAAATCCAGAATACAAAGATACATACATATATATATATAGGATTTGCTAAAGAAAACATAATCAAAAACTTCACTGGAATAACCAAAAAAATAACTATAAAGTGCCGAGCATACCATAGGAGCATTAAAGCAAACTGTCTTAATGTGTATATCAAATTTGCATTAATAGATAAGCAAAAAATAGCCTCTGTATAATCACAAGTTTGAAAAAGAATAATGTATATACTTGAGCATGCTTGATCATGGTATTCATAACGGTTAGCACAACAGAAAATATATATATTATGGCCTCAAGAAAACCATATGCTCTGATACCACTAAAGGATTTCGGGCGTACCTAGAATCCATCGACTTACTGGGTACCCACATGAGTTCGGAGCACTGATATGGATTTCGATCACATTTGTTTGGCAAATTCATCATTGGAAGAGAAGAGAAATAAAGAGAGAAGTTTTTGTGGAAGTTTTCTATCAGTTTTCCAACTGCCATCCACAAACCTATATCATTCCTTATAATACGTATGGGTAGTTACTCTTATTTGAAATTTGAATTATAAAGATAAGACTTCATATTTAGACCCATATTATTCCTTATTTACATAATAATCCTAAGTAAACCAGGCTTGGGCCCTGATCCACCAAGGGTGAACCAGGTATATTCCAACAGAAATTATAAACCATATATACATGTGTGTGAAAAGAAAATCTCCACCGTCAAATATACACACATACATATATGTAAAAGATCACTTTTATATATATATATATATATATATATATATATAATTTAGAGGAACACTCTGTGTCTTTTTTTTTTCAGTAGAGGAACACGCTGTGTCAAACTTTAGGTATAAGATAAAACAATGGGTCGAGGAGCAAATTTAACAATCATATTTTTTTTGCCAATAAGAAATGCATTAATCATGAAACCGTAAGTACAAAAGGCTGTGTGTTAAGAGATAGAAACTAAACAAGCAAACTGAAGCAACAAAATAGAACAAAAACTAAAACATAAGCTAGAACAGATGCAAACATAAATAAAGCAACCAAATAAAACAAAATAGTAACGATATAAGTCCAAGCAACAAAGCCAAAAGAGCATCTTCCAAGCATCCTTCAGCAGCAATATCTGCAACTAAAGCGAGGGTCGCAACACCCAAAGTGAAGGGCAAGACCCATTTGTTGAAGCTTTACTAGTACTCAAGACTACTAAATTTGCTTTTCTGGGAATCCACTCACAAGAAGGGTTCCTGATAATTTCCCTGAGATGAAACAGTTTTCAAGGAGAGAATCACAGCTTTGGCCTGATGAAACCAACTATTGATTTACATTATAAACAAATACTTATCTATCCAAATCGAGATGTAAAATCCCTGGGTGATCATTTGAGAGCCAACCAATGGAATCCCAAACTAATAGACTAATATTTCTCCCAACAATCAGAACACAGGCACAACAAGATATGATTTTTCTAAAAGCAATATAACTATTCTCAAATCCAACCAAATTAAAGCATAGATCCTCCCATAGTTCCCATATTAACCAAGCCACAAAAACTTTCATCAACTCATATACGCAGATAGCATGACTCAACAGATTTAAACCAGCTCCAATCAGAGCCAAATTAGCATATGATGGTTTCAATCCTGAATTACCATAAGTGGAGAGGCTAAAGAGATAGAAAAATCCACTAACCTTAGAACCCATATTGCATAACGATGGCTTCAAATGCTTCTTATCCAAATACCTCTTCTCCTCCATCGTCAGCACCGTACCCTCGGTCTGGGAGTGCATTTGCGTCGTTGCCTTTGGCTTCCTCAGAATAGCTAAAAAGCCTCGAGAACCCCTTATTAATTGATTTGTCATCACCTTACAGTCACCTGTGATTCTTGTCAACACCGTTAAGCTCTGATGTCTCATACGCCGCTCATCCACCACAGATCTCATCATCAAAGGCCATGGGGGCACCTATCAGAGGTCGTAGTCGGAGGGCATCTCGAGGGAATAATGCTGGATCACCTCCTTGCCTTTGGCCACCCTACAACCTTGCTCACCTACGCCACTACCATCGGATGCTACCTAGTCAGTACAGCCACCAGCCACAACATAATAAACCATCCAAGACACTCCACCAGAAGGAGAGAAGAAGCCCTACACGAAGAACAGACTGACCGCCACCCTCACAGTGTTGTTTCTAGACGACGGACAGACCTTAATCAGAGGGAAAATAAACCCTATCAGAGGGAAAATTTTCACACGCGGTGAATAGTAATGGTCTCTTTTTAATTTAACAGCCATATTATATGTAAGGGGCACTATAAATTTTGTTAAGGGTGGAAGATTCTACGTAAAAATTGCAAGTTGGAGCAATATTCCAATACCCATTAACTGTGCTTAACTTCTGTTAAATCACTTTGGCCCCACATTTGACAGTTTGAAGATATTGTACAGTGTCCGTCCAGTTCTTCAAACGGAAGGAGATCACTGCACAACATCTTCATATGGTCAAATATGAGCCCAAGTGATTTAATGGAAGTTAAGCACTGTCAATGGGGATGGGAATATAATATTGCTCTAATTTGCAATATTCTTTATCTATAGTTTTGTACCCTTAAAAACTTTATGATACCAGTTACCCCTTACATATAACTTGGTGGTTAAATTTGCACATTTGTCTTAAAAAAATTATTGCATGTGCGAGAAAGGTAGTTGAGAATGATGTATAGCATATGTTAGTGTAATATTAATGATTCACACAGGATTGGCTCGTATAATTTTAAACATATGAAAATCTATAAGAGAATATTTAATTTCCTTGAGATAAAATGATTCTCAGGCCTCTGCTCTTTATATAACCAAAACGTATAACAATAAACGGTTACAAAATGATCTACACCATACACGTGTAAGATATGCTAAATCTGTTAGCTGTACGTATTACAGATATTACACATTCTACACCTATACAAATACTAATTACATTTGTGTTCTAACATTCCCCCTCAAACGAGAGGGTATGGGACACAGACCGAGTTTATTTTTGAATTTAACAAATTGTGTATGTGATAGTGCCTTTGTTAAACAATCAGCAATTTGATATTGAGAGGGAACATATCGAATATCTAGTTGTCCTGATAATACTAGATCTCTCACAAAATGCACATCAATCTCTATATGCTTACTACGAGCATGTTGAACTGAATTTGCAGCAAGTGCTTTAGCACTCAGATTATCACACTATATAACAAAAGGTGTATGAATAAACAGACCAATTTCAGAAATCAATGATTTCAACCACTGTAATTTTGCTGCTCCATCAGCAAGTACTCTGTATTCTGATTCTGAACTTGCTCTAGCTACCACTCTCTATTTTCTAGAGGCCCAAGAGATAAGTGTACTACCCAGATAAACACAAATACCTTCTATTGATTTTTAATCATCTAAATCAGTTGCCCAATCAACATCAGTGAATATGGTTAAATGAAGAGATTTAAATGGTTTAATGTGTAAACCATAATGATAGGTACCCTTAAGATATCTGAATATCTTCTTTACTCCCTGGAAGTGAATATCAGTATGTCTAGCCATAAATTGACTTAGTTTATTTACAGAATAAGTCATGTCTAGTCTTGTGGTAGTTAAATATTGTAACGAACCTATGGCCTTACGATAAAGAGAAGGATCATACATTGGTGTTCTTTCTTAAGCAGAGAAACATCGCCCTGTGACCATAGGAGTTAGGATTGGTGCATAATCAAACATATTGAACTTCCGTAACAGATCAAGTGTGTATTTTCCTTGATTAACATATAGGCTAGAGTAATCTCGATAAACTTCTAAACCAAGAAAGTAATACAGAGGTCCCAAATCCTTAAGAGAAAAGACTTTGTTCAGCTTCAGAATAAATGACCGAACAAAAATGGAATCATTGCCAGTAATTAAGATATCATCCACATAGACAAGGATAAATACCAGGCGTTTATGAGCTCGAAGATAAAATAATGAAGTATCATTCCTAGCATTTATAAAACCCCATTTCAGTAAAACATAGTGAAGACACTCGAACCAAGCACGAGGTGCTTGTCGAAGACCATAAATAGCCTTAATCAATTTACACACATGATGAGGTTTACTTGAATCACTAAAACCTTCAGGCTGATGCATAAATATCTCTTCATTTAAATAGCTGTTCAAAAATGCGTTGTTGACATCGAGCTGCCGAATTTCCCAGTGATATGTAACAGCGACAGTCAAAATCAAATGGATTGTTGTGGGTTTCACAATAGGACTAAACATCTCACCATAATTGATCCCAGCTGACTGTTGAAAACCTTTCGCTACAAGCCGTGCTTTGTGCTTCAAAATAGAACCATCAGCCTTGAATTTTGTTTTAAATACCCATTTACAGTTGATTAAACATTGTCCACAGTAGGGAACTAAAGACCAAGTGCCATTATGTTGAAGAGCTTCAAACTCACTCGTCATCACGGATTTCTAGTGTGGTGAAGCAAGTATATCAGACACAGATCATGGTTCAGCGGCGAGATTAATAGAGGTAGGGTTGCTTTCGGCTTCTAGCAAACCAACAAACGAGTACTGAGGTTTAGTAATACCCACTTTGGCCCGGGTTGTCATGGAGTGTCAGTTCACAAGTACGGGTACTGGACCCAGGTCAGAATTATTAGAATGGGCTTCAGTAGAAACTTGTGGATCTGGGACCAATGATGGACTGGGTGACCTATTTGAGCTTGAGTCCAAGGAAGCTCTCGATGAAGAGACTCTAAAAATAGAGGTTGTCGGCGAGATATTGGCCTGCGTTGTAGATGAACGTGTAAGAGAAGGTGGCATCTCAATGATCAAAGGAATACTGGAAGCAATATTATCAGTTGAGATTTGCCGTTGAAGAAATCCTGTTGAAAAAGGGAAACAAGAGACATCAAAGATTACATGTCGAGAAATGTAGACTCGGCCAGTCATGCTTAAACATTTAAACCCTTTTTGTTGAGAGGCAGGACCCAAAAAAACGCATTTCTGATTGTGAAAAGCTAATTTATGAGCATTGTAAGGCTTCATGCATGGATAACAAGCGAATCCAAAAGGCTTCAATGATTTATAATCTGGTTCTGTATGAAACAAGCAAAACAGAGGTGATTCTCCTTTGAGTACTAGAGTCGGTAGTCTATTGATAAGATATACTGCCATTAGAAAAGCTTCAAACCAGTAGACTAAAGGCATGTGAGCTTGAGCAAGCAATGTTAAACCAACTTCAACAATATGCCTGTGCTTGCGTTCAGCTCGGCCATTCTGTTGTGATGTGTAAGGACATATAAACCGCATACGAATTCCAGAAGCCTCAGCAATGGTAGGAATTGGCTTATATTCAGAACCATTATCACATTGAATAGTCTTAATTTTTACTTGAAACTGAGTTTCAACCATACATCAAAAATGTTTAAATTCAGCAGCAGCATCACTCTTAGATTTAAGGGGATATAACCACGTATAGCAACTGAAATCATCAACAAAATGAATATAAAATTGATAACCATGGACTAATTGCACAGGTGACGGCCCCCAGAGATTAGTGTGAATTAATTCTAACTGAGACAAAGCATGTGAATTAGACACAGGAAATGGCAATTGCTTAGATTTGCCATATTGACAAGCCTCATAGACAAAATTTTCATTAAAATTCACTTTGACATTACAATTGTTCAAAATTTGTCTCAAAATTCTATTATTATGATGTCCTAATTTATAATGCCAAGTAAGAAAATCATCATTAGTTGATGTAATAGCTGCATGCGCTTGAGCTTGATATCCAGAGTCAATACTACTATTCATCGGATATAATCCCTATCTTGGAGTTCCTGTCATTAACACCCTTCCTGTTGCATTGTCCTTCATAGTACAGCCATCGTTAGTGAAAGTAACAGCAACCGCATTATCTTCCACCAATCTATGCACAGTCAACAAATTTTTAGTGGCAGTTGGTACAACTAAAACATTTTGAAGTTTAAGATTAGATGCAGAACAGGGGAGAGAAGCACAACCGACACCATAGATTCGGGTTTTATCACCAGTACACGTAATTAGATGAGTCTTACCAGTAGAAGTCACATTGTTAAGATGAGAAGGATCAGAGATGACATGATGATTAGCACCACTGTCCATATACCAATCTGGATCGGCCACTGTCTGTCCATCAGCATAGTAAGCTTGAGCAGAGTGAGGGGAAGAGTGAGAAGGTGGCCTGAAGGTGCAATCAAATCGTTGATAGAAATCAGCAATTCTATGTCCCATTCGTTCACATAAATCACAATATGGTCTGCCACTGTTATTATCATTACATCCACGACCTCGACCACGTCTGCCACCACGAGAATTTCCACGACTACCTCTCCAAGGAGCACGATCTGAGAATTTTTTTATCAAAGTTCTTCAAACCATGAACAACAATGTTAGCAGAAGGTTGAATTGTGAGAGTTGAAAATTGATTCAACTATTCAAGACGACTCTCAAAAGCAAGGAGAGGAGACTGTGCTTCAACCCAAGTTAATCCTACTTGATCGACAAGCTTAACAACCATAGCATTATAATCTGCGTCCAAACCATTTAAGGTATGTAGTATAAGTTCATCAGTGGTGATTGGTGACCCAGCGAGTGCAAGATGATCATAGATAGCCTTCATCCGATCTAGATAGTCAATAATCTTCATAGCATTCTTTCTAGTCTGATGCAGCTCAAACTTGAAAACCATGATCCGTGACTTTGAGACTGCACATGTGAGTGACCGAGCCTCAGTCCACAGATCTCGAGTCGATTGACAGTAAAGTAGCTGGGCTCCAACTTCCTGTGACATAGTGTTGCGAAGCCACCCGATAAGCATCCTGTCAACCGCATACCACTCGTCATACTCAGGATTTGGAACCACATCTTGGGTACCAGGAACGAGACGAGTCGATGCTGGTGCAGGGGATAAACCGTTGAGATGAGACTGTAATCTATTTCCTTCAATGAGAGGAAGAACAAATGATTCCCATACTAGAAAATTTGTCCGATCCAGCTTGACGGACGTTGTTTGACTTGATGAATGAAACAGGGAGTATGATTTAGGAATGGCAGCAGAGGTGGCCTCGTCAGTGGTATGAGACGAAAGCGACATTGCAAATGACGACATAAAATTGCTCTGATACCAAGATGAAAATCTATAAGGGAATATTGAATTGCCTTGAGATAAAACAATTCTCGGGCCTCTGCTCTTTATATAACCAAAATGTATAACAATAAACGGTTACAAAATGATCTACACCATACACATGTAAGATATGCTAAATCTGCTAGCTGTACGTATTATAGATATTACACATTCTACACTTATACAAATACTAATTACATTTGTGTTCTAACACAAACCCTAGAAGAAGAAGGAGAAGGAGATTAATTAACTGGGGAGGGGTTGATTAAGTAGGCGTATTGGTTTGGGTAGAGAAGAAGATTCTAGTTGGCAAAAAAAATAGAGAAGAAAGTCAATAAATATCAAAAATATAATTAAACCCTTAGGATGACGAGCGCGGAATTACACGTATAATCGATCTCAGTAAACTTGCCCGCTTACTTGGGTCTTCCCTTTTGACTGGCTGTGGAATTTCCACCCCTCACGTGACTGCACACCTCAATTAATTAATTAATCGAAATCCTTTACAAAAAGAGAAAAAAACAAAGTGCCATTCACATTGTTTCAATTGAGCTCCTAGCTTTTCATTTTCCCCATCCCTAGCTCTGCTTGTCTAGTTTAAATTATTGCCTTCTTTAATGTCCGTAATAATAACTCCTTTTCAAGAAATGCCAGTTTGCTTTCACAACACAGAAATCAGATCGACCTTGCATCTTCACTCTATCAAGGCATATCGTGTTGCATATAGTGCGTATTGTGTTAGTTTTATACGTCAGCATGTTTTATTTTGTCCCTTCTTTTTTCAAAAACGCGTGATGGTAATTAATTAATTATGCGTTGACAATAAATTTATTTAAAATAATTGTAATCCTTTTCATGGACGTATTTGTGAAAAAACTGAGCCTGAGGATTCGTAGAGAGCAATATCTTGCTTGCTAGATAGATGTGCGAATAAATTACTTTTTTTTCTTGACAGCGGTAACAATGAGAGAAATAGGAAATTAATTACAGAAAGGGAATGGGGGAATAGATGCTGCGTGATTAAATACAACTGAGGGGGAACGGTAGAGAAAAACAAAGTAGTTTATGGTGGTGCGTCAAATAATTGGAAATATATAACAAATGTCCCTGTAATGTGAAACACAGGTATTTTAAGCTGTTCAAAAGAATTTATGACATGAGAAAATGATCTCTTCGGTGGCTGAAACTTGAATAAGTTCGGTGGGACTGTGATGCTCATTGCTGTGGTGATGTCTGCACCGTCTAAATACATTTTCAATGCTTCAGATTGAAAATCTGTAGCTAATTATTTTTAAATGGAAAAAAAATCAATTTTTCAAAACGATAGTTAAAAAATTATTTTTTTTTTATATTCTGTACATATTAAAATATTTTTCCAAAAACACTTATAAAGAGTTAAAAATAAATAAATATATGCCATCCAAAACAATTTTGGATAGATGGTCTAGATTTTAGCACTGATCAAAGACAATGAGCATTGAAACTAAATTCCTTTAATAATGCATGCTAGTGGATTCTCCAAAAACATGTTAACATGAATATTTTTTCCCTTAATCACAAGCATCATTTTATTGAAGGTAATCATATTTAAGGTACTGCCGAGCATTAAATGTAGACATATTTCTCAGCGAGGATTTGAATCTTACTTTGTCACGTTATAAGGAATTAACCTTTTCTATTAGGGGATGTTTGTTATGAGGGGAGGGGAGGGAAAGTAGCTGATTTTAAAAAAAATTAGAGAAATGAGGTTAAAATTTTTTAATTAATTTTTCTTATTCTTTTATTTTACACATTCCTTTTATTAAAATTTTATAACCTCGTTTTTTCAGTTTTTTTAAATTTAATTCCTAAAAATTTGCATTCCTCTCTCCTCCGCTTCCAAATCCCTCCTACTAAACAACCCTTAGCTCAAGCCCTTGGGAGCATAATTTGATAACATAGACTACAATAACAAAGGGGCCTAGTTGGAGGATACTGTGTAGAAGGTCATTGGCATGGCACTAGTTCAGTCTGTCCCATTGGAAGGGCCAAAAAGATGAAAATCTATATATATATATATATATACATTGGTGGAAAAATCACTTTTAAGATTAGGTAAAAATGACATTTTAGACCGGTTCTGGATGAGATCTTAATATAGCCGGTCTAAAAAACCTGTTACTTTTTATACCGGTTAAGAAACCGGTCTAAAAAATAAGTTTTTAGATTGGTTATTTATACAACCGGTCTAAAAATAATGACATTTTAGACTTAATGTCATTATTTTTAGGCCAGTTATTTAAATAATCGGTCTAAAAATAATGACTTTTTAGACCGGTTTCATTAACAACCGGTCTTAAAATTTTTCATTTTTTTTATGTTAAAACATTTTATCCAACTAGTCATTTCCTCTGTTAAAACGTTTTACCCAGCAAGAAGCCGTTTCAACGAAAACCAAATAAATTCTTCTCTTAACATTATAACAAACACCTTATACATAAGTATTTTTATCCAGCATTATTGGATGGGGTAATAGTTACATCATTCTTCCTACACCCCATATTCATAGAAGCAACAACAACAAATCATTCTTCCTATACCCCAAATAAATTATTCTCTTACACATTTTCATTTCGTCAAGCATTTTAAAACATAATTTCAAATGGTATGAACTATGTATACTGCTTAGGCTGCCAAAAGGATTCATGCCATCCATGGTAAGCCCAAGCCTAAGGTTCCTAGGTTCTTCGCCGAAGTTCAAAAATAATTGATTGATTTTCTTCAATTGAGAAGAATCAGCTGGATGTCGAAGCTTTCCATCGGATATCCTCTCATCCGCATGCCATCTCAAATTTTTTGCATCGTTTTCATTAGCAAACAAGCGCTTGAACCTTAGCATGATTGGAAGATATCACAACACTTTTGCAAGGGCGTTATTTGCTTTGTACCTCGAGGTTTCACATATCGGACACTGTTGTTTCTCTTCATGTTCTTTTCTATACAATATATAATCATTAAGGCATGCATAGATCTTTTTATACTTTATCCCTAGTGGACATAGTATTTTCTTAGCATCATAGTATCCATAAGGTAATACATTATCATATGGAAGCATGTCCTTAAAAGCCTCAAGCGTTTCTGAAAAACTCTTGTCGCTCAATCCATGTCGTGCTTTCATGCTTATCAATTTCAATACTGCTTTCAACAATTGGTATTTTTTACACCCCGGGTATAACGGCTTCTCAGCATCACTGCACATATTACCATATACATGTGATTGCTCAAAAGCTTCTTCTCCTAAATCATGAATAATATCCTCAATCTGATTATTCATATCCGTGTCATTATCATCAAAGGCCACTCCGCCCGTTGAGATGAAGAACTTGGCATTTCTAATTTTTCACCATGCCATACCCATACTGTATAACTCTTACAAAATCCTTTACAAATTAAATGTGTATATATATCTGCAGCACTTAGTCTATTCTCATTCAAACATACTACACGAGGGCAATAAAACATCTCACTCTCATTATCGGTATTTCTTCTAGCAAAGTCTAAAAAACCCCTCACCCCATTATCATATTCAACACTCGTCTGTTTAGCTTTTATCCAACTACAATCCATATATCTCAACACTTTGTAACACCCTATCCAACAGCAAAAGGATAGACAAAAAAAACAACCATAAAGTTTTAGAGATTTCAACGAAATTAAGAAGCATGCATACCAGGAGACAATAATTACACTTGTAACAATATACCAATAAATTAGGGCATGATAAGAACCAAGCAATATTTCATAATAAAGGTATATATAGAAACAAGTTTTAAAACTTGCATTGCAAAGCTATTCAGTTATGTATCAGGTTTCAGCTAATTCTAACATGCACCATAACTGACAATCAAACAATCACATTAAAATAGAAATTAGAATGGTATTACTCTAAACCAAATATAATATCACAGGGATGCACAAGTCAGAGCATCTAACCTAGATGTGCAGATTTTTTTCCCAGAATACATTATCATAAAACAGTTGGATTTCCAACAACCTATAACAGAAACTTATAGGAATTAAGTGCTCAAAACAGCATCAAGGGCCATTTTCACAAGACATTATGGATTATTGAATAACAACTCAAGAACAGAACACTAACCTGATTGAAGACCAAGGAGTGAGCTTCTAGCCAAAGTCAGGCAGCATCGACTGAGGTTAAAATGAAGTCCTTAAATTTACGGCACTGACAAAGGGAAGTCACGGTAGAGGAGAATGGTCACGGTGGAAAATAAAGGTGGCGGCGGAGGAGCGCGATGATGATCAAAGAATAGTGAAGATGGGAAAACAGCAACAGCAACGGTAATGATAGAGGAACGTTGACCAAAATAGGAACGGGGCGCGATAGAGGAGTTCAGAACAAGCAGGGACAAAGCTCACAGAGAAATGGATGGCGACAAGAGAAGAAAAAATTCAGAGAACGCGCGATCTAGGTGCGGGAATTTTAGACTGGCAAGAAAAACCCTTTTAGATTGGTTGTCACTAACAACTGGTCTTAAAAGCATATTTTAGACCGGTTTTACAAAAAACCAGTCTAAAATTTTTGATATTTAAGTCCGATTGGTTATTTATTTTAACCAGTTTTAAAAGTTAAATTTTTTTAAATTTTAAAATTATTTTATATTTTAGACTGGTTTTATATATAACCAGTCTAAATAATATATTTTAGATCGGTTATTTTTAGAACCGGTCTTAGAAGTTTTATATAATTACAAAATTGCCACTGATCAATTTTTTTAAACTTTATCCATTATAATCGATTTAAATGTGACGGTTTAAAAAGCCAATTTTCTACTAATGATATATGTATCGACTTAAACAAAACTACCCTACAATTCCGTGTGCCCTAGAGCAGGGAATTAGCTCACCATTTTTTCTTCCTTTGACCGCCGAACGGTCCCTCGCTTGGAACATAGAGCACTCTCTCCACTCTTTGAATATATATCTGACACGTCACTTTTATGTTCTTTATATTGACCAACCATAGCCGCATTCTCTTACCCACCACGTTTCACACTCAACCTTGTTCCAACCTTTTCATATATTGCCATTCTTCTCCTGCCTAATAACTAATCACACCTTAACTAATTCTTGCTTGCTTTTATTTTCTGATATCTCTGATGGATCAAGTTGAGATTCCTGAGTATTTTATATGCCCCATATCCCTCCAAATCATGAAAGATCCCGTTACTGCCGTTACGGGCATCACCTACGATCGTGAAAGCATCGAACGTTGGCTCTTCACCTCCAACAACACCACATGCCCTGTAACCAAACAGACTCTTCCGTTAGACTCCGACTTGACCCCCAACCACACCCTCCGCCGTCTCATCCAGGCTTGGTGCACTCAGCATGCCTCCCTCGGCGTCGATCGTATTCCCACACCCAAACCTCCCCTCGACAAGTTTCAGGTCCTCAAAATCCTCTCCCACCTTCGCAGCCCTCACCTCTACCTCAAAGCTCTCCAACACTTAGAACTCCTCGCAGCCGAGAACGAGAGGAATAGGAAGTTTTTGGTAGCGGCCGGCGTCCCCAAAGCCATGGTCTTGTTTATTTTGGACTGTTTTAAGAAACGACAGATTCGCGAGGGCCTCGCAGAGGCCCTCAGTTTGTTGCAGTTTGTTAAGAATCCCCCAGAGGAAATCACGCTTCTCCTGCAGCAAAACGATCAGGTCTTGGATTCTCTCACGTGGGTTTTAGGTTGTGAAATAATGGACAACTCTGTGACTGTCAAGTCCCACGCGATTACAGTGCTAAAAAATATCGTCCAGAAGGCCAGCTCCGGCGTCATGGAGAGACTGAAACCTGAGTTCTTTGAAACAATTGTGAAAGTCCTACGAAATGGAATAACCCTACAAGGCATGAACGCTGGTCTGAAAGTGCTATTAGCAGCCTGTCCGTGGGGAAGAAATCGCGAGTTAATGGTAAAGTCCGGTGCAGTTCATGAGTTGATTGAGATTGAGCTGGGCACGCAGGAGAAGAGAACGACGGAAATGATATTAGAAATACAGTTTCATCTGTGTTCTTGTGCGAATGGAAGAGCACAGTTCGCGAGTCACAGAGGCGGTATTGCGGCGTTGACGGAGAGAATCCTGAAGGTGTCGCCAGTGGCGGATGAAAGAGCCATATTTGTTCTATCATTGGTATCGAAGTCATCTGCTTCGCAAGTAATAATACAGGAAATGGTTCAGCTAGGCACTTTGTGTAAGCTTTGCATGTTGCTTCAGGCTGATCATCCTTCGTATCTAAAAGACAAAGCAATGGAGATTCTCAAGTCACATTCTGAGGTTTGGAAGAATTCTCCTTGCTTTCCTGCATCTTTTAACGCAAGTTTCCACTGATGAATAGTATATATATTGATATTAAATTGATGCCTTCAACTTGGAGCTAGCTAAGTAATTATTTAATATTCTCAAATTTTAAATGTAAATTAAGTATGTCTCTCTCTTGTGTATGTATGAGGTCAAAAACCTCTTCAAATTAAAGGCACGGACCTCAGAAAAGGGAGAATTTGCATCGTCGGCTTCGATTTAATCATTCAATGCTGTCTGCCTGGCTAGCATTGATTCCAGTAATATTCTTGAAAACATGGATGTGTATAGTTATATACCTATGTAAGATAAATTGCTTACAAAAGATTTTTTTTCTTTGAATCAAGATATAAATTTTATCTTGCCATAATATAAGATGCCGCGATTTTTTTTTGTTTTTGTTTCTTATGTATTTTTTGCGCCGAAGAGACGGCAAGAAAACTTTATCGGTATACGCCTGATGATGCCGTCTTCAAATATAAAATATAGTTAGAGAATACAATAGCATCATCTATATATATTATTTAGTTACAGGTCAAAACACTGACTTGATTTTTTTTTGGGTGTGTTGCATATTATATAGAAATATTCGGCTGGCTTACCACAGGAAATGGAGAGATCAACTGATATCAATGTTTAATAAAAATCGATTTGAATTACTTACATAACTTTCTTGATGCGACATCTTCCTCCCAAAATAGAATATATCATTATTTCAATATGTAAATCAAGATCATAAATTTTGTGTTGCATTAATATATATGTTCAAATTTTTAACTTCATTCAGTTGGCTACATGTGGGCGGTGGAAAAAAATGAGGCCACCTGTGTTTTTTTCCCCGGGGAGGTGACCAAAGGTTATAGAATAAGAATTCAAACTGTCTAAATATAATGAGTTTACTTTTGTAAGTTAAACGTTTTCATCGGATGATATTTCATGGCACTAATTACCCTGCACCTTCAATTCGGCATGATTTCAATGGCAAGACATGCCAAACTAATATTTTATATCATAAAATCCTGTTTCTTTATAAAAAAAAATACGCCTAGCCTAGCCCGCTTCCAGAGAGTATGGAGACTCACGTACATACATAAACATGTCAAAACTGACCTCAAATCTAAAATTTGATCCAAACAGAATAGGTGGCATTGTTGCTAAAACAACTAGTCATTAACAACACTATAAAATCTTTAGCTGTATGAGTACGTAAAGCTTTGAACAGTGTTTTTGGCATGTTTTGTATATTTCTATTAATAAAAGGGTAAATAATAGAAAAAGAACTTTAAAATTATAAAATCCTAAATCAAGTTTGTTGCCAATAATTAATAAGGAATGACGAGATTTGATAAATAATTCACAATTCATTTTATGAAAAATACTTGATTTGAGATTTCACAATTTCAAAGTTATTTTTATGTTATTCTTCCTTAATAAATTGTATGGAAGATTAAAAAATTAGTGTGAATGAATTTAAAATATGGGGTTAAAAATCAATTTTGCCCCGGAAGTTTTTCAGAGGGCAATTTTGCCCTGGCCCTTATCTCAGTTAATTTTGACTGTTAGTTGTCCAAATATGCTGAGTTAGTAATTCATATGTTATCATGTCATTTTTGTTAAGATACAAATTTACCCTCGGAAGTCCCTATGTCGTCTACTTTATTTTTTTTCAATGTTAGATTTAAAACTTTCAGGGCAAACTTGCATCTTAACAAAAGTGACGTTAATAACATGTAGACTGTCAGCTCAACTTATTTAATCAATTAATGATCAAAATTAATTGAGAAAACAGCCAAGACAAAATTGCCCCTCGCTCTAAAATATATTATCATTTCTTCATGAAAGAGAACGACTAGGAACAGGCCTCTGTTTATGCGAAATGGGCTTTTATGGTTGGGCCAATTTGCTAGGGGGCCTGTTATTTCATGTCTGTTGTTACTTGTTCCTTTATGCATGTCAAAGACTTGTGTCCAATATTCCAAGGCGGCTCATGATCACTTGCAATAACAGAGCAATGAAATTAATTTTACCAAAAAGAATAGACTCTACTTTCTGTAAGCAATATGGAAGCCCTCATATATTAGAAAGCGACGAAAGAAACAGCGCCAGCTTGTTTTTGTTTGTTTTCATTCTTCTGGTGGCCAAGTGGTATACCTGGTTGCCCCAAAACGACATTGAAAGAAAACTCAGAATCAGAAATCTGAGTGTTCATAACACCAGCGAAGCCCATACAACCAAAAGACGGTCCAAACAAACCGATATGTATGTAAATAAGATGATAGTTACGTTACGTTACGTTCCATCTCACCGAGCTTCTGCCCCTTTTCTTTCTTTGTTTTATTTTTTTTGGCCTTTTTTAATCTCACTCTTCACTTCAACTGTTTAAATAAATTTTTCAGAGGGAGTTGATTCAAAACTCTACCCATAATCATAACAAATTGATTAAGAATTCCTTAGGCTTATAACTGTACAAACCTTTGCATGTTGCTTCAGGCTGATCATCATTCGTATCTAAAAGACAAAGCAGAACTGGAGATACTCAAGTCCCTTTCTGAGGTTTGGAAGAACTCGATCTCCTTGATTTCCTGCATCTTTTAACGCAAGTTTGCACAGATGAACAATATATACTGACATTAGTTAATATAAAAGCTGCTGGTGGTGGGAACCATTGTTGGGGGATGCCATGGTCACCCTCTCCAGCAGCTCTTAATATCGGAGGGAGGAGAGCGTTTTCGTTTGCCTCAGGGGTCAGGGCAATTCGTTACTACCCTTTTTCTTTGGTTAGATGTGGGTCTTGTCAAATAATTTTATGGAGTACTGGCTAATTGAAGATCCTTGATAGTAGTTAATTTCCAATATTGGTTATTTACTTGACCAAAATGCATTTATTAACATAGGAATTAATTAAAAATTATGAAATTAAAGTGTGAATCCTAGAAGTTTAGTTGGAAATTGGAATGAAGTCTTAGATAGGCCTTTTTTCATATTTATTCCTCAATTTTAAAAGATATCAAAACTAGATTAGAAAATAATATATACAGAATAACAATCATGAATAATAAATAGTTTCATTTAAGAGTGATTAAGTAGATATAGGCTTTTTGTTCTGTTGACTCTTTTTTAACCCGATTATTTTGGATGAGTAACGGGAGAAATAGCTTCATGCCATGACTAATGAAGACGGGGAATTCTTACATAAAACCATAATCTATCCAGCTACCTTCTCGCCCTTGTCATCGAGAGCACTAAGTGCATCGAATAACTCCTAGCTCAACCCAATCCACATGAGGACTCGATTAATGTTGAAGCATACGGTCAAAAGAATACGATTAATACTGAAGCATCTGCTTAATCCTACACGGAAGAATTGTTAAAGCAATAAGAAATACTAGACTAACGAGGAGACATAGCAACCTAATAGCGGTTCGTACCCTTATCTCTCTGGACAATAAGGGTAACGTCTGGCGTGCAAGTTTGTAAATATAGGCATTTTGTTCGATTGATTGTTTTAAAAAAAAATATATTAGTAGATGACTAAGATATTTAACGAATATCAGAGAATTTTTTTGATCTATGCTATCAGTGTAATATGACTCATTGATAACTAATTGATAAATATCAAAAAAGTTAGTTATATTAATTATTTAAAAAATATGGGTGGTTTTCCCCAACAATACTCTTTTTAACTAATCAGTTGGAGTGAAACTATATTTATTAATAAAAACTCTCTTTACATAAGCAATCAATAGAAATGATTTTGTTCTAAGTGCCTTTGTCTTAACTGCTCAAGTAGCACCCTCACACCCTTTGAATGGGAGAGATTGTGGGATCAAATGTAGGGTAGACATGTCTTTGGTGTCTACCTAAAAAGGTTAGGTTGGAAGTAAATCAAAACTTAAAACAATATGGGGATGGTTTTAGAAAAATTATAAATTTGGATAGCTGAGAAAAATGAGGTTATACTTTTAAAATCAAAATAATTAAACTCCCTAATTAACTCATATATTTAAAACTAGAGGGAGTACTGTAGTTGAACTTGTATTTTATTTATTTTCCCATGTATCAAAAAAAGAACTAGAGGGAGTATATGCTTTCTAGGGGTGAGCATGGTGCCCAGTAGCCCGGTGCGCCCACCCTGGCCCTGCAAAAAATTGCCCAGCCCAGCCCTAAAAAAGTGGCCCGAAAAAATTTTGGGCAGCTTTGGGCGGGCTAATAACCGGGCAGGGCCGGGCATCGGGCAAGGGGTGCTACCCTGCCCATTTGGCCTTGCTCTGAAAATTATTTTCATTTATTTAAAATATAAAATTTCATATCAATTAAATATTATTTCATATATATTTTTTTATTTAAAATATATTTTGTCTATTGTATAATACTCTTCTGATCCTCTCTTTTTTGCCATAACCACTAAACACTATTTACAAGTAGATTTCTTTCTTCTTTACTTTGTGATGTATTAAATTATAGTTGCTTTTTATTTTCTTTCCATATGCTTCATCATTTGATCAACTTTTGAGACATTGAATTGATGCAAACTACTTTAACTTCACGGCTTTAATTACAATAATATTTTTTTCTTATTTATAATGGATTATGGATGTTGTTTAATTTTTAAAGTATGGATATTTGTTAAGACATATGGTATTTTTTAAATTTCAAGACTCAAGTTGTAGAATTATTTTGAAATATCCCAAGATGTGAAATCATCGAATGCATTTGAAGTTTATATTACTTAAGACGAAGTTAAGACATATGGTATTAGTAACTACAGGAATGTTAAAGAAATTCATTAGGAATTATTTTTTTCATATGTGAACAAGATAAGGCGTTATCACTTGGGCAGGGAAGCCCACCCTGCCCAGCCCACCCTTACCCAGCCCAAAATAGTTAGGGCTTTTAGTGGGCAGGGCCGAGCATCGGGCTGTATTTTGCAGCCCGTTCATCCTTCGGACAGGGCATAGGGCAGGGGTCTCGCCCTGCCCAACCCTGCCCATACCCACCCCTAATGCTTTCTATTGAAGTTTATATTTTTAAAGTCATAAAATTTTAAAACTCCTTAACTACCGTTAATTGGTTTTTATTTAATCTCAAAGTGTCATTAATGATTATCCCACGCATTACGCATATACTGATATGCACTTTTCCTCTCCCTCTAGGTACTATTGTTATCTAAAAATTATGTGCCATTTTTTAGGTGGGCCCAAGTTATATATCCCCCACGTAGCTGCCGTAATTCATGCTGCAAAAAATAACGAGTTCAGACCTGGAAAATTGCAGCCCGTTTAATTTAGGGCTAAATAGGCTAAACCTGTTTAGCCCGTGGGTTAAATAGGCTAGCCTGTTTAAAATTTTTTTTAAAAAAATAAACATTAGTCTTCTACTCTTCTCAGTACTCACTTGTCCCTCACCATCAGATCGCCTCTTCCGCCTTTTTTCCCTCTTCGAACAACACATGCACACTGAAATTGAAGTGAAGTCGGAACCCTAACCCTCTCCCTCTTCCTCTCCAGCCGCTCCAAGCTCTTCTAGTCTCCCTCTTCCTTTCTGGGTCCGCCGCTCTGTGCGCCAGTCTCCCTCTTACTCTTCGGCTTCGCCGCTCCGAACTCTCTCATTCTCCCTCTTCCTCTCCGACTCCAGTGCTCTTTGCTCTCCCAATGACCAATCTCCCTCTTTCTCTTGTGTCTCATCGTCTCCTCTGCTCAGAGCTTCAGTCGCGAGTGGAGAGTTATGCTTCCGGTCGTCCGGTGACTGGCTTGCTGGTGCCGTGGTGGCTCATCTGAAACCAAACCTCCTCATTCTCTTCCTCTCTTTTTTGTCACCTCTACTTGGGATTGCTCGTCGCCTCTGCTATGGGATTTAGAGGTACTGGTCGTGCTTGTTTGAATTTTGTAGATATCTTCCTGGGATTTGATTGGGTTTAAATTGATGTAAACTAAAAAGTAAACACTAAACCAAACCAATGAATTATAATTCTGAGTTCCTGACATAATGAAAAATTGAATTCTGTAGTTCTGTGACTTCTTTCCTGTGGTTTTTATTTGGTTAAATTCAATTAGTTTTATTTGGCATTAGGTTAGGACTGATTTGTCTATAGTTTTTCTTGTACTATGATTGTGTTTGATTTGGCATTGGGTTTTATTTTGTAGTTCTGCACCATCTAAAAAAATGGGCCTAGACGCCCAGACGGCTCAGTCCACTGAAATGGCGGCCTAATAGGCTCGGGCTGCCATCATGTGTGAGGTGGGTTGTGTCAACCCGGCCCGATTATCACTCAACCGGTGACGGATCAGCCCGTCGGGCTCGGGCTGACCCAAATTCCCAGCTCTACCCCCGCCAGGGGGTAATGACTAATACATTCGTACCATAAACTTTTTGGAGAAGCTTTAGTGCTGATTGTGAGACTCTCTCTATTCACAATGTTAGGGATCAAATCCCTAACTAGATGTTTAAAGAATCCAATTAAGTGCCAATTGTGATAGACTTCGTGGTTAAATTATGTGTTTTTTTTTTTTCCAAAATGCTTTTCTTTTTAAATGAGATTATGATACTAAATATGAAAAAGGAAAAAGGAACCGTTATAATATAAAATAAATATTAAAAAAAATCAGCACATCCTTCAATTTATGCTCCCTCCGGTCCTTTTTATAAGAGCCTAAAGTTTGAACTGCTTTGGTTCTTTTTACAAGAGTCCGACAAAAAATGTATGAATATTTAATGAGTTTTTTTTATCCCTAATTAATTATATGTATTGCATTAATAATTAAAAATTTGAATATACTTATATTTACTCTATTTCTCTCTTACTTGCCCCCTTATATAAATAATGGCATAATTGAAAAACAAAGTTTACTTTAGACATACTCCCTCCGGCCCTTTTTATAAGAGGCCAAAATTTGAATTGTCTTGGTCCTTTTTATAAGAGCCCTACAAAAGTTGTCTAAACATTTAATGAGCTTTTTTTTTTCATTTTACCGCTCATTAATTATAGATATTAAATTAATTAAAAGGTTACTGATACTTATATTTACTCCATTCCTCTTTCTTATTTGCCTCTAATAAATGAAAGCATACTTGAAAACCAAAGTTTATTTTAGACATATTTATTATTTTTTAACAAATTGTAACTGCTTTCTTAAACTGCATAATTTATTTATTGAGCTCTTATAAATAAGACTGAAGAAAGTATTTATTAATTATATAATTTAAATTGAGGTTTGTGATTGTGAGGAAAAATGTAATTAATTAGGGATAAATGTTTTTTATCCCTAATTAATTATATAATTATGGGCCTGTTTGGTTGGAAGGGAGGGGATGGGAGGGAAGGAAAAATGAGTCCCTCCCCTCATTTGGTTTGAAATTTTGGAGGGGAGGGGAGCAAAAATCTGATTCTCTCACCCATCCCCTCCCCTTATTTTGCTCCCCTCCAAATTGGGGTTTTTTGGAGGGGAATCAAATTTTCTGACCAATTTACCCTCATATTTCTCCCCTTTAATCTTTCTAATAGGTTTCTCCCTTCCATTGCGGCAACTATTCCTAATTCATCCTTTTATTTCTTCTAGTTCCGCATTCCTTCGTGCCCAAAAGATCTTTGCATTTTTTTTTACTCAATAACCTCTTAATTTGGAAACAAAAAATTTTTCAACTAAGATCCAAATAAATAAGTAAAAGGGAAATCTTTCAACTGAGGATAGCAGGAAGGTGATCTTTGCGTTTTTTTTTTCCGGTTCTTTCCAATGGATCTTTGCTATTTTAATTTTTTCAAATATATTATTTTATTAATATATATGTATGTATGTATATAAAAGCTGGGGACATGCAAAATATCTTTGATGACTTTTTTTTTGGCCAATAACTATTATATATTATATATTAAAGCTAGAGGAGAAAACGATAGTGGGAGAAAATTAGAAAACAAAGATTTTGTTGTTGTGTTTTGAGTTAGCCAACTTTTTTCTAGATAAGTGAATTTTTATAAATTATATAATTTAAATTGAGGTTTGTGATTGTGTTGATGGGAGTGAATTTTCATAAATTATATATTTTATATTGCTGTGTAAATTAATTTAAATAATTTATATGAGTAAAAATATATAAACTACTATATAAGGGTAAAATGGTGAATTACATATTATCTCCCTTCCCATCCCCTCTTGAACCAAATAAAAAATCATTAAAAAACCCTCCCCTTCCTTCCCCTTCAACCAAACCAAACAAGGTAACCTTCATTCCCTCCCCTCCATTCCCTCCCCTCCATTCCCTCCCATTCCATCCCCTCCCATTGAACCAAACAGGCCCTAAACCGTATAATTTAATTATTGAGTTCTTACAAATAACACTGGATGGAGTTGTATACACTTTCCACATTTTCTTTTCTGTTTTTTTCCGCCCGAATACACTTTCCACATTTTCACAAGTTTTAATACGGAGCAGTGGGAGCACATTAGATTTTAATGATACGATGCAAGGTCAAATAAACATATTAATGATAGGATGCCGGGCGTTGACTTGGGGTGGGGTCAGCCACGGCCGAGCTTATCGTTTTGACTTACTCCCCTTTGTCCTAAATATAAGATGGAGTTAATTTTTTTTGGAGGGATGAAGGAAGCTAATTAAATTACTTTAGAATATTTTTTATTTTTATTTTTTCTCCAAACTAATTAATTTAACTAATAAACTAATATATAATCTAAGAATACATAATATATGATATAATTAAGTAACTTATTTAATTTTCTTAATTTCTCTAAAAAAAATTAATTCCATCTTATATTTAAGACGGGGGAGTATCAGTTATCACCATCCTTTCCTATCTCGTTCATTTTCTTTTACTGTAGTTTTTTTTTTTAATCTGTGCAGAAAAGATGTTTATTAAGTTGCCGGTTTCTTTTCATCGCTCCAATAGAACAATTGAGAAGGTCATAGCTTTGTTTCTAGATTCCTTTTCATCTTTAAAGTCTCAGTAGCTCCTTCTTCGTTTTTGAATTTGTATAATTACATTTGCTGTAGTGTTTCTTTTCATGTACTGTAAAACTGCTATCATTTTACCTTAATATCATTTTGACCTTTCATAAAAAAAAAAAAAAGTATTGTTTATGTCTCTCTCTCTCTCTCTCTTTGGAAAAAAAGCTTTTTGTAATGGAAAATCTCAAAAAAATATTGTTGAAATAGGGAAAAAACAAATAAAAAAGGCAATATCTGAAATCCCAAGTCAGACCTTAGAGATAAATCTGGGATTTTCATATCTTTCCAAATGACCAATCTATCCTTGAGTAAGTTTTGAAAAACACAGTGAAGTCAATATATATACTGAAATTGTTATTTTAGATTCTGAAATTGTTATTATCTATATCTAAGTTGTTAATGACATTTGACATGTATGACTTCAAAATATTAATTACCTTCAAGCTCGCTAGAACTTGGGGAGATCATCAAGTAGTTTGAAGTTATTATTTGCTATTCTGAAGTTGTTATTATCTGTACATATACCTAAGTTGTTAATGATGCTTAACAATATTTGTAGATGTCAAGTAGTCAATATATATACTAAAATTATTATTTCTGATTTTGAAGTTGTTATTCAGAGATAAATTGGTCATTTAAAAAGGTTTAGAAATCTCTTGTCCTTTCTTAAGCTTTGACTTGGAATTTTAGATATTGGCCTTCAATACCTAGCTTTTATCTATTTTAATAGTTTTTTTTTTCTGGACTTTCCCTTTCGTCATTGAGGCTTAGCTTCCTCTCTCATTCGGGGGTGGCCCTTACGCGATATCTCCCACATAACCAACCACCCAGCCAGACACCCCTAGTCTGCTCTGATTTTAATTTTATACGGACTCCTGCGTTACCAATATGATTTAATATTGCATATCATCTTATTTGAATGGGTACAAATAGAATCCAACGAAGAGTGATAAGAGGAATATAATAAATGAAAAATTCAAGCATTTCAATCAATATGTTCCTGTCATTGGGTCAAATGGTGTAATATAAGCAAAGACATGTTAACAAAGTTATGAGGGAAGTTTTTGTACATGCATATATATATATATATATATAGCTTATGGTTAGATAAAATGGAATTTTTAGATCCCTATTAATTCTCATACTACTTTCGTTATCTTCTTTGAGGATATAAGAGTTTTAAATTTTGCTATAAATTGTTGATAAAATAGTTAAATTTATTGTTTACAATCTTATAATTGATAATTGTAGAAATATAAGATGAATATTATAAGAAAATTAGAACCTAGAATGTATGAAGTAGAAATAAATAATTTACCTATAAGTTCTCATTTACATTTAATAGGAAATCAAGAAGAAACTTGTATATTTACACCCTTTATGCCAGGAGGAAATGGTGATAATACATGGAATTTAATGAATTGGAATAATATATATATGATGAAACAATTAGGTACATATATAAATCCAAATATTTATGATTTAATGGAAATATATGGTTTAGAAGAAATATTAGAAATGGTCCCAGAAGATATAAAAGAAAAAGTAAAATTAGAAAAACTTAGTAATAGGAAAGAAAGATTAGAATTTTTAAGTCAATCTTTAGAAGAAAGAATATATAATATGAAAAAGAAAATAGATAGTAATTCCGAAGACTTAAGAGTAATAAAATTAAATGTGAAAACTATAATGAATTCCTTAGGAGTAACAGATATGGAAATAGAAGAACCTGAAATAAAACATGAAAATGATCTATTGGAACCAATAATTAATAAACACAGAAAATTAAATATGATGAAAGCTTTAGAAGAGATGGAAAAATTAGAAAATACTAAAGAAAAGATATATAAACAAAACATGGATGAAAATGTAAGACAGACTAGATTAATAGCCGAACAAATAATGAAAGGACAACAAATAATGAATAATAATTTATGGACAATAAATGATAAATTAACCAATTTAGGAATTACAGAAGAAGAGAAAAAACAATTATTAGAAATAACAAAAGGTAAAGCTAAAAGAGAAAGTTATGAAAAAAATGAAGAAATTGAAGAAGGAAGTAAAATTGCAGAAATAATATATTCTAAGGATATAATAGATATTTTTAAGATATATAATCCACAAATAAAAATGATGAATGCAATAGATGAAGAAGATGATGAAATTGAACAATTAATGGGATTACAAGAACACGAATTAGAACAAATTCAAAAAGATTTCAAAAATGCAACAATTATAAAAGGAAATATAGAAGAATATAAAGAATTAAATACAGGAGTAAAACTAGATGAACCAGGAGATTCGAGTAAAAAAGAAGAAACAGAATCCTCTAAAATAAGGACAGAAAATGATTATAATAAACATAAAGAACAAAGAGAAGAAGAAATTGGAAAACAAGATTTACCACATGATAAGAAAACAGAAAATCAAGAATTTGATATAAGATTTGAAATACCAAGAGGAAGAGGATTTACACCAACGCCTATAGATCAATATGAAAGCAAAAGTATACCAGTATCTGGAATATGGTTAAATTTAGATTGTGTATTAGACCCTGAAAAAATAATTGAAGAATGGTCAAGAGCAACTATAATAGCATTAATAGGAAGAAATAATTTAGATTTCCAATCAACTAATTTACTTATAGAGTCAAGCTTTTTAGGAAATGTATATTATTGGTGGAGAAGCCAAGAAGAAAGTTGGAGAAATCAAATAAGACAAATAGTTAAAGAAGAATATAATAGCAGAAAAGAATATTATGTAAAATTAGTAAAAAGATATGAATACGTACTTAGAACAGAATTTGTAGGAAGAAGTAATACATTAGAAGAACAAATAACGAGTAATGAAGCAATAAAAAGATTATATCAGATAGAAATATGTTCATTAGAACCAAGATATTTAAATCCTTATATATGTGAATTTCAAAAATATTATTATGAAATAAAAGAAAATCCAGAAATGAAAAGAATAAAATATTTAGAACTTTTTTATAGAAAATTACCAAAATTAATAAGAGATGAAATAATAGATGATTATTCTAAAATATTTAAAGAAACACCAGAATTAATACCTTATATAGATTCCTTAGGAAAAAGAATAGATTATTTAAGAAATTATTTATCTGAAAAATGTAAACAAGCTTGGAGGAATATGAAATATTATAAGCAGAATAAATTAATATTAAGATGTGGAGAATATGAAAAACCTCATAGATGGGGATGTAAGGATGAAAATAAAAAGATAAGAAGAAAATATAAAAAAGGAAAATACGGAAAATATAAGGATAAGAAATGGAAACCAATAAAAAGATACAATAAATATAGATATAAATTTAAAAAATATCCAAAAGAAAAGTTTTACAAGAAATATAAACCTAAAAAATATTTCAGAAAATATTTCAAGAAAGGAAATAAAATAAATTATAATAAACAACCTAGGAAATGTAGATGTTATAATTGTGGAAAATTAGGTCATATATCAACAGAATGTAAAGAACCAAGAGATAAGAAATTTATGAATATATTAGAACAAGCTCATGAATGTGAATTAGAACCCTTAGAATTTGATGAAGAAATATATAGTGATATAGAAAATCCTGGAATAGAAATATATAAAATAAAATTAGTAAGTGAAAATGAAGAAAATAATGAATCAGAATCAGAGGGATCAGAATCAGAAATAGAATATTTAAGTTCAGAAGAAGAAGACTTTAAATTATATATGATGAAAGGAAAAGAAGTAGAAGGAATAAAGGAAGAGGATGAATATGAAACTTATGAAGAACATAGAAATACATCAGAAGGAAGTATAGAAAAAAGATTAACATTCAATGCGAAACAATATGAAAAAATAAAAGACATGAAACTAAATTTAAAACCAGACCAAATAGTTAATGAAACTTTTATGAATAGAGTGAATAGGATAATAAAATCAAAAAAGGATATTAAAAGTCAATGTGTAATATTACAAAAGAAACATCCTATAGAATCAACCTTAACAGAAGGAATATTAAGAATACCATTAATAAGTAAAGGATTAATAGAAAATGAAATATCTAAACTACCTTTTAAAGAAGAAGTCACTGAAATTTATATTGCAGGAATACAGTTATTAGTAAAAGCTTATTTTAAAGAAGGAATAGATTCACCTATAGAATTATTAATAACAGATGGAAGAATAATAAGTAGCGTACAAGATAGGGTATTAGGAATGCTAACAGGAAATTTAATATATCAAAAATTAAAATTTACTTTAAATACTAACTTTGCAATATCAAGAAATGATGAACATATAGATCAATCAATAATGGTATATCATAAGTTAAAAGGAATAAAATTATTAGAAGGTGCTAAAACTATAAGTATAACAGCAATGGTAGGACTAGTATTTACAAATGAACATAAAATATATAATAAGTCGATAGGAAGAGTAAGTATAGAAAAACAATTTATGCCTATATTAAAAGAAGTAAAGACAGATCCTATAAATATAACTTTACCAGAATTATTAAAAATAGAATTAGATAAAACCATAAGTATTCATGATAATAGAGGAAAAAGATTAATAGCAAATAATAATCTAGGTAATAGATCATTAAAAATAAATACATTATATGAACCATTACAAATTAATCCAAGAAATAGTATTGATATAGCTAGTAGCAGTAGATTAGCAGAAATGTCTTTAGTAAATCCTATAAAACCAGAATTAGTTGAAATAAATAAAAAAATAATAAGTTTAGATATAACAAAAGAAAATAGACAAGATAAGATAATAATAGAAATAAAAAAGAATGGAATCTGGCAAGAAGTAATAACATTAATAGACGAAAATATAGAAAGCAGTAAGATAGAAGTAGGATATACAGAAAATAATTATGAAGAAACAGATGAAGGCATAAAAACAGATATATTATTAAGATTTAATAAAAGAGATGTAATACAATTAATCTTATGGGTAGAACAAGATTCGAATAAGTCATACAAGATAACCTTAGGAAAAGATTTCTTAGAAAAAGTAAAACCTTATAGAATTCAGCAAGATAGAATAATCTTTAACATAAACTATCAGACAATTATAATTCAAAAATTAATATGATGATAAATACACACTACACAGCAAAAATAATAAGAGTAATATTAGCAGAAGATAATAGTAAAGATTATTATTACATAGATGATGAAAAAATAGTAATACCAAAATCTGATAAGTCAATGATGAATCATATAATTTACCAAATAAATAAGTGCAATGAAAAAGAAAAAAGACAATTAAGAATAGTATATAACAATCAACCACAAGATTTTGTAGAAGCCTATAATGCAGTAGTAAACAATATGATGAACAGAAATGATATCAAGAAAGAATTAAAGGAAAGATTAAAAGTATTATCTAGGTCTTAAATGGATAGAAAGATAACATTATATGATGACAATAATTGGTATTATTTTAAGAATAATGAAGGAATAAGAATACCCAAAGTAGCAAGAGAATTAATGAAAAGTTTTATTAATAAACTAAGACAATGGGATAAAATAGAAAAACAAGCATTATATTTAGCATTACAAGATATAGATAATAGAAGAGTAAGAGTAAGATTAATACAATATCAAATAAATAGAAGGCATCATAGAAATGAAGTAGAAAATGAGTTTAAGAAACAATTAAATTTGTTATCTAGAGCTTAATGGATAGAAGAATCACACTGTATGATAAAAATAATTGGTATTACAATAAAGAAAATAATGATATAAGAATACCTAAAAGTAATATAGGATTATTAAGGTACTTAATAAATAAAACAAACAAAACAGACAAAATAGAACATACAGTTATAAGCCAATTGTTAGAAATAGTTCAACATAATGATCAAATGTACATACAATTAGTAAATGAAGTCATAACTAGGAAAAGACAAAGAAGAAGTATAAAGAAAGAATTAAAGAAACAATTAGACTTATTGTCTAGAGTTTAATATGGGAGACATTCATATGTTAAATGAAGAATTAAGAAATAAAAGTAGCCTAATAATAGATGGGGAATTTTGGGCATATAAAAAAAGAGAATATATTACAAAGATACCAAAAAATGATAAGAGTTTTTTAAGAATGATAATTAAGAGATTGAGTAAAACCTATAAATGGGAAAAAAGAAGGTTAAATTTTATACATGATAATCATCCCTTAATATATGAAGAAGAATATGCTAGAGTAATGAGGGAAAGAAAAGATAGAAAAGAAATTAAGAAAACATTAAAAGAACGTTTAGAAGTATTATCTAGGATATGAGTAGACCATTATACTATATACTTATAAAATTCATATATGCAAAGTATAGATCTAGAAAATATCATGCTTTGGTTGACACTGGAGCAAACTTAACTGTAGCAAAATATAATGTACTACCACCAGAATTATGGAAAAGAAAAAATAAAATGTTAAGAATGGAAAGTGTAGGAAAAGAAATCCATATGTTAGAATTAGAAGCAAAAGATGTAAAAGTTCAAATAGGAAATTATGAATTAGTAATAAAAGAATTAAATCAATATAATGAACCCTCTTGTGATGTAATTTTAGGATTAGATTTCTTAGAACAATATTTTCCTATACATATGATTAGTAAAGCTTTAATATTAACAACACCTTGTAAACATGAAGCTTGGGGTATAAGAATAACTAGACCATATAGAAGAAAAGATGAAAAATTTCAGAAAAAGAATAATGAATATGAGGTCCAATTCTTACAAAATAATAATCCAGTAGAAATTCAACATATGTTAGCAACCTTGAATATCATAGAGATAAAAACAATAGAACAAAGAATAATAGATAATTATAGTGATAATCCTTTAATACATTGGGAAAAATCTAAACCTATGGCTAAAATAGAACTGAAAGACTATAGTAAAGAAATAAATTGTAAACCTTATGCTTGGACTAAAGAAGATAGGAAAGAATTTATAATGCATATAGAAGAAATGAAGAAATATAATCTTATAAGAGAAAGTAGATCAGAATACTCTTCACCAGCTATAATTGTGTCTAAACATAGTGAAGAAAAAAGAGGAAAAACCAGGATGGTTATAAATTACCAAAAATTAAATGAGTTAGCTATAAGAAATAGATATCCTATACCCAAGATGGATTTATTATTTAATTTGATAAGAGGAAAAACTATATTTAGTAAATTTGACTGTAAATCAGGATTTTTTCAAGTAAAACTAGAAGAAGATAGTAAAAAATATACAGCATTTAGTACTTCAGAAGGACTATATGAATGGAATGTATTACCAATGGGTTATCATAATAGCCCTAGTATATTTCAGGAATACGTGTCAAAAATGTTATTACCAATAAGAGATTTTGCTGTAATTTACATTGATGATATATTAATATTCTCAAAAGATGAAAAAGAACATGAAATTCATTTAGAACAATTTGTAAATATTATAGAAGAAAAAGGACTAAATATATCACCATAAAAAATGGAACTAAGAAAAGAAAAAGTAAATTTCCTAGGACAAATATTAACCAAAGATGGAACAGAATTACAAGACCATATAAGTCAGAAAATATTACAATTTAAGAAAATAAATAATAAGAAAGATTTACAATCTTTTTTAGGACTAGTAAATCAGGCTAGAAACTATATCCCTAATTTATCGGCATTAACCTCAAAAATATCTAAATTAGCAGGAGAAAAGACAGTATGGAAATGGGATAATAATATAGAAAAAATAGTAGAAAATATAAAAGCTTTATGTAAAGAATTGCCAAAACTAACTATACCTTTAAAAGAAAATATAAAATGGATTATATACACAGATGCCTCTGATAATTATTGGGGAGCAGCTTTGTATTATGAAGATGAAGAAGGAATTGAAAAAATAACAAGATATGCAAGTGGAAAGTTTAATGATTCTCAAAGTAGATATCATTCAAATTGGAAAGAATTATTAGCTGTTGTAAAAGCTATAGAAAAATTGGAATTATTTGTAGTAAATAATAGATTTGTAATAAGGACAGATAATACGCAAGTTAAACATTGGTTATCTAAAGGAATAAAACAAAATAAGTTGAGTAGTAAAATGTTAATTAAGTGGCAAGCAGATTTATCTTACTATGATTATGAAGTTGAATATATTAAAGGAAAGAATAACTTGATTGCTGATTATTTAAGCAGATGGAGCCTGTAAGCCGATTTGGCAGAAAAAGTCCTGTAAATCAGACGAATAAGGAAGAAGAATCTTCCCCTATATTGAATCAACTTATAATGAAGATGAATATTCTTGAAATGAATATGAGTCTATTAAGTAGTCAAGTTAGTACCAGTATACAAGGGTTAACAAGCTCTATATCTGGTATTAATGATTCCCTTAATGACATCTATATTCAACTTGAGAATTTGAAGATCTGTAAGGCTGATGCCAATCCACTTGTAAGGACAGATGTCCAAGAGGCTGATGTCAATCCACTTATAAGGACAGATGTCCAAACTACGATTAACAACAGTAAAGGCAAAGAGGTTGAACCTTATAAGCCTACTCTACCTATAATGGAGTCATCCACTCCAGGTGAGTCATCCACTCACAATACCCTAAGTTTAATCGAGTCATTTGGACTTGAATCTCTGTTAACCTCTAATTCTCTATTAACCTCAACTCCAATAAGACATCCATCTCCAGAGACTTTAACTTTTTCTCAAATAATGAAAACCCAAGAAAAAGAAAAAGAGAAGCCTTCCAATAATTCTCCTCCTCCAAAAGAACCAAATGCAGACATCTTTGAAATCCCAAAGCTCTATAATTTCTATAAAGTTATTATCAAAAAGTTAAACCATCTTTCTTTATCTCATAAAACCATTAAATATGTGTCTCATTATGCATTTAATAAAGCCATCATATACCCAGGAACTCCTCCAGGTATTGTCAGAACCTTATACCAGTATGGATTAATCCAGAGTATATACCCTTCCAGGAATTTATCTGAAATAGCCGAATTACCCGAAAAGTTTATAAAAGCTGTAGGAGATTACTATGATATAGTAACTCAACATCAAGTATTCATAAGGTGTTATTCAACTGTAGCTGAAATTACTCCAGATCAGTTTTATATGCCTATAAATCTTATTAGACTTGGAACTACCAAGAAGCCTTTGGTATATGAACCAGAAGTAAAAGAAGACATAACAGATGATGAAGATTTCCAATTTCGTGTATCTAATATAAGGGCTCAAGACTACCATATAATATTCCAGGAGATGAATCGTATAAAGGTAGCAAATATGACTATAAACCCAGAAAAGGAAGAAAAAATATATGTGTGTTATTGTACAGATAAGACTTGTATGTATTCTCTTGGAAAGAAGCCGAAGAATGACAAGCAATTTGGGTTATGGTATGACCAAATAAAGAAGAATAAAATGGAAAATACTCCTGATACAAAAAGAAGAATTTGTCAAATAATTGGGGAATACCCAAATCATGAGTGTGAATACTGCCAAGAAGTTCGTGGAAAAGATAGAAACCCGAATATTACCATGGACCCAAGCCTTCTGTAAAAGAGGTGTCGGCAGAAGAATACAAATAAAAGTGTCGGCAGAAGAAGTCAAATGAAGAAAAGAAAAACGTGACCGACAAGAAAAAAGAAGAGCACTCAGAAAAATAATGCTTTTAGCAGAGAATCTTATCTTGTAAGAACCTTATCGTCCTTTATTAGATGATCTGTAAAAGTAGAATTGTCTGTTTGTAATCAGAGTTGGTCACTCGACTCTATAAATACTCATGTAAGCTGCTCAGTAAGGCACCCATTCTGTAATTGCAATCACTTTTGAATGCAAAGTAATCTTTCTCAAAATTCTCTCTCTTGTGTTTGTGAGTTGTGTGAGAAGTTCTCTGTGGTAGCTGCAACCAATATTATCTTTAATTATCAATTACTGAAGAATGACCAGGTATGAGGGGCTAAACTCCTTTTAGGGATCTAAGGGGGAAATTTTATGCGATCATAAGGGAAGTATTATAGATTATGTTACTGGGCAATATGTATAAAAAAAAAAAAAAGAGTCTTTTTAGGTTCGGATGAATAAAAATAGGATGAATACGCCTCCAGTAGGAAACGAAGGAAGGCTGTGCTGATATGGTCTGAAGGAAGAAGGTTGAGATTCCACATAAATGAATGCTCTGTATGAGATTCAAAAGGAATTCTCTGTAAATGGTCCATGTATGAAAGAGGACATGGTTCCTTCTATAACCCGGATCAACATCGGTCAAAGATCATCCTAGTTTTATTTATCTTTCTTGTAAAATATCTGTACAGACTTTGATTTTGCAAGTGTGTCCTTGTTTATATCTTTATTTTAAATTTCGCATAAAAATTGCATGCTGCCCAGGTCTGCATAAGCTATGATATATATATATATATATATATCTGAAATGAAGCCTCCGTAGTTTGTATATTTGTTCAATTAAACAGTTCTATGATGTTTTAGTTATTGACATCGAAAGAGATTTTACATATGTTTATAAGTATCTAAATCATGTTTTATTATTATGATAGTTTCACTTGAACTGGAAGAATATCATGAGATTACTTGACACATACTAACTAAATACTCCCCCATCTTAAATATAGAGGGGTTAGATTGCATAGATTACAAAAAATTAGTTATTTTTAAGAAATGTGTGTTGGTTTCCTTAGTAAAGCCTAAAGTACTCGATTTAATTATCTGTATTACTGGATAATATACTGTTGAGGAGACTGTCATCTTAATTAGTACTTAAAAATTCAAATTACCATCTCCAGCGATCAATAAAGTCAAATAAAATAAAATTACAAGTTAACCTGAATTTTAGTCCCAACCACAATAAGTTGAAGAAAAATTAAAGTTGTTGTGGTCTTTTGGTGGGACTTTTATCAATCAATTAAATGGTCAATGTGTATAGATAAAGCCCTTTAAAATAAAATAACTGCCCCAGAATGTTGTTTATATCGTGGGGCAGCTTTTGACCTCGTGAACCATCTTTCGTTACCAGTTCCTGCGTTTTGTGTTTTATGTTTGGGCTCTTCTCTTGTTGAAAGTTCAAAGTAAAACAACTTCGTGAGTTTTAATCGGTCTTCTTTATCTCTCCTTGAAACAATCCATATATATGGTCCAATTTTAGACCTTTCCTTCATTGTGATCGATCACTTTATATGAAGCTGTGGTAATAACAATTTATTTTTTTAATCATATGTTATTTGGCACTGCTAAGCAATTTAATTTAAATTGAAGTGTATTATTGAGCCTGAAATGAAAGAAAGATCTATAGTTATGTGAATTTTTTATTCACAGCATTTGTACTTTAATTCTCATTGAAGGACCATTGAATCAATTAATTTTTATCAATATCAGTCCATATTAACATTTTTTATAATATTTCATAGGAAGGCCCTTTTTGACTTGGTAGGTATATGTTCTTCCTAATTCTTCTATGGAATGCTGTACTGTGTAAAGTTAAAAGAATGGTTTTAAAACTTATCGACACCGTTAGTTTGTTGTATTTGAACAAAAAAGGTATGAAGAAATTAACTATCAGGTTCATGCATCTATGAGTGATTTTTTTCCCATGTATTATCAGTGAATAATCATATAATATTATTATTTTTCCTTTGTGATTAGTTACATTATGTAAAAGTAGTTGTTGGAGGCGGCCTAATGCAAGTTGCTGTGGGCATAATCAATCGCATCTAATTATTAAAGCAAGTCAACAATATTTTAATTATTTCATTATTTTGTGACGTGATTGTCACATGGTTTTCATGTTACCGTCGGGAAGACGATTGACTTGGTAAGCCCACTATAGACGCTCGACGGCCACTACTAAGCGGGATTCAGAATTTAATAATATATGTCTGGCTAATAAAAATGTTAATAATAATATTATAATACTGATTTTTCAATCAAGTCCAGTAATCACCACACATTATTAATTTATGCCATGGTTAACTTGTTAACGTTAAAAAGGTCGGTGAACATGAGAATTGGAATCGTCAGAGCTATTTTTGTCAATATATAGAATATCATTTTTAACCGTATATTTCTTAATACACAATTCCTTACTTTTAGGACTTAGTATATGGAGATATATACTGTGTATATGTTGACTCAAATATAAATATTCAAGTGTAAAGTTGATCTCTATCTTGTTTTGGTTGACAGCTAATTCATGATGGACTAAAGTGCCTGTTTATTTTAGTTTTTTAAAAGTGATTTTACAATTGATGATGTAAGTATATGAGAGGAGTTTTATCTTGACTTACAGAAAATGGCTTTTGAAATTATAGTTTGATTGTTTCCCAAACAAGCACTAAAAGTATTGAACTAAATTGATTCCATTTTGTTGAGAAAAGGTCTTAAGAAAATTGAAATTAAAATATTCTATATGAAATTTAAATGACATTCAATTATTGGATGTGCATTGAATTTGTTTCATTCAGCCGAAAAAATCATACTTCCTTGATTCCTAATTTAAAACCTTAGCTAATTAAATTTTTTTAAGAGATTTGTAAAACTAAATAAATTACTCAATCATAACATTTATTGCACATCATTAGATTATATATTAGTTTATGAGCCAGATAAATTAATTTGAAAAAAATGATAAATATAAATATTTTAAATTAATTTATTTAATTTTTTTAATCTCCGCAAATATTTAATTGAATCTCATATTAAAGATTAGAGACGGTAATAAGCATGCCGAAATATAATTCGTGATTGACTCATTCATAATTTACCATCTTTCTTTCTTCCTTTCTTTCAAGGTACTCCTTCCGTTGCTTTTTAAAATTGATTAAAGATAATAAATATAAAAAAAAGAAACTCAATTTTCAAAAGCATCTATATTTATAAAAAAAAGTGGGTGGGAGAGAAATCGAGAGGGGGAAAAAATGGAGAGAGAATGAGTGGGAAAAAATGATGAGACTAATATGGTGTATTTGTATCTTTGATACTCTTCTTTACTTTACTTTCATAGGTTGTGTTTGGGATCATGTTTTAGGGATAAATAAGTTTTTATTACGCAAGCCGAGATAAAACTCCTTTCACATACTTACCTCGTATACCGTGAATCACGATTTATAAGCATTTATTGTCCAAAAATAAGTTATTCCAAACGAGCACATACTCTTATTCAATTTATTGATATATCTTCAATAAAATACGTATAATTATTTGAGGGTAAAAAAAAAACAAGCATTGAATATTTAAATATCGTCAAATTGCATCTTATAAAAAGAAATATATTAATTCAAACACCGGTAGCTTATAAAAAAGCGACAGAGGGGGCAGGCATATTATAGGACGAATTTGCCTTTATTTTAGAAAATACTTAGAACATAATAACTTAAGGGAAAAATCACGCAGAGGTCCTAAGAACTAAATAAAATAACAGTGAAGTCCCTTTAAAAATTCCAATATCAGAAAAAGTCTCCAAGGTTTTTTTCTGTGATTATTTTTCAAAGTCCAATGGTAAAATTGCCCATAAGTCATTTTACAGTTGACAACTTCATCATTTATTTTCACAACATGTTTTTATATAATAAGTTAATTTTAAGTTTACCAGATCTCTACGTTCACAACTGTCATTGCGTGTTATAACAATTGCTTGAGTGAATTTTTTCGCATCTTTTTGTTGCTTGAATAAAATGACCTTTCTAGAACTCAAAATTTGACAACTGTAAATGCCCTATTTAACAACTAGTTATGCTTATAGTTACAACATGTTTTTTTTTTTACAATATAGTTTTTAAGTCATAATGAAACTACATTTTTAAGAACTGTTCACCATTGTAAATTGTTTAGTTTACAATTCGTTAAGCATGTTTTCATAATATATTGAGTTATTTTAACACCTTCTTTCTCATAGTTGAATGAAACTACCTTTTTACACATCTCTAAGTTCAATACTGAAATTTCTCAGTTTACAACTGGTTAAACGTGTTTTTACAACATGTTGAGTTATTTTTACAACTTTTTTCTCATGTTTGAATGAAACTACCTTGTTCACATCTCTAAGTCTAACACTGTAAGTTGATCAGTTTACAATTTCTAACACGTATTTTTATAATATTTTGAGTCATTTTTACAACTGCTTTTTCATATCTAATTGAAATGACAAGTTTCAAAACTCCAACTTTCACAACTATAGAGTCGTTTTCACAACTAGTGATGCTTGTTTTTACAGCATCATGAGTCGTTTTCACAATTGTTTCGTGCTTGACTGAAATGATAAGTTGCACAACTCCAACTTTTACAATTGCATGAGTTATTCGCGTAGAGTTTGTCATAACAGCTGAATTGGTTTTTAACAACTTATTCTACGATATTTTACAAGTGTATGAGTCATATTTACAACAGTATGAGTCATATTGCATTTCATCTTCTCCACTATTTAAAAATTTCCTTCCATATGAAAGAAACATAATAGATTCTTCTCTAAACTAATTCTCATCTTTCAGGACAATCTGCAACATAAACTTCGTATTAACAACTGCTACAGCAATATTATCAACTACAAATGCACATATTAACGACACTTTAACAACATTTTTTTAATATTATATTAGCATTTTGTAATCAAAGAAACCACAATCACATTCAATCATTCACACTTAAAACAAAGTCATCCATCTGTTACCTTACCAAAAAAATAGAGCATTCCCTCTATTATATTGCTAAAAAACAGAGCACAGGTTCTGTATTAACAGTTACAGCAACCATATTAACAACTACAACTGCACGAATGAATAAAAATTTATTTTTCATATCATCGTTTTCACAGCAAACAACCACCATCATATTCAACCATTCTCACTTAAAATAAAGCACCCTCTCTATAACTTTCCCCAAAAATAAAAGCACTATAAGATTCACACAACCCAACCACAGTTGAATCCCAATTTTAATGGTTAAGATAATATATTTAGCAAAATCTTAGTATTACTTATCTACTTCCTACCACGTAGTGCACTATTGAGCCCAAACTCCAACCTTTGATTAACCCCTCAATTTCAATATAGCCAACTACACAAAAAAAAAAAATCAGTTCATTGATCTACCTCTGCTACATCACAACGGAGGCTTGGGTAAAGCCGGGAATACGGGCCGGGCCGCCAGCCCGTTTAGGCCCGCTTCCTAAAAAATCACCAATTTTTAAAGCCTGCGACCCTTCAGGGCTAGCATTTCACGGGCTCAGGCCTAAATAGGCTTGAACTCATTTTAATTAAAAAAAAATATTTTTCAAATTTTACAATTTATTTATTATTTTACCTTAAATTGAGATACATTATTTTTAAAATTCATAAATTTTTAGTTAAAATAATCATCTAAAGTCCAAATTAGCCTCTTTTTTAAAGTTTAAATGAATAAACCATTGAAAAAAGTAAAATAAATCAAATCATTTAATAAGTGTTTACCTATTATTAATACTTTATTAGGTACTTAGGTGTTTCTCATATTGATAATTTGATATAATGATATTATATATATTAATCTATTTTTTAAAAAATATCAAATGGGCCTAAAAGGGCCGGCCCTAGGCCTGCTTCCTGTTTTAGCCTCTAAATCATAAACTCAGCCCTTGAAGAGCTTGGGTCTAAATAGGTCGGCCCGAATTTCCGGCTCTAGGCTTAGGCAGCGGAGGAGTGGTGGACAAACGCACCAACACTGGGACTCAGAGGAGCTACGTACAGCCACTCGAACGAATGTAAGGAAAACGCAGAAACATGGCAGAATGAATTAGGAAACCCACTTTTTTTAACATGGAGTATTTTAGATTCTTTGGGACTACTTTGTCATTTCAACTTGAAAAATAATCACAAAAAAGTCCCTAAAGACTTTTCTAATATTGGAATTTTTAAAGGGATTTTTTTATTATTTTGTTGGGTCTCTGGGACATTTGCATGATTTTCCCACAAGTTATTATTATTTTTTTAATTTTTTCAAATTAAGGAAACAGAGGCTGGGATATGGTCGGAGACTTATTAATGCTCTGACAGATTCAGCCCCCTTGCCACGTTGTGCGCTCACCGCCATGCAGCTACGGCATTCTGAAATTTTAATATGCACCTTGAAAATGATTTTTCCTTTGAGTTGGCTGGCATCTCTGTCAATATCCTTTCATATCTACCTCCAGCTTTATCATATTTTCTTTTTTGTTAAGTAGCTGTTGATAGATGAAGTTTTTTTAGTCTCCACCAATTTTTATGATTTCATTCATTAAAAAAAAAAAAATTACAAGCGTACCCCAAATTTAGCAGTCAATTTCTTATGTTTACCACTAATATAATTTTTTTAAACAGTTTACATGTCAAATAAAAAAAAATATAGAAGTGTCCCCTTCAGACTCAGTAATTAATTTCACAATATACATCCTCTGATCCTTTTTATAAGTAATTTTTATCTTTATTATGCAAGTCGAATCTGTGGTTAAGATTAGTTAAAAATAATGAATATGTCAAAAATATTATATTTCTTCTAAATATACCTCTATTTATGAAAAGAGCTTAAGAGAGAGAATGTGTTACAAATATGAGTATAAAATGTGTGAGAGAAAGTGTAATAAATGAGTAAATGAAAGAGGATTAGAGGTGAGTGATGATAATTAATATAAAGATGTGTATTTAATAGGAATAAAAAAGAAAAAAGTAGTTTAAATTTTGAGACATGAAGATAAAGTTACTTATAAAAATAATCAACCTTAAGAGGGAGAGAGTTGTTTATAAAAAGGACTGGGGAGAGTATATCCCATCAATTTAACACCTTGCATATTTTTATCTAAAGAAATTATAAATCACGGTTTTTTATAGTGACTCTTCTAAATTTATTTTGCTTAATTGACTTCTAAATTGTGGTCTGTTTTTTAAAAAATGCGACATAAGTTGTTAAACATATCCTGAATTAACTGAAAATTCTTAGCGGGTTTCTCTGGCTTCTATATATATATATATACATAGAAAAGTTTGCATAGAATTAGTCTTTCTCCTTAATTACGTTCCCAGAAAATTGGTTCTTTATTTTCAGTAATGCACTTTTTCCTTTCTATTTCCAATAAAGGATGTTGGTCTTGTCAAATAATTTTAGAAAGTACAGTACTAATTAAAGATCATTGTAGGTAATTATTTTCCTAAACTGGCTCTTAAGTAAAATTCTCCCAAAAAAATTATTTGACCAAAATGTCTTCTTCTTTTTTTTTGATATTGTAACCTAGTATCAGGTTTGAGGTCCGTGGCTATCTCTTTCAATATAAGTGTATGCCTCCTCTAGAACTTGAAGTCGAGATCCAAAGAGACCTAATAAGGCCTTACACCACTACACCAACTTTATGTTAGTGGCTAAAATGCCTCTATTTACATAGAGATTGAACATTTTAGAAATTAAAATGTGAATCTGGGAGTTTAGCAAAACTTTTAGATAAGCCTTTTTTTCATATTTATCCTTCATCAAAAACTAAACTAGAAAATAAAGTGTGAATAAATAGTTTATTTAAAAATGATTTTAATGATGACTTCCAAGTTTTTTCCAACTTACATATGAATTGTAAATAGACTTTTTTAAAAATAATGTTAGTAAATGAATAAGATATTTAATTAATATCAAATTTTAAGAATCCTTAAATACCACCTTAATATTTTTTATGTAATCTCAAAGTTTCATCAATGAAGCCATGACCTTCAATTAATGGGATTCACTTTCAAGTTCTAACTTTTTCACTCGTTTTAATTAATACGGAGCGGAGCCCATTAGATGTTGACGATTGGATGCTGAGTGTTGACTGCGTGTGGGTTCAGCCACGTGACTTTAATGACGGCCGACGTCCGGAGTTATATCATTATCAGTTATCACCCTTCTTTTTTATTTTAAGGAAAAAATCATTTTATTATTTCTCTGCCCCTGTCTCGTCCCGTTTCTCGTATTGTGCATGTCTATTTTTGTCTCTCTCTCTCTTTTTTTTGGGGGGGGGGGGGGGGGGGGGGGGGACGCTCTTTTGGTCATGGTTGCTTCCTCTCTCCTTCTAGGGTGGGCATCACGCGATACATCCACGCGCGGTCCACACACAATCGACCATCCAGCTAACTGCTCATCACGCCTCACCCTGCCGTCTGCCCTAATTTAATTTAATTTTATATCTTCAGACTCTGCGTTACCAATATGACTCCCGTGCATGCCATCTTATTTGAATGGCTACGAATTAAATTAAATCCAACCAAAATTAAAAAATATATATAAATTAACATGTGTGATATAATTAAGATATATATTTACATTATAACATTATTTATATAAAAAAGAGTGAACAGAGGAATAAATGGAAATTTCAAGCATCTCAATCAATGGGCTCCTGATTACACGGTAAAACCGTGTACCATAAAAACAGGCGTATTAACAAATTTTAGAGGGAAGTTTTTTTTTTTTTTTTTGGCAACAAGCATGTATAAAATGAAGCCTCTGTATACTTGTTGAACTTGTTGTTAAATTCGCGAGTTGACTCTCTGAATTTATCATTTTTATCTTACAAAATCTTATTGAGTCATTTTTAAATTTGTGATAGTTATAAATTCGGTCAAACTCATGAGGTTACACATTGAGTTTACTATTTTTATGTTTATATCTTATAAAATTATGTCAACTTACTTTTAAACTCATGCCAAATTTTTTGATTTTAACATACTCATGGCTTTACATATGAATTTTATAAAAAACTTTGTTGTTAAAATAGGACTGAGTCGTACTCAGCACCCTGAAGTATTTTTTCACATGCACTCAGTGTTCTAAAGTAATTAGTGGTGCAATTTCACCCATAAGGTTTTTAAAATGGGGCAATCTCATCCAATATTAACTGAGCCTTGTAACTTTCATTGTTAAATAGCTGACTAAGGCGGGATTTGACCAAATAGATGCTTAGTTGGCATGTGACAAGGAAGATTACATGTCATTATTCTGAGTGTAATTTTTTTTAGAAAAAGATATTGATTAATTTAATTCATCGCTCAGGACTATGATTCATTTCGTTTTTTTCAGATTCTGAACTTCCTCATCTCTCAAGGCTGTAAGTTTTCTTTCATCTTCTTTTGAATCAGATCTTTATCTATATGTTATTCCTCTATTTCATGATTCATGATCTCAAGACAGGAACAAAATCAAGAGTTTTGCAGCGGTGGAATCTGATGACGATGCCCCACAATCCATCACTATTGTGTTTTTCTCCTCCGGTGACCCATATCCCTCCATTGTTCATTGCTAAAAGGTCCTTTGGGTTTGTTTGGTGTGAGGGATTTGGAGGGAAGGGGAGGGGAGGGAAAATTTTTATGAGTTGTATTTTAAAAGATTGAAGAAGTGAGGTAATAAAATTTTAATAAGAGAATATATAAGATAAAAGAGTAAGAAAAATTAATTAAAAATTTTTAACCCCACTTCTCTAATTTTTTTAAATTCAACTCAAAATTTTTTTCCCTCTGCTCACTTTTCCTCCTCTCCCCTCGACCAAACAAGCCCTTAATCAGCGTTGGGTTTCACAATCGCAGTTTTGATATCTGTGGTGACTGGAGAGTTTTTTTTAAAAACAAACCTTTTATTTAACTAAAAAAATTACAGTCAAAATAATGACATGTCATCTTCCCTTATCTCACATGCCAGCTAAGCATCTTTTTGGTCAAACCCCAGCTTAGTCAGCAATTTAACCGTATAAGTTAGGGTTGTGCTAATATTGAATGAGACCGCTGAAATTGCACCACTAATCACTTTATGACACTAACCACGCCTGGGAAAAATATTTCAGGGTGTTAGATGCATTTTAAATTTTTAAATATATTCAAATCAAATTGTTGTCATTTCTTATATTTTAATTATTTAATTATACACTATTAATACTTATTTATTAATAAAAATAAACTGTTATGAATTTACGATTCAAATCTATGATATGATTTGACGTCATCGTCACGAGTTCGCTTAAATTCGTGATTGAGGTTGACAATCTTGCTTGGTTGTTCAATTTAATAGTACTGTAAGTTTTAGTTTTTGATTTTTTTTTAATACAATATTTTAGTTATTGACGTGGACAGAGATTTTACGTATTTACAAGTATATAAATCATGATATACACTATTATGATATTTTAATTTTATGAGATCTGGAATAATATCAGGAGGTGACTTGACATAATTTTAATTAAATGCTCCCGCATCTTAAATATATATAAGACGTAGGTTTATTAGATAATGTTCAATGGAATGAAAAAACACGTAATATATATATATTACATCCGGTGGAGGTCGAAATCTTATATTAAGGATATAAGACAGTATAAAATATGTTGTGCAAGTGTGTATATGCAGAGCAAGATAACAATTTATATTACGACCGACATCCATGACGTGCATACAATTTTCTTCTTTGTTTGAATGAAAATAAAATCATAAATTGTATGTATACTTCGAGGAAGCCATGGTGTTTTCACCTTCAAAGTTTGAGCTATCGCCGCTTATGTGTCTTTTTTATGAAGTGATCGGTATTAGATTATAATTTTGAGACACTGAAGTGTTTCACCAATCGCGGGAGCCTGTAATTTAATTGTTCAAGACATATCTCACATATTTACATAAATACACACACACACATATATATATTTATATTCCAGCCGAGTCATTGGTTGTTCTTATCTTGATTTTCGTGACTGAATATTTATATCTCAAACAAAGATAATAAAATCTCAGTACGTAACCATAATATGAACAAAAATATAAAACAAGGAATCACTAAATCAAGATTGCGAGATGCTCTGACCATGTTCGGTATCGTATACGTGGGAGTCCCCATCCCCCTGCTTATATATATATATATATATATATAAGCCATTTAAAAATACATGAACAAACATAAAGTCAACTCACCAAAACATTATTTGATAAAGTCAATCGGATCAGAATTTTCAATATTTCATCATATGCTGTACCCTTACAAATCGCAAACATTGCAAGAAATCATGCTGGAAAAGTCTCGGTATTTTGTGTGGAAATTTAAAATGCACTATGATTAATTCATAAATAATACGACTTGATATAAAAATTTTGTTATATATATATTAATCATATTGATAAGAAATATCCGTACGTCATTATCATGACATAACACATCCAACATGCATTTTTTTTAGCAAAAATAAAAAATATATGGAAGGTGAAAACCGGTGTTTGCGAACCCGAACCAGACTGGTCGGTCTGGCCCTGAAACCGGCATCCGGTCCAGGTTCCTATTTTTTTAAAAAAATTAATTTTTTTAGAATTTCATATTAATAAACTTAAAATCTTTAATTTTTTATCAGTTTGGTCCCGGTTTAGCTCCAGTTTGACCCTGATATGACCCACTGACCCTTAACCTAATATCCCGACTGACTTAGTACCCGATCCGGGTCCATGAACCTTGGTGAAAACAAAAGGGCACATAAGATGAATTGGAACCTTAAATGCATTGAATCTAATTACAGGGTAACAAATACATAAATATAAAGAAGAGACGCTTTAAAGTTTAAATGGCAAGAATGCAGGTGAAGATAGGAAGAACTAGAAGCAAGGAGCCAGTGGAGGGAGAGAGGGTGTCTTTGCTGACATTCCTATCCATTTTCACTTCATTTATTTTTTTATCATTGGATAAATTTTTAATAATTGAGATTTAATATTTTATAATATTATATTATAATCTTAAAAAACAATATATATAATCTTAAACTATTAAAATTTAACCTAAAAAGTTCAAAAGTGCTGGAGATAAAAAGTTAAAAAACTAATAAAACATTTTAATAGAAGTCTACAAAATTGAAGAATTTATTTTTATAAAAAAAAAAGAGTCAAAATATTTAGATATAATTTTAAAAGTTTATATATGTATAATATTAAATCCCAATAAAATAAATGGAGAGCAATGTCAACAGATGCGCCTCTTCCCAATGCAACGTGAGCGCGGGTATCAACGGAAGAGAGGAACTCGGAATCTAAACAGTGAAATGGCGAATGTCCAATATGTGTTAGTGGGCAGCGTGCGGTCAAACCCGAACTCCGAATTGGACTTTCCATAAGGAACCAACTCGCGGAATAATCATATAGCAAGAGAGAGGGGGGAAGGAGAGAGAAAGTCAAAAGGACATGTGCTATACACTGCTTCTTGATTATCGATGATGTCTGACAAGGCAAAAGTTGGCATCTTTGAGGCCTTCCATTCACCCTCTCTCTTTTCCGTGTTTTGACTTTGAAACACGCTTTCCCCTATAAATAACAACCCCTCTCCCTCTCTCATTTACGCATCAACTCTTAACTGACCTCAACTTCAATCGATTGTTGCAGCGATCTTCTTCTACTCCTTCAAGTACTTCATCTGATTCTAAACATCTTTTCTCTCAGATTTCAGACATGGACGAGAATATTGAAGTTCCTACCTTCTATTTGTGCCCAATCTCCCTGGAAATCATGAAGGACCCGATCACCGTCTCCTCCGGGATCACCTACGACAGAGAGAGCATCGAGAAATGGCTCTTTTCCGGCAAAAACAACACCTGCCCAGTTACCAAACTACCCCTCTCCGTATCAGACTCCTCCGACCTCGTTCCCAACCACACCCTCCGCCGTCTGATTCAATACTGGTGTACCATCAACGCCTCTCACGGCATCCAAAGGATCCCAACCCCTAAACCTCCCGTCACCAAAACCCAAGTAGCCAAAATCATCAAAGACGCTTCTCGATCTTCTCACTCATCACCTCTCAAATCCCTCCAAACACTCAAATCCATCGCTTCGGAGAGCGACGCAAATAAACGCACCATTGAAGCCGCCGGCGCCGTTGACTTCTTGGCATCCATCGTACTGCGACACACAAATTTCTCTTACACCCCCGAAGAAGCTAGCCTCGATGACGATAGCTTTGAGTTGAAAACAAGCGGAGGCGACGAAGCCTTAAGCATCCTCCATAGCCTCCGCCTATCCGACTCTGGCTTCAAAACTCTCGTAACCTTCGAAAACGGATCATTCATTGACTGCTTAACCAGAATCATGCAGAGAGGATTCTACGAGTCAAGAGCTTATGCGGTCTTATTGTTAAAATCCATGTTTGAAGTGGCTGATCCAACGGTATTATCCCATTTAAAACCTGAAATGTTCGTTGAGTTAGTACAAATTTTGAAAGACCAGATATCACAGCAGGCGTCGAAGGCTGCTTTGAGAACACTGATCCAAATATGTCCATGGGGGAGAAGCAGAATAAGAGCAGTCGAAGCAGGGGGCGTAACGGTGTTGATAGAGCTTCTTTTGGATTGTAAGGAGAGGAAGCCATGTGAGATGATGATGGTGTTGTTGGAGATGTTGTGTGGGTGTGCTGAGGGGAGGGCTGAGTTACTGAGTCATGGCGCGGGGATCGCCGTAGTTTCGAAGAAGATTCTGAGGGTGTCGACGATGGCGAATGACAGGGCGGCGAGGATTCTGTTGTCTATTGCCAAGTTCTCTGCGACTACTAGCGTTTTGCAGGAAATGTTGCAGGTTGGGGTGGTGGCGAAGCTGTGTTTGGTGCTTCAGGTGGAGAGTGGGCGAAAGGCTCAGGAGAAAGCTAGAGAGATTCTAAGAATGCATTGTCGGGCTTGGAGGAATTCTCCTTGCATACCAAGCAATCTGCTTTCTTCTTACCCGAATTGAATTCTGGAGTTTTTACATTTTCCTTTTGTATATTTTTTTCCTCTCCGGTGTTTAAGTTTCGTGTACAGAATTATTTTTGAAAGATATGAAGAATAAAGGCCTGTATGGGCATCAATTACAGCCCATGCTGGGTAGAATATTGGTTGATCGATGTATGGATTGTGCGTTTACTGACACAAATTGTCATTGGACGAATTTCGTCTTGTCCTCTTCGAATTCCCTCTCATAATTAATTAAATTGCTAGATAGTGCTCAAAAGAGTAATGAAAAATCAAATCGCACTTTTGTGATACAGTTCATGTTGAATAATATCTAGCTATAAATAAACTGGGAAAAAAGGGTAGACACATACACAAGAACAACTAATGAAAACTTGATTTAGTGCGGCACTTGGATTTTTTACGAAATGGATGTTATGAAGGAAAATATTGAAAATAAAGTGTCTCACTGCGCGGCTTTCAGGAACCTTAATTAATCTTTTAATTTAACTTCCTCTTCGTGACGATGATGAGCCATATGTACTGCCGGCAACGGTTGCTTCAAGATGATAAACTGGGAATTTGTGATCATCATCTGTCTATTGCTAGATCATGAACAAAGAAAATGTGTGAAGGAAATTAACTAGAAGATGGATGAATTAAAATTCAAATCCTCTTACACACTGGATCATCCTAACAGGAAGTGATAATAATTTGTTAAACAGTCTCTTAACAAACTGTTTGAATTCCTCGCAGGAAGCCATAATAATTTGTTGAACAGTCTTTTAACAAACCGTTTGAATTACTGGTTTCTTCCTCAATACTTCTAATTCCGGCCCAATCAGTCTCTTAGCCTCAGCCCCAACGTGTCACGCATTGATCAGGTAATTAACTCAATCACTTTACGTTTTGGACCAAATCATATATTGTTTCCTTCCCCTATAGATAGGCAATTAATTGGTCAGACACTATTGTACCGTAAGCTCTTGTTATATGAGCGCACAAAAACTGTATATGATTTTTATTCATGCTTGTCATTAATTTTCTTCATTAAAAATATAGATTGACCTTCATGAGGTCGAAGAACAACCACTGCTTGTTAATTAAGCAATCGTTATGTTTTTCTTGCAAGATGCTACTTTTTTTATACTTAATTTCTAGAAAACCAGACTCGATCCATATTTATCAGTATGAACACTATGATCTTCAAATTTCCAGAGCTATGTAGTTCGTTCGTCTGAAATGGAGCGACCTAATTAAATCGGTTTAAAAAGTCTCACCATTCGACCCAAAATAAATCAAAACAGAAATTCTTAAAAAAACCAATAAACTGCGAATTATTCAAATCATTTTATAGAATAAATAATAACGGCTGATGGACATGGAAAGGTACAGCTCGCACACGGTAATGCCACCTTACCAATTCCGTCAACGATCATTTTGCGGCATCAACAGCGTCCTCGATGAGCCAGCGATTTCGAAACCCGTAAAACTGTAATATTAAATCAAAAGTTGACAATGTATATGAGAAAAATACTTGAAAATGCATAAATATCATTCGCCTGCTTTAAAAAAAAAAAATCATTTGACAAGTGCTGCATTTAATTACAGTTATAAGTCTATTAATCAATTACTTGTCATGATGTATGATAATTTTGGATGATAAATTAAACAATCTGCTTTGTCAAAAAAATTAAATTATTATTTGATGTTTCTTGGATCATGGGTTTCTGGGATCAAGTGATGCACAAAGTTTTATATGCAGTTTGTTGGCAACGTCTAACTGGAAACTACTGTTGAACTGCTCTAACATGAAAACGTTGAAAATCCAAATCAAACATCAATTTGAACACGTTTGACTCTGGTTGTCTGACCAAATATCAGAAATTAATGTGCTCAAGTTGGGCTCGTCGGTGGTGCAAATTCAAACCCTGAATTGGCATAAAGAACGTTAATTCATTTGGACAATATAAAAGGTATATTCGAAGAGTATATTGAGAACCATCAATGAAGAGGTTAAGGTATTGGAGTACCCTTCTGACCCTTGTACTTGTCAAAGGCTTCTAGTTCTCTTTCAAGTCAATATTTCTATATATGAGAAAATTCTCTTCATCATCTAATAACAATTTGGCCTACGGAGAGACTTTGGAATTGTGATTAAATATGATGTTACTTTTCATATAATTTTTGTATAAAATAAATCATTGTTTGTTGATAACTGAGTAATAATTATATTTGATTAATTATTCTCCCCTTGAAAGTTAAAACTACCTCCATTGATTTCAGGCAATAAATTTAGCTTTTTAACCAAAATAAGAAGTTGCAATGCTAAAACACTTCCATTTGCATTAATGTTTTTTAACTGTTATAATTTGTTAAGGATAGTCACCTTCCGTTATAACGATTTTGAAGTCGCTTCACTAGATTTACCCAACTATTCTTCTTCGTCAGCACTCTTTATCAAGCCCATCCTCATGGTAACTTTTAAGCTGTATAACTCCATCTCTATTTTGAACTAAATAATGTTCTCTCTATATATAATAATATAATCATATTCCTTTTCAATTATGGCAAGAGGGGTTAATGAAATAATGATTTTCTTATGTTAGTATTTAGTAATGATAAATTTATAATTTCTAGTGTGCCTTTGCGCCCGTTGTTTATATGGCAAATTGTTGTTTTATCTGAAACAATATAATATCACTCAATTATAAAATTCTTGAAACTTATCCACTATATGAACTGATGTAACTCTTGAAACTTATCCATGGTATAAAATGACGTATTGTTTATCATTAGTCATAAACGAATGTAATTTTTTTTAGCTCCATTCATTTTATTTAGGTGACATATTTTATTAACGTTATGGTTTCAGTGTATAACTGATGAATATTCCTTGGAACCATAAGTGGAATGGATTTTCGAAAGCTTCTGCCTTCTAGTAATATTTTTCGTCAGGTTGAAAAATAAAAACGTAAAATATGAAGCACGCATTGTCCTGTTATTGTGTGCGTGAGGGAGGGGGGTGGAGAGAGAGGTTGCCTATTTTCCTTTAACTTACACAAGAATTCAAAAAAGAATAATTTCAAAGCTCCCACACTTAGCTTCCTTCAAAACAGAACATTATTCCATTTAGGGTTGGACTAAACTCTGCAGAACGACCTTTATTTTCAGAAGAAAATTCATAAATAACTCACTCCCTATCTCTTTTGCGATCATTCCCCATTATTTTGGGTAATCATTTTCCCCTAGCCAACTATTACAGTAAACTTGAAACAAGGAATGATCCCAGAAGTGAAATTCTGATTATAATTTAGAAACTATTGGCAGCATGAACATAACTAAAACGCCAATGTAAATTATTTTTATATCCATACCACGAGAGTAAAATCGTTTACATATATACTTTAGTTATTCATTCATCCTCAATGACTTGAAACAAGGCAAGAATGAAGAGCAGAGATGTAATATCAAAGGCTTGGGAAAGAAACATTGGTTGAGTAATGAAAGTGTCCCCAATTACCATTCACATGAAGTTGAGTTCCAAGTGGCGCCAGGTTTACGATCATCATCTCATCATGAGACTGGGACCACGTCGTCATATCATATTGCAGGGCTAACTCTTCTCCTGGTAATGGTGGCAGCTCAAAATCGCCAGTACCAATTATTCTGTCTTCCTTATGCTCCTGCATGGAGTTAAATAACCCACCCAAATGATGACGATGATCCTCAGCAACATTGAAATGGGATTCTATTGTTGATGGTTCCGAAAGACCGAAAACTACGTCGGATAGACTCGGATACTCTACGCAAGGATCAAAACCTAGTGTTTTCATGAATTGATGATGGGGCTCCTGCTCACTTGAATCTGGGTTTTGATTGAGAAAATTCGAGTAAATGAGTGCAAGATCAATATGTGGAGCATGATGATCAGACGCCGCCGAAGAAACAGTTGAGGGAAGGGCATAATGATGATGAGCAGCATTAGTTGGAGAAGGCAAGGCTGAGGAGTGTAGTCTTAAAGTCTTGCTAGTATGGCGCCTGGTTTTCCGGCAGCCACCGCCGACGGGGACGTTGCGGAGGGATCCTCCTTTGGTCCAGTATCTTCTGCAGGCTTTGCAAAAGTAGCGAGGTTGAGTTAAGCTGTAGTTATTGTAATAGCAGAACTTGGTGTTGCAAGAGCCACACCTCGGACAATTAGGTGATATCTCCGAATTATGCTTCCACCCTCTCTCCATAATCTCTTTTACCCTCTCCACCCGTCGTCATCAAGATCAGTAGAGACTAGGTTATATATATATGAGAGGTACATTGGTATATGGGTGGATAGAGGCTAGGGTTTTAATTTATACAAGTAGGAGTGGAGGAGAGAGATGAGAGGAAAATTATGCGTATGGAGGCGTGCGTGCACATGAGGACGCATGCACGAGTGTAGGCAGTTGAGGAAGTGCTTCACAGGTTCCGTAGGCTAATTATAAGGTGTCGGTGTCCCCTCTTACGTGGCTTCATCATATGAGTCTTATTCAGGAAGCAAACTCCTCGGTACTACCATTTCACACGCCTCCTCCAACCACATTAATTTCTTTTCTCTCTTTTGTTTGGATAAATGGTGATTCAGAAAGGTTTAATGACAGGTGTTGTTCATTCTATGAGCTGATTTAGCAAGATAATCAGCAAGTCTCTGTACTAGAATGCAAAATCAACTATCCGAGCTTCCTCAGTGATTTTCTCTGAACGGATGTCCCGCTCCGAGATCTCTGGTAAGAAGATTAATGGCAGGAGCACGATATAAAGTTTTATTACAAGCCATGCAGATTTTGTTAATCGTTAGTTATATGGGACACTCGTCATCTATCTTATCTAATTTGTTAACCCATTTAATCAGACCAAAAGATTGTTAACCCAAAAGTTGAAGTTCTTCTCTCACAGCATGTGGTAGCGACGTTGATTAGCAAATTATTTGTGTCATGGGGTGTCAGTAATTCACGTGGGAAGAGCAAGCATTTGAGGAAGGAATGTCTCCCTCACGGTGATCATATAAACTTCCATCGTTGACCCCTATTTCTTGGATCATGGGCCTCTTGGATTTCTCATCCAAAGTCACTTAGTTTTTTGGCAAAATGTTGACGAAACGCATGAAAATCGATGCTAAAGGGTAATCCAAGAGCTTAACCCCCTTATCCTCACTCACTAAGAGATGCTTGCCCTAGATACAGCTGAAAATATTGCCAAATTATAAGTAAATTAATAGGCGATGCTTGAAATTGAGATGACATTATTTGAGAGTCCATCAAAGCAAACTTTTAAATTATTGCAATTAGGATGTCTCATGTGGATCAAAAGATCTTTGCTTGCGCCCCAAGATAGGGGAGAATTAAAATTTCCCATGCCCATGCTTCGTTGTGTGCATTACAAGATCTAAGAATCTCAAGCGACCAGCAGATATGCTTCTCTGCTATTGAATGATCTTGCAAGCAGAAATTTACCACACAGAAACATCACAATATGGCGCCTGGATACGTCCGCTTAGATACTGACGCCTCTGTTGACGGAGCAGGGTGGGCGTCCTGTGGAGGGGTGATTCGGGATGACCATGGCAGATGGGTGGTAGGCTTCCAGCGTCATTTGGGTGTTGTTCCCACCGCAGGAGCTGAACTATTGGGGATAGTGACGGGCCTGAATCTCTGCAAACAGTTAGGGTTTCAGAAGGTGCAGGCCTATACAGATTCGTTGCAGGTTTATCAGTGGATTGTACGGGATGCCACAGGACATTCTTTCCATCCATTTACAGGGGAGATCCAGGAAGCTCGGGAAATACTCTTTTCAGGCTGGGATACACGATTGCATTATACTTCCAGGGAGGCTCTTAGATGCGCCGATTTTTTGGCCAGGGATGCTCAACAGTTAGTTGGTGGTCTTGTAGTGTTACCTCTGGTACATCCGGGGTGTATGGGTTATATGCGTGAGGATATGCTAGGTGGTCATGTAACCTAGATAAGATTTTACTTCCAAGCTTTTGTCTTGGCCGTTTGTAGGGAAAAAAAAAAGAAACATCACAATACACATGAGCAGTAAAATATCACGTCCGAACTTCCTCACAACTGTTTTCACGCTTTTTTCAAATATTTCTTTATTCACCGATTCAGAACTGATGAATCTCCGTTCTTCAACAATCAACCACTATAGGGTCATTAAAGGTTACAAGACAGTAACATCACTAGCAAAGGCACTAAGCCAGCCCAAAAGGTCCAACATTTCGCCGCTGGAGAATAACAAGAGGGGTAAGGTCTCCACATAGCGTCCTCTTGCAAGTGGGGAGAAGGGCGGCAACAACATCTTACCGTCATACGAGGCTCAAGTCATGTCTGATTTAAATCAAGCTTAAAATGATACTCTTAGTCAATTACAACACTTGAATGAGGGCAAATCGAGCATATGCGTTATAGTGAGAAGACATCGCTACCAAAACTGTTTATATTTCTATGGTCCTAATTAATGTGGGAAGGGCATGAACAGGAGCCAGTCTTGGGTGCACCATATAGCTTACACAAGCAAAATATAGGATTGCTTCCTTACATAGGGATGCCACGTGAGGCCTGCACACAGATGCAATCCCACTGTGGCTCGAGCAAACAATACGGTGCACGAAATGGATTTTCCATGAATTGAAGGACTCAAACTGGATGCCATTAGTCCTGGAAAAAAGATCATCTAACATTCTGACTATGCAGTAGTTCAATAGCAGCAGCAACCACAGCCTTTCCTTCAGCAGAAATGTCCAATCCTGGTTCTTCAATCTTCCTGTTTAGTAGTTTATCAAGCTCCCAGCGCAATTTCTGCAAATCCCATTACCATGAGATATTGTGTATGCATTGCTCAAGCCAATATTTAAGGTTTTAGTGTAGAGAGAAAGAGACACACACACACACACACAAACAATCTCACAATAGGGGATAAAAGCTTAAAAGAGAAGTTACCCTTATTAGCTCGATGACACTCTTTGAAGCAGAGAAATGTAGATAACCTCCCAGCATCTCAATGCCCTCCCCAGTTTTACTAGGGGTAAGATTACCGCCAAACAGAAGTAGAGCATAATCGGATATGTTTGTTGAGTCCCTAATATAAATGCTGGTCGTTTTAACCTTTTCACTATATACAATGTAGGGCAGAGGGAAGAGATGAATCCCTGCATTGACAGATGCAGGATGGATATCAACTTTCCCAACTTCTTTGGTGTAGAAAGCTGTCCGTTTTCCTCTTCTTTTGCACTGTACAACATTTGGGTAGAGCCCGGCACAAAGAATTGCGCAAACCATCTCCAAATCATGGCCGTATTGATTGTAAGCCTGCATAGACATATAGCAACATGGTTGTTTAATTTTCAGCATCAACAGAAAATGGGTAGAGCACCAATACCCATGGGAGATAAGTCAATAGGAAATCTGTTTACCAAACATGTTCAAGAGAGAAGAAAACAAATTTTGAGGAATGTGTGGGAAAAAGCATTTCAATTATTAAATAAACTGGACCAAAATCTTACCGTAGCACCCCTGGATTTGTCAACAAATCCAATGCCTGATAATAAATCGAGAAACTGCATTCTCATATCATCAATCATCTGCAAGGTTGCCGAAGATAGAAAATTATCCCAACAAAATTGCCTGTCCTGTCCTCTACGTTTTGCATTCTTCCATTCTTCAAATGCTTTCAGAAGGGCTATGTGATCACTGAATCAAAAATATATTTTGAATTTCAATATTCAAAGACAAGCAAAGTCAAAATTGCAAAATTTATCGTAACACTATCAGAAAGGAGTACAGTGCCAGGCTCCATAACTGACCTGCAAGAATCACCAGCAAAAGATCGCTTTGCCTCGTCAGCTTCCTCTTTTCTGTTTATGGGCAAGACAAATGGGTCACGATATGCAAGAGCAGCAGCTATAGTCAAGGCGGGATTGAGACACTGAAAAATAGAACCCATCAGAAGCATCTTCCCTATATTTGGGTCCAAGGGTATGGTGCAAAGATGCCGACCTGTCATATGAAAATCCATTCAGATAACATCCAAAGCCAACACTCACAAGACGGAGAAAATAATCTACAGTAACACACCCAGTGGAGTAAGCTCCTCCCTATCATCTAATGCCCCGATTGTTTTCAAAAGTTCAATAGCATTCTGGACAGCAAGGGGATCTGGTGGTTGAAGTGCTTTTGCTAGAAATGACCCCACAGTTCCAAGCTGCAAGCTTTTGATGTGCAGGCACAACTCTTGCAATGGCGTCCTAAGAATTTCAGGCAACTGATACTGAGGCATTGCATCATGGATCACTTTAGGATACAACCTAAAACAAACTCCAGGCTGTACACGACCAGCTCGCCCTCGTCTCTGACATATTCTCCCCCATTAGTAAATTGAAAACAATATATAGTGACTAAGAAATTCAGCAATCATCACAAGCTTGACGGATCAGCTACAGGAGTGTAAGATTTTCCCCCAACATAAAAAACATCCATGTGTCATCAATACCTGATGTGCTGAAGCCTTTGAAATCCATGATGGTAACAGACAGGCAAGCTTGTTTAAAGCATCATAGCTAGTCTCCTTTGCTTTTCCACAGTCTATGACATATACAACATCATCTATGGTGATGCTACTCTCAGCAATATTTGTGGCTATTACAATTTTTCTACATTGGAAGAAAAACATTAATCAAAACTTAAAAGGTAAAATGATAAGAAATTAAGATACATGGCAGCAAAACAATTAGATATTAATCTGAACAACAGCACAGGGAGCAGATTAGCAAGGTTGATGGCTTGATGCACTGCAACACCACTAACGGGATAAAAGGCCAAAACGACAAGAAAGTCATATCATATCATTTCATTAAGAGTACTGACAACAGCAAAAAATATAAATAACAACAAACGACTGTGCCATCCCGATATTCCAGAAGTTTGTACTAACCAAGACAGTAAATATTCTGTCCTGTACATATATATCATCAGGTGAAAGAAAGCAGGACAAAGGCTTAAATCTTGCTTGTGGAATATGAAGATGCTCTAGTGAGTTTATTTTATTTGAAGTGTCATCCATATAGCACCTACTTGGTTGAACCAATCAATCTATGGTCACGTAATCATCTAATAATTGGCCAAATGCCGTGATTATTTCAGATGACTGCAACAGATGCAACTTCTGCCCCTAATTTTCAGAATGCTTCCTTTAGCTCTTACATAGTTCTTGAATCAAAGGTTCATCATACACATCAACTACATAAATAAAAACTTCTTCTGGTCAACAAGTACATAAATAAATACTCCCTCCGGTCCTTGATATAAGATATATTTACCTAATTTGATTAAATTAAGGAAGTTTGTTATGTTGGCTAACATGACGGGTATTTTTTAAAATGCTCTAGTTATCTTCCTCAATTCATTTATTCCCTCTTCTCCTTGATTATTGTTAAGGGAGAATCAATAGCGGTAAATTAGGAAAAAATTGACAAATATAAAAAATTTATCTCATACTTAGGGCCAAGATCAACTCCTTAAATATGTTTTATACTAAAGACCGGAGGAGTACTAAATAAACTTATCCACAAGCAAAACCCACCCCATCATGTTTTTGCTAACTATAGTACAAATAGAAAAAAAATGCTATGCATCAGATGCAAAGCATTGGTATAATTCAACAGTTTTTTTTTACATTAAAAAAAGCATTTACTGACAAGAAGAGAGACAAAGACAGAGGAAAAGCAAAATTCACCAAAATTAGAAACAAAACGGGGGAAATCTGGCTCTAACCCAATAGAACCTCCCAACACTTCGAAGATCTACAAGAAATAACCCCTCAAGAAAGCATTTGCAGAGACCCACGAAGAGGACATAACTCCTCAATTTTTCTTAGTTTACTTCCCAAGCAACATCTATCAAACAAGAGTAGTAAAAGAGAAGGGCCTACCTCTTGTTAGGAGGAGGACGGTCAAATATTTCACGTTGGTTGATGGTAGGCATTGAACCATGTAAAGGAAGAATTAAAAACTTGCTAGGATCACCAAGAAAGTTGTTTCCTCTAAGTTTGTCAAATAGTTTGGAAATATCATCCCAACCAGTAAGAAATACAAGAATTGCTCCATCACCTTCGTTTCGACATATATATTCAATTGTCGCCTCTACCTGAAACATCATAATAAATAAAATGGAATGGGAGGAGTTGAGCGACTGTTTGAAAAAAAATGATCATCAAAATTGACTCATGAACTTCACATTCGAACAAAAGCATAGATCACATACCAAATCCAAATCAACCTTCAAACCAGACCAAGCTTCAAGAGACTTTCTAGCATGCGAACTGTAATTTTTGTAATGATTATCTATATCAATATCCTGCAATAATAAAACATAAAACATTATGCATGCATATTGCATAGATTTACACGAGTCAATCTGTGCGAGCGCGCATACTCTATATATTAAAATAGTGGCCAGCGTATAGTAAGAAGGCTTCAAAAAGAAACAAAACTTATCATATAATCGATGACATGAAAAGCCTAAAGAAAATCCTAGTCAACACATTTCCAAAAAAAAAAAACACCAAAAAAAGAAAAACTGAAAAAAGTCATTGGTACCACAAATAGAAGCATTATTACAACAACTATCCACAGGAAGCTACTTTGCTCCAATACAATTTTTTTCTCAAACTAAAAGGCACTATATCTTACAAACAAAAACTACATTCCAAACCAAGCATAAACTAAACTAATGTTTCTACATCCCACCACGTAAAGCCATTTAAGACAGTGGCTAGATTCACCTAACTTCCATCTAGCAATTATTGTATCAAATTGCCAAGCCCCATGGTCATATTGTTAAATACTGATGAGCTATTGTAATCTGAATGTCGTAGAATTGGGAATTAGGGTAGAAGAGAAGAGAATCAGAGGGTTGAGAAGAAGAAATCGAGAGTAGAGAGATAGAAGAAGAGTAAGAAGAGAGGGATAATTCTGAATAGTACGGGAATTCTTATTAGCAAAAACATATCAGTCTAATACAAATGGGTAAACTGCCATATATATAGGCAGTAGGAACAGTAGGGGAAACAGAATAGTACCGCAGGGATTAGGGGTTCATTAATCAAGGACTTATTAGTAATTAGACACGGGTAAGGCCATGTTTGGCAAATGCTGCTCTTAAACAGCTAGTGCTACTAATGGTTAATCCTACTCTTCTAATTAACTAACCTAACTAACTTTCCAAATTATCTTGTTACAAATATCATAAAAATCCCCCCATTGGAAACATCCTTGACCTCAAGGATTAGCGATCACAAAAAGCAGGATATTGTTGTTGGAAAGAGTGAAGGGCATTCAAGAAACTTCTTAATCAGGTAAGCCCGTCCATTGAACCAACACCTCGGTGACCATTCTCTTTCGACATTTCTTTGTCCTTCGGTTCAGAATGCTCTCTGGTTCCATGGCCGGTGGCCACTCTAGAAAGTCAATAGGAGGATGCCTAGGCCTCACAGTAGAGTCCAGACATAGCCTCAATAAAGAAACATGAAAAGTAGAATGAATTCTTGACTCTGGTGGCAATGCTAGCTTATATGCAACGGCTCCAATCTTCTCTATCACCTGATAAGGTCCAGAGAACCTAGGAGCTAACTTCTGAGAAACTCTTGTTGCTGTAGAGATTTGTCTATAGGGCTTGAGCTTCAAGAACACCCATTGCCCCACTTGAAACTCACAATCTATCCTATGCAAATCAGCCCTTTACTTCATCAAGTTTGCTGCACGGTGCAAATGATGCTTCAAAAGTGCTAAAACTCTCTCTAGCCGTGAAGCTACGATCCACCAACTTTAGCACTGAATTGTGGGGTAAATAAGGGGTGTGTAGTGGAGGTTGTTGCCCATAAAGCAACTCATACGGTGTAGCTTTAGTGGTTGTGTGGTATGTTGTATTGTGCCACCATTCTGCATGTGAAATCCACTTAGCCCAATCCTTAGGCTTCTCCCAACACATACATCACTACCTTGCCAATCCAGAATATGCAACCGAAGAGCGATCCAGAATAGAGCCCAATCCTTGGGGGCTCGAATAGAGCCAATCCAGAATATGCAACCGAAGAACCGCTACCTTGCCTACAACCAATTTGCCCTTCCTTCGCAAAAGTGCACCATCCCAAGTGAAGTGACTCCACACTCCCTCATGTTGCCAAACCTTTTCAAGGAGAGTGCGAGTGAAATCATCTATATGCCAACTATCCTTCACTTGTAGCAACAATTCTGGGGATGTAGTGCCATAAGTAATCTGCATTAATTGCTGCTTAGGAAGGCGAGAGAGTGCATCAGCTATCGAGTTATTCACCCCTTCTTGTGCACTATATCATAGTCAAAACCAACAAGCTTTACTACCCAAAACATCTGAAATGGGGTCTTAAGTTGCTGACCCAACAGAAATTTAAAGCTTTGCTGATCCGTACGAATGATAAACTTGCCTCTTTCAAGGTACTGATACTAATGTAGCACTGCTAGCACCACCGCCATCAACTCCCATCTCATAGACCAAGAGATTTTGGTGTCGTAGAGAGAGACCTTTGCTAAAGAATGCAAGAAGCTGTCCTTGCTGCATCAGAACAGCACCTATTCCCACTCCACATGCATCAAACTCCACCACAAATTGCTTAGTGAAATCGGGAAGAACACGGACCGGGGCTGAAACTAATGCCTCTTTGAGGCGATAGAAGGCTTTACTAGCAGATTCAAACCACACAAAGGCATTTCTTCTGAACAAAAGAGTCAAGGGTCTTTCAATAATCCCATAGCACTTGATAAAACGCCGGTAGTAGCCAGCTAACCCCAAAAATGCTCTCAATTGCTTGACTGTGGTGGGTTAAGGCCAATTTGCAACCGCTTGAATCTTCTTAGGATCAGTTGCTACTACTCCATTCCCTAGGATATGCCTTAAATACTCCACACTTGTAGCAGCAAGGGTACACTTATTCTCCTTCAAAAAATAGTGATGTTGCAGCAATGCGTGCAAAGTAATCCGCAAGTGCTCCTGATGATCTGCAAGTAAAGGTTATAAATCAGTATATCATCAAAGAAAACTGGAATAAATTTTCTAAGTCAAGGGCGAAAGATATCATTCATAGCTCCTTGAAGAGTCGACGGTGCATTTGTAAGACCGTATGGCATTACGAGCCACTTATAGTGCCCGGAGTGAGTCTTGAATGCAGTTTTGTAGGCATCTTCTGGTACCATCCTGATTTGGTGATAACTAGTCCTTAGATCAAGTTTTGTGAACCATCTAGCCTTGTTCAACTCATCAAACAAGTCCTCAACTAGACGTATAGGGTATTGATTCTTTATCGTTTCTTGTTTAACTCTCAATAATCCACACACATACGCCAAGACCCATCCTTTTTCTTTACAAGGACTATGGGAGTTGAGAGTGGAGAGCAACTCTCTTGTACCACCCCTACTTCAAGTAGTTCAGCCACCAATTTCTGAATAACATCCTTTTGTGCAGCCAGATATCAATATGGTTTCAAGGAAATAGGATTTGTGTCCTCTTCTAAGACAATGGGATGATTATGGCCTTCTCTAAAAGGTGGGAGACTCTTAGGCTCATCAAATACATCTTGGAAAGCCTTCAAGACCCCCTGAATTTCTGTTGGCAGCATAGGATCAGCATCCTTAATGGCAAAACAACTCATCCTTTGCCTTGAACTTCAACCAGCAACATAAGGTATAATTGTTCTTCCTTGAGGCAGCTTGCTTCCACCCTTTTTGGTGCCACAATCTTCAAAGAATGGGGAGCATTAGCTTGTAGCTTTACTAGTTGACCATCCCTCCAAAAATACTCATAATCCTAAAATGCATTCTTTATGCTCTTAAGCCACTGCAAGCCCAATACTACATCATATGTATGTAGCTCAATGATTCAAAAATCAAAAACGAATTCCAAACCCTGCATTTTCCATCAGAACCCATGCCCAACACCATGGATTTTTAGTTTACCTCCACTAGCTATCTCAACATGTGAACAGGGCGTTTCTTGAGCTTGCCACCCCAATTTGATGGCTGTTTCCAAGTTCAGGAAGCCATGAGTGCTCCCACAATCGATTAATAGTGTCGGCATGATCAGTTCCTTCCATGGTGTACAATGAAATACATGGCTGCTCTGTTTTTTCATTAATTGTAGTGTCTGTATCCTCAGGGTCAGTATCAGCACCATCATCGTCCTCATCCAATAGAACCAGGTGCAATAGCATTTTCTGCCGCTGAGGGCACTTATGGTCCCCTGAGAATTTTCCATGGCAGAAAAAACACAAGTTGTTTGCTTGGTGCTCTGCTTCTTCCTCTGCTGTGAGTGCCTTCACAGATCGTGTAATGGTCTTTGGTGTATAAGAGGACCGATTATAGTTATTAGGGGCAGGGCGGTCTTTTCGCACATACCCATTAGAAAAGGATTGGTTATTGGATGAAGTGTGTTTGGGTAAGCCCCAAACCGTGGTTTTAAAAGCCATTTTCCGCAAATCGAGACACAACTCCTCTTACATACTTACCTCGTAAATCGTAAAAGCTATTCTCCAAAAACTAATCCAAACACACGCGAAGTCGACGTGTCTGCTGAAAAATTTGACCAAGAATTTATTGTTCCTACCTTTTGCGTCTTGTCCGAGTTACTTCTCATAGCCTTCCAATTGACCGCAATCTCTTGGGTACATACTAATCGGCGTGCTTCCTGCAAGTTTCTGGGATTAAACAGCCATACCGAGTCAGCGATTTCATCCCTAAGAGCACCCATATATGCGTCGACCAAATATGCCTCCATCAAATCTAACTTTGCCGTGATCTGATCAAACTTGGTGTTGAATTCGGCTACCATCCCGATTTGTCTCAAGTAGGTGAAGTCGATCATGAGTGTCTCGAATGGTTGGCCGAAGGTGTCCTGAAGTAGTGCCGAATATGCAGCCCACGTCGGAGGTTGTCGCTAGTGTCACTCAATTGCTCTATGCCATTGGAATCGATCGTCGTCGAGATGCATAGACGCCATCGTCACCTTCGAAGCTTCTGGAGTCTCGTGGATTACAAAGTACCGCTCAACCTTCGCTATCCAGGTATCCATATCTTGATTGGTATATCTGGGAAACTCCATTTAAGTGAACTGGGTGGGTCGCTGGTATTGGGGCCGACCATTTCCTCCCCTTTCTTGATTATCCAGCACCCTGTATGGCCCATTCTGATTAATTCTTTGTATCGCTACTGCCAAGGTTATGAGTTCTTGAGTCAGAGTATCAAGTCTATTTTGCATTCCACGCTGAACCATTTGGAGTTCGTCTCAGTAGCCTTGGACCCATTCATGAAGCGTTTCAATTGAGTCTTCGAAGGTTCCCAATTTCTGTTCAATTGCTTGAATTCTTTCATCCATAATTCTTGAATTTTCTTGGGATCTTGTTTCCACCATTCAACACAGTGAGTGATGAGTCAATAACCAAAAAGCTCTGATACCATTGATAAGCTATTGTAATCTGAATGTTGTAGAATTGGGAATTAAGGCAAAAGAGAAGAGAATCAGAGGATTGAGAAGAAGAAATCGAGAGTAGAGAGATAGAAGAGTACGAAGAGAGGAATAATTCTGAATAGTACGGGAATTCTTATTAGCAAAAACATATCAGACAAATACAAATGGGTAAACTGCCATATATATAGGCAGTAGGAATAGTAGGGAAAACAGAATAATACCGCAGGGATTAGGGGTTCATTAATCAGGGACTTATTAGTAATTAGACATGGGTAAGGCCATGTTTGGCTAATACCGCTCTTAAACGGCTAGTGCCACTAATGGTTAATCTTGCTCTTCTAATTAACTAACTTAACTAACTTTCAAAATTATCTTATTACAATATCATATCAAATACATTCCACCAGCATCCACCAGCATACCCAAACATGTTGTCCAAGGTAAACAATCATATCCATTGATGATGTCATCACAAAAAGAGCATCCCGTGTGGGACATCTTTCCAGCTTAAATGCAACTCAAGAAGACAAAACAAAGTTCATGGTATCTTTAAACATCATGTAGATTGCCTACGCTATATGATAGGGTTAAATAAACATGCCTCAAACAATTCAGTCAGAGGATCCTTCTTAGGACCTTCTTGTTTTCTTCTTCTCCTTGAATTACCCTCAAAATTGTCAAACTCTGACTTGATGCTGTATCGAGTTTTCTCCAGTACATCTTCTAGGAAGAGCTCCGCCACAGGGAAAGTAAATCCCTGGAACAAAATACACAAAACCAGTTACTACATATGTAGGGGGAAAAAGAACTGAAATCTATAGAATATGCAATACCGGTATGTGTATTGTCAGGGCATTTGCAAAGTACTTAGAGAATAAGTCAGCATTAATGGTGGCACTCATTAGAATGAGACGCAGATCTGGACGGCGAGGCAGAAGGTCACGCAAAATTATGATTAAAAAGTCTTCGTTCATTCCTCTTTCATGAATTTCATCTACCATCAAATGACTAACCCCAGTTAACTCATGATCTTGAACCTGAATAAACAGAAAAGAAAAGTAAATGCTACAAGTTGCAGGCAAGAATTTATGAACATCCTAGGTACAGGTGCTAGTGCTAGTCAGAGGGCTTTTCTTTTAAAAAATAATAGTTTTCCCTTGTGACTTGAACTTATGTCACCTATCTCCTAACAGGATAGAATTATATACATTCTACACGAGCACAACTTATAACTCTAGGGATGACACTGAAGTAAAGATAAAATGTTTCCTTGGAAAATAAATTGAAAAAACTAGTCTATGTGAATTACATTCAGGACAAGATAAACCAATGGCAATTGAAGAAACACACTAAAATTCAAACAATATTAGACAGTATAAAAAAAAAAGAGAATTGTTTCAGATGGAAACAGATTTTAAATTACCAGGCGACGAAGCAATACACCGGTCGTGCAAAATAAGAGGCGTGTTTGAGCTGAACGTTTTGCTTCAAGGCGAATTTGGTAACCAACTGTTTCACCAAGAGTCTCTCCCCTTTCAGCTGATACTCGAGCTGCAACAGATATTGCAGATATACGACGAGGTTGAGTACAAATTATGTTGCAACTAGCTCCACGTAAACACGATATCTCCTCTTCTAGAATGAACTGTGGCAGTTGAGTTGTTTTGCCACAACCTGTCTCTCCAGAAACTACCAATACCTGCATTTTATGCAAGCCAAACTTCACTTTTTGATGTAGAACCATCATTGTAACCTTTAAACTACTAAGCAAAATTTCAAATGAGATCCTATTCCACCAGGATGATGAAGTTAAGGTTTTACTTCCGTTTTCATTTTCTCAAGGATCTACAAATGCTAAACATATCAAACCCTCAGTAATAGCTATTTATATAATCTATCATCTATTTCATACCTCAAAATAGGAAGTCAAGTATAGTATGCAATTAATTGGCAGTTAAAACTCCCTTCTTTTGATCATTTGATATCTAATAAGGAATAAAAAGAGTGTGCTACACACACCAAGGCTGGCGAATAGGCATTATATTGAGTTATTGATAGAGAATTTGCCCACCTGATTTTCTTGAACTGTTTTCAGAAACTCGGACTTCATTTTAAATGCAGGAAGATTTTCCCGCAATGACTTCATTGTCTTCAAACTATCACTTGCCTGCAAAAAAATACATATAATTTAACTCTGACAAGAGTGTAAAAGGGAAAAATGAATAAGTAAAGAAATTATACCAAGTCTAATGTTTGAAAACATGATATTATGTTGATTGACACACACATATATAAGACTATAACCTGCATTTTCTCTTGTCTTTCTTTGAGTTCAACACTAAGTTCCTCATTGGAAGAATCAGTCTTCCCAGCAGAAACAGGTTCTGTAGCAGTTATTGTTTGCTTAAGCTTCTCGTTGGTTGTTGTGTAAGGCACATTAACTGATCCTGCCCCCTTGGGTTGTGTATTATTCAAAAGAGATCCTACTCTCCTCTCAATGTCTGAGGACATTTTAATCTGCAGAAAGCTCCGAGTCATGAATGGATTTACAAATTTTTTCAGGCAAAAAATTGGTATTCAGCTAGAAGTAGTGATATACTGGACCTCCTTCTGCGTGGATCCATGACATTCATCAAGATCTGCACGATAATCGGGCAATGGAACTTTGCTAAGGACAAGAGTTTTCCCTTTGTTATATACATGGCTTTCTTTGCCCAATCACAAAATCAAGTGAAGAAAATGTCAGACAGAATAAAAATATCAGAATTATCGAAGTATCGAATAAATTTGTCAATTTCCACAACAGAAAAAAAGACAACTTTTGCTGAGTATATAAAAGTTAGATGGATATCCCAGCAAATTTAATCACAGCCGAGCATTAAGTATACAGTACAGTGGCCCTTAATCCAAGGTGACACCAAAGACGGCTGGTAGAGAACACATATAAGCACACAACGGCATTGATATAACATCAGGGATTGGATAAGGACCAAACATTCAGGGAGGAAAGGAATCGAAGATAGGGAGTGAAAATGAAAGAATATCAGAGAAAGCAAAGCTTCTATCTCCCCCCGGTTGATGAGTGGGGTCAATTGCATATTATTTGCAATGATTAAAAGGGACAGCTTGCTTTTCAGCCACAGGTAAGGTTAACATGGGCAACACGTTAAATTTTGGGGCAATTACAATGAAATCTCATACAAGAGAAAAAATGAAGAAATGGTCCCTGAAGTTGTCAGTGTAAGCTCCTCGACTTGTCATTAACAACTTCAGGGACCATTTTTTCATTTTTTCTCTTATGTGAGACTTCATTGTAATTGTCCCTTAAATTTTTCGCCTCAGTTTAAGAAATTAAGTTCATTTGGAGAAACATGGTTAAATGCTGGGCTCAGACATGCCTTACCACTTCAATTTTTTGTGGAATGAAAAACTTATAAGGTATATTAGTTATAACGGGCTTACAAGTGCAGCCCAAGTTCATAAGCCATGTCAGCGAGGGTTTGCTGGTCTTCACGACTATAATTACGCTTAATGATCATCTCTTGCTCTCCTCCTCTTTTCATCTTCTCAATCTTATCCCACCATTCGTTCTCATCAAAGACTTCCTTCTGCATCTCAGTAAAATAAATAAATAAAACCCCAGTTAACAAAGGAATATTTGATTTCTAGACAGTATTCGTTAAAACAACAATGAGCTGTCCTTATGAATCATTTTACATGCCTGCGTCCTACGAGAGGCCAAAAAAAATCTGAACTTTTAGTTTTACAAACCATTTCACCAATAAAAAACTTTACAACTCAATCCCCTTGCCACTCAAAACATCAGAGACAAGCATTAAATACAAAACAACACCATGCCCAATCTATCTTAGCACTACCTGTTTAACTAATACGGAATTCATGTGGGAGTAAAATTTGCTCCATGATATTACCTCGCCCTGTATTTGTCTCAGGCGCTCGGCTCGCCATGCAGGGTCCCACCACCTCTCGCCTCCGCCTCCGCGCCCACCACGGCCGCCGCCGCCGCGGCGCCCGGAAGATGTGGCGCCACCCCTTCGTCCACCTCGGTAATTGGGCCGGTAAGACATGACGGGCGTTGAGATTCGTAGCCGGCCACGGATATGTTTTCCAACGCACGGGTGTCCTGCAAAGAATAACACAGGTCGCAAGCAGATGGACATTTATAACACTACTACAGTACGCGACTGGTGAGTGGCGAACCCAACCGCACCAGGCTGGCTCCTAGCGCTCATGGTCGAGCCGATTAATATTAATTAGTATAATTCTAAAATTCATGTATCGTAACATAATTTAATTTAAAAATGACAGATGTATTCTTTTTTAAATAAAAATCGATCTATTGTTAATAAATACTAGTATGTGATTAATATTATTTATCAACCATGACTTCCATTTAAAAGCGGAGAAAGATATTCAGAAAATTATAAACTAGTGAACATCAAGCCACAACTTATGATATGCTTCGGTCAACAAAAAAAAAAAACTTGTTATGACATGCCTATGTTTTTTCAGTTTACAAAAGATAATATTTAAATTATTTAGACTGTTAAGCTATTCGACACTTGTTTGTGATCTTTTCTTTTTATCATGACACTTGTTAATTGTTAATGATCTCTCAAACCATAGAACAGCCACCAGGAGGGCCCATTGGATAAATATGATCCCATTATAGCTTGACTAAGATGGACAAACGGTGGAGCCCTGCCCCCATTCATGAGCCTGAGGTGTTGAGTATCTTGTTTCGTTGGGTAGGTGGTTCAATGTGCTTTCCATCTAATTATCAATTGTTTATTATTTTTCTTTCCTTAGATACATACCAAAATTGGCCTAATTTCTTTCACTTCAAAGTTATAATCACACCCACACAGAGTTCGTTTAGGATATTAATCTTCAAATTGTTTGTAATTTTTTTTTTTAAAAAAACAATGCAATCAAATTAACTGTCTGAGATTAATGTTTTTCAAGAATAATGATACTGATACATTTTCAGGTTAGATTTTTTAACTGAAACCTTTGTAGGTTTAGTGCAGATGACATCATTCCCAACTTGGCATCATAAATAACTGCTCTGACCACAGTACTCTATTATTTTTGGTCCAACGCGATGAACATCAATTCTCTAACGTTAACATTTAATTATTTTAATATATTATAATATAAAATTTAAAAACTATTCAAGATTTAGTATAAGCATATAGCTCACTTTTCCCTTTGCCTCTTGTATTTGTTTGTGGTTGTTTTATGTATATTATTATCAAAAGAAAAACATCAAATTTATTATTTGGATTAAAAAAAAACTTAGGTGTATTTTTTTCATCTACTAGTTCCGATTTTTCAACCATGGTTGAACGGAATTTTAAAATTTTATTAATATAAATTGTTATTATTAAAAAAAGTTAACGAGACAAGATTTAATTGGAGAAATGTAAATCTTGTTTAAAAAATTAGACAAATAAACATCGGAGATCGGATCGAAGGGTGGTATCAAACCCGAGCGAAGCGAAGCATATGAAAAAGTGGGGAGAAAAGAGGACGACGTCGTTCAATAAAGCCGTTCCGTCACCAGCATGTTGCCAACCCTTCCCGTTCCGATCCCAGTGAGCGGCCAAAATTCCTGGGAGCTCGTCTCCTCAACGGGTCGCGTCTGACTCAGCCAGTGGGCGACTTACACAGTGGTGCAAATTGGAGGTGAATTACCGACAACAGGTGAAACAAGAAGATCATGGATCCGGCGAAGACGTCGCTTGGCCAGATGTTACTGGACGAGATCACTCCAGTTGTGATGGTACTTTCTACTCCTTCTGTCGAAGAGGCCTGCCTCAAGAGTGGCCTCAGCTTCCTTCAGATGCTGACCCCATTCAGCTCTTTTAACAACATCGACGGTAATCCTTCACTTTCTGACAATGCCCGCATTTTCGTGCCTGATACCAAGGATCGTGACAAGTTTTATCGGCTTGTATGTTGCAGTGCCAGTAAGGACTGCCAGTGACCAGTCCTATAGGCTTCAGAAGTTCAAATTGAGATTATATTATGCTTCGGATGTCAGGAAGCCAGATTTGGAGGTAATTGTTCGCCGGGTCATTTCATCGCTACATGACTCGGCCATCGCTACATGAGATTATATTGCACAGATTAACACATGACGATTTATTCGTAGACTTGTAGACATCCAAACAGCTGAAAAACGGCATTTGAATTAATTTTAGCTTACATGGAATTCCGTAACAACGGCTTAAACAACTTTAATTTGAACTCCTTTCTTGCCTATTCGTTTGAAGTCGATTTTTGGCAATATTTTGCCGTGGGAAATTGAGAATGATAGGGATTTTGGTTTGCACTTCAAAACTACCAATGTGTAGATATATTTTGCACTTAGAATGTATTATCTGGTTCCATCTGTTTGTCCTCTCACCATTATTTAGGTAGCTAAAGAGCATTTGAGGCAAGTTATCACTGAGGCAGGGGAGAAAGAGTTCAGTGAGCTGAGTTTGGATACACCAGAAATTAATCATGTACTTGAGAGTAAGTGACGCTCTCTGTAAAATCTTTGTTAGTCATAATTTGTCGTGTTACCTCCTACTGCTACTGTTTTGACTTTAGCTGGGCTGTGTCTGTTAGTTTGTGTGCGTGCTTGTGTGTTTTGTTTTTGATAGATTTTAGAATTTTTATTTCCTCGGGTAGTTGAGATTTTATAGTTATCTTAGAATGGGGTTGACTAACAATTGCTTTTCTAGATTATCAATCCGGAAATGCACCATCCTGGCTTCAGTTTTTTAACAAAGAACTTATCCGTGCGGCCTCCTTTTCAGAACATGAAGCTTTTGATCATCCAGTGGCATGTGAGTTTTTAGAACTAGTCAGCATTCTTATATCTTGTTTATAATTATCGCAAAAAGTATAGTAGATTTTATACAAAAATAAACCCCCTTGAAAATTTCCCGATTGTAAGCTTTTTTATTGATTGAATTCCCCCCTTCCTCTGACCTTTAAGTAACTTGCAGGTCTTTTGGCTGTTTCTTCCAAGGATGTGCAACCAATTAACAGATTTATTGACCTATTTAACACCAACAAGCTGCCTTCCCTTCTTAATGATGGTGTGATGGATCCAAAGATTTTGAAGCATTATTTATTGGTGCATGATAATCAGGATGGCCCCGCTGACAGGTATATATGTTATTTCCTTTTTAGCTTCTTATGCATAACGACTTGTCACATTATACTCACTGTCATTACTTTTGATACGGAGTCATGGCTTCCTTCTTCACGTGAAGTGGAAATTTTTTATATTAGTGTTCTTTTGATAGCCATTCTTTGTCATCATTGGGATGGAGTGTCTGTGTTCTTATTATAGCATAGATTGCTTGGAGTGGAGTCCTTGAATGCTTATTGGGTATGAATGTTTCAGGAAGTGGATCATTCTTTGGTATTTACATAGAGGAGCTTTTGACATTTTTTTGGCCCTCGGTTGATTCATCTCTTTTTCTTTATTGAGTTGCTGGATATTTAGATGATCTTTTTGGTTCAGAGTAGGTGTGAAACTGAACTATTTTATCTTTATAAGTAACATTCAAATGAAAGAAGGCATATGGGGCATGGCATTACCACCCAAGGTGTAGACAATAGAAGGAAAAAATAAACTAATAACCAATATATATAATTTTAGAGGTTAGATTTCATAATTTAGCGCATCCTGAATATTTTCAAGGAATCCACTGAAGAAATGAATCATGAATTGACTACCTTAAAATTATAGTTTGCCGAGAACTCTTTTTCCAAAGTACATACTTTCTACTACAAAAACTTTTATCATGGCCTCCTTTTGCTGACATGGAAGTTGTTTTGATGAGCTTTTTACATGCGATCCTTTTCTTTTGGCGCAGAGCAACTAAAATATTGACAGAAATGAGGAGTACGTTTGGTACTAGTGACTGTGCGTTGCTATGTATCAATTCTTCAACTGATGCTCCAGTCAAACATGAAGAGAACCCTTGGGCCTCATATGTATGTTTTTTTAGCATTACAGGCCTTTTTATGTTAGTTTGTTTTGAGGACTTGTAAGCTAATTTGTTATTTTAATCAGAAATGATTATTAGTTTTTGGTTCAACTTTCCGATGTGTATTATTTGGGCCTCTGTTTTCTGTGGTATTTTTGTTCATATAAATGTTGTTGGCTGTAATTTGTGGCAGAATTCTGATGTCTCTCCTGGTCAAGATTTTGGTTTCTTTCTTAACACTGATGATATCACTATGGTAAGTTCCTTCTGCCATCACAGACTATTTCTTTCATAACATTGGTTCTCTGTAGATGCATTTTAGTATTCTGTTACTTGGCCTGGGTACAGATTAAAGATCTTATGCAAGATTTCTCATCCAAGCACATCATTCCAAGCATGGAGCAAAAGATTCGTGTGCTCAACCAACAAGTATTTTATATTTATTTTTCCCTCTTTTGATGAGTTTGGTGTTTTTTCCATCTTCTATTGCTTTGAAGATTCTCATTACTCTTTCCTTGTATGTAATTTTTCCTTTATTTAGGTTTCTGCAACACGAAAAGGCTTTAGAAACCAAATTAAAAATTTATGGTGGAGAAAAGGGAAAGAAGATGGCACAGATTCTGTCAATGGCCCTATGTATGCTATGCATGAATCTTATTAAGATTCCAGTGCTTCTGATTTCCTTCTTCTTGTTCTTTAATATAGTCTTTGTTTTCTTGGTTAAAGGTATACTTTTAGCTCCACCGAATCCCAAATTCGAGTTTTGGGTGATTATGCTTTCATGTTAAGGGATTATGAACTTGCCTTGTCAAATTATCGCTTAATTTCCACGGATTACAAACTTGATAAAGCTTGGAAACGCTATGCTGGTGTACAGGTAATTTTATGTTTTATCAATTTCAATTTCCATGTGGAATTGCATATGTTTTGGTTAGACTAGGCATTTTTTGGGGTGTAGACAGGGTATAAGGATACTACAGTAGATTTATGTTTATTTTCTGAATTAGTGATAAGTGGAATATCTTGCGTTACTGTCTTGAACATTAATATATCAATATTTAGAATAAAATTTACGACCCATTACACTCTGAAATGCAGGAGAGAAATGTGTCTAGTTTGCTGTTAGATCCCCGCGTCGCTATTCTTTTGTTATTTTAAGGCCCATATTGCTATTACTTGCTACATGACTGGGGAATGATCATTACGTTCATTTTTGATTTGCATGCCCTGCTGTTTCAGGAAATGATGGGACTTGCGTACTTCATGTTGGACCAATCAAGAAAGGAAGCTGAATATTGCATGGAAAATGCCTTTACCACTTATTTAGTATGTATGGTTTAATTTCAGATGATACATGTTGATTAGATGATACGCTTTTTCTTGGGCGTTGCTCTATTACTGCTTTATTCCTTTGCCGTCATGCTGGTTTACAAGATTATTATGTCCAGAAACTCAGTTCATCTGGGCAGCAAAATGCCACACGATGTGGTCTCTGGTGGATAGAAATGTTGAAGGCACGTGATCTATATAAGGAGGCAGCTCCAATTTATTTCCGCATTTGTGGTGAGGTAGTGCATTTTTTTGGGCTCTAAAAAGAGTAATTTGGGAAACATTTCTTCTCCTGCTGACAAAATCCTTTGTTTTAGGATATCCTACATTCTGCCGTGATGCTTGAACAAGCATCCTACTGCTACTCGTCCAAACCTTCAATGTTACGTAAATTTGGATTTCATCTTGTGCTTTCTGGGGATCGTTACAACAAGTGTGATCAGGTATTGGTCTGTCAAAGTTTTGCAAACATTATTCCTTGTGTGGTCATTTCTCTTGCTAATTTATGTGCCTGGTCTTGAGCAGATCAAACATGCAATTCGAACATATAGAAGTGCTCTTTCTGTTTTTAGCGGAACTACATGGAGTCATATCAAAGATCATGTTCATTTCCATATAGGACAGTAAGTTAGACCCTGTTTAGCATGGTACATGGATTTTGATCAGAATAAACTATGGTACCTACATTCTGCAAACTTTTTGTTGTTTCTAACAAAGGATGATTGTTTTAGGTGGTATGCTTCTCTTGGGATGTGTGATGTGGCTGTCAAGCATATGTTGGAAGTTTTGGCTTGCGGTCACCAGTCCAAGACAACACAGGAGTTATTTTTGGGCGACTTTCTTCAGATAGTTCAGGTGATAGTGGCTTTTCAAATGCTTAGGACCTTCTAGTTCGTTCTTTTCAATTTTACCTGTTTGGAGTATTGTATTTCAAAACTTAGTATTTGTGTTTAATAGAATTTTTATGGGCTCCTAAGATTGATAATTTGTTTTACAGTAAATTAGTTACCTTGTATTAGATGTGATATAGGTGGCAATTACTCAAATCATTTTGGGGCTTCTTGTTTTGGATCTGGAATGTCTTTTAGACGCTGAGTAAGATAAGGGCTAATTAAGTTAACACTTTGCGTAATATTTCTTTTATATGATAGAAAACAGGACGAACGTTTGAAGTATCAAGACTTCAGTTGCCTGTAATCAACACTTCTTCACTCAAGGTTGTCTTTGAAGATCACCGAACTTTTGGATCACCTTCGGCTGTAAGTTGAATTCCTTTCTGTACTCTAGTTTTTTCTGGGACTAGAAACATAACCTGTTGGTGTTTTAATTCACAAAATAAACCCCCCCCCAAAAAAAAAGCCCATGTTGCTGATTACTGTGTAGAAAATTTTTGATTTGCTAGAAGGTAGGGATGATGCTTTTGTGAATAAATGTGACATTCAGTGGCATTGTGTTGGCTTGTTATCTTGGGTGATCTTATTCTTTTTCATCCTTAATTTTGGGTTTTTTTCCTAGAGAGGCCTGTCACAGTTACCGTTCAGTCTAAATTTCTATTTAACGTACAAAATGCATACCTTCCCTTGAGTGCGTAAATGGATACTTGGTTATAACTGGCCACTTGAATCTATATTCCTTCAAGCTTCAGATAAATTTGTTAATTTTATACGTTGTTGGAGAATGTTTTCATGGTGCACAGAATCAACTTATTCAGAGAAGATGTTTCTATTTGACTCTTAAGTTGAACACAAAGTTACCAACTAGCACCTGAAATTATGCGTCTCCTAATATGGGCTATATGAGAAATCAAATTATGTCTTTGTATTTATTCTCTTCATATTTGTATTTGAATGTTCAGGGGTTTATAGATGTAGTCCCATGACCGAAGGTGTTGCTCATAATAAAATTTTCAGGCTAACACTAGAGAAAGCTTGTGGCGTTCCTTGGAGGATGAAATAATACCATCGTTCTCTAGTACTAAGAGTAATTGGTTGGAGTTGCAATCAAAGCTTGTCTCAAAAAAATACAGAGAATCAAATGTTTGTGTTGCAGGAGGTATGTAAGCTTTATGCTAATTTTGTTAATATGTGTAAGCACACAAACTTGAACAGTGATTGGGCTAATTTTGATCTCACCAAGTATATTATCTTTTGTTTCTCATTTTGCTTGTTCTTAAGAAGCTTATGCACTGTTTCACTAACCTGTTACAGAAGCTGTGACGGTGAATGTCGAATTTAAAAACCCTCTTCAAATACCAATTCCTGTGTCTGGAGTTACCCTTATATGCAAGCATTTTTCTAGTACTGTTGAAGAAAAATCTGGTAAGCTTTGAGTTTCCATTGACATTGTCATTTACATGTTAGGATTCTTCATCTTTTTAAAATTTATCTATCAAAATTTCATATTTTTAGCCTTTCCTCTTGATGCTAATTGCTTGTCAATTGTGCAGATGAAAATATTTCTAGGAGGGACAATGATAATGCGGGTAAATGTGAAGAGTTGACAGCCTTCAGGTATGTATCTTAACCTGTTAGTTTCATATTTACTTTGTTTTGTGTTCCAAAGATAAATTTATCTTTACTACGTCACTGCAGGGACATGAGCTCTGAGAATTCCTTTTTGGCCTCGGAGGTTGACTTCTTATTAAGAGGTGGTGAAACAACCATGGTGAGTTCATAACATTCTAGAATTCTTTTCTCATCTCAGCTCCTCCTCTTTGGAGCTATCATGGTTATAAAAACAGGGCTGCATTTTACGTGAAATGATATTGCTTTGACTGAAACCAAATGAATTGTTTCATTGTCAAAAATAGGATGTTTATATTGTCATATTTCTGTGCTTGTGTTCAATAAACTAGACCTCATGTAAGATGACACTAGACTTCAGTTCTGGAAGCTTTGAATGATTGGCCTTTCTGGAAATATGCTATCTAAATAAAGGTCCAATTATGATATCTCCTTTGTCCAGGTCTTCTACTTTTGAACAAGGCAGGCTGTGATGTGAAAATTGAACCTATCAGTTATAGCTTCTATTTTCTTGTGTTTTTAAAGTTATCATTAGTTAGGAAGGTTAATTAATGTTTGTTGAGAGATGAAAATTTTTTTGTGGCTTTTCATTCTTCTTGGCCTGGTGAAGATGAGTCATTGTCTTCACTTGAGAGTGCTGGAATGATCCTTGGAACATTTGGGACCATTGCAGAAAATTGCTTTTTTCACCTGTTTTGAGATAGGATTATGTATCTGGTTTCTTTATTATGCTTTTGCTTTGGTGTGACGTCTAAACGTCCCTTGCTATGCTAATTACTACTAGGTATATCTTCTCATTGAGATGCAATAAAATGTTTAATATCTATATTTTTCCATTATTGTTGCCAACTTTACAAAATTGACTTTGTCAATTCAGGTGCAACTATCAGTTACTCCAAGAGAAGAGGGTACTCTGGAAGTTATTGGTGTTAGGTGGAAATTGTTGGGTTCTATAGTCGGCTTTCATGACTTCGACTTTAATCATGTAAAGAAGAACACTTTAAAAGGAAAGAGGAAAGGGAAGCACTCAACTAAGGAAAACTTAAAGTTTTTAGTGATTAAGGTGTTTGCTACTATTCTACCCTGTTTTCATTACTCTTATTTCAACTGCTCTTATAATCTCAAAGATTAGACTGACAACATTCTGTCTCTCCTAAAATCACAGAGCATACCCAAGCTTCAAGGGTCCATTCACCCTTTTCCTGACAAGGCGCGTGTGGGAGATTTATGGCACCTTGTTTTGGAGTTGAGAAACCCATCAGAGTTTCCTGTTAAGGTAACTATTTGAATTTAATTACCATAAATAGTTTTTACTTTCTGTTTATAAACATTTCTTGAATTCTTTTTGTATATCAAATTATCTAGGTATGGTGGTTAGCCTTTGAATGTCAGGAATTGATATTGATGGCCTGCTGTAGTTATGAGGTGTTAGGCTAGGGCTAGGGCTTCATTTGTTGCAATGGCCCAATTAGACCTGCTTACAATTACAACAGACGATTAATTTCACCAAAAGGCAGATGTAGCCTGGCTTCTCTATGTCATGCCTAAACTGGCTTTTCTTCTCCTCTTTCATATATACATTGTCTCCATGCTTATTATTCAATTTGGATTTTGGCAGAATCTGAAGATGAAGATAAGTCGTCCTAGATTTCTGAATATTGGAAATCCGGAAAGTATGAAGTCAGAGCTTCCTGCTTGCTTATTGAAGAAGGTAGATTCAGTACCAAGTGGTGCAAATGCTGATCCATTTAACATGTCTGACACAGTCTTTATGTTTCCAGAGGTAAGTATGGAATGCTTTTCATTTAAGTTCTGTAGTATAAGTCTGATTTGAAATGAAATGGCTACTATTCACTTTATGGTTTCATGAATTACTCTTTCAGGGCACTTCAGTTCAGGGCGCTACACCCTTCGCATGGCCTCTTTGGTTTAGGGCAGCTTTTCCTGGCAACATCTCTCTATATATAAGCATATATTACGAAATTGAAGATATATCAAGTGTCATCAAATACCGTGTTCTTCGGTTACAATACAATCTACAGGTTGATATAATAAATATTTGAAGTGAAAAAAATATTGCTTAATTTGCTTTGTTTTTCTTTCATCATACTGTGTCTTTGTTGTAACGGCAATGAAAATATATTGAATAATTGTGCTTTTGTTGAGGTTCTGTTTACCTGTTGTAATCTAGCCAATGGTTAATTCTAATATTTTTTTTTCCATAGGTATTGCCATCATTGGATGTGTCTTTTCAAATTAGTCCTTCTCCATTGAGATTACAGGAGTTCCTTGTTCGAATGGATGTTGTTAACAAGACAGCCGCAGAAGATTTCCAAGTTAATCAGCTGTCCTCTGTTGGGAGCAACTGGGAAATATCATTACTTCAGCCTGCTGATACTATTTTTCCTTCACAATCATTGAAGGCTGGTCAAGCAGTATCATGTTTCTTAACGCTAAAGGTTTGTATTTGAGGCTTTAATTTTGTGATCGATCTCCAAAACATGCTTTCTATGATGGCATGGGGGAGAGACTTCATTTTGCTATGTATGCTTTTGTCTTTGAAATGCTGGCAATCTAAATTTTATTGAAAAAGTATGTCTCAATGTGTGATTCTTTCAGTTGGTTGAATTAGATTAGTGTTTGCCATCAGAATTGCAGGAGCCTATTGGCTGCTAAGGACAATGTATCTTTGGTTCCTAAGCCTGTAAAAAATGATATCATATTGGTTCCTCAAGGTAGTGAGGATTCAGTTTATGATGTGAGTAGCGAGCCTTTGGTCAATTTCCACCATTACGAAAGATTGCAGCAAGAATTACAGCACGAGGTAGGCTTTTTTATCTTTTGTATCAAGCACATCACTCGTGTGTGTGTGTGTGTGTGTGTGTGTGTGTGTGTGTGTGTGTCCTGGTAGTAGATTTTGTTGTCGTTATTTAATATTTTCATTACCCTTAGGCAATACATGTAATAAATCATTTCCTTCTTCGTGAGCGAGAAAGCAGTAGAAAACTTCATCTGTGATGAGGGATGAGCATGGGTAGGGCACTCACTTAGCCAGGTCTGGACCCATATCAAATGACTATACTGGAACATTCGCTGAACTAGACATGGGCAGATGATAAATCATATAACCAGTCAAGTTTCCGCATCCTCGATAAATCCTCAAATCCCCACACTTGTTTGCTTTTACTCAAAGTAATTTCAATATGTCCCCTCTCATGAGCTGCTTGCCTCCTTGGCTGCATCTAACACTAACCCCACACCTCACAATATATGCCTCCCTTTTACTCTTACACCTCACACTCCGTGTGAGTCAGCCTTGGCCCATCAGTCCCTGTTTCATAAATGTTCGAATTTAGAACGATGTAATTATGCTTATTTGTCAAAATTTTATATTCTACTGAGTTGGAATCCAACTTTGAGTTTGTTATTGGTGGCATGTAAATATTGTCCTAGTCAGCAAATAATAAATTTGATGTTAGATTTTTCAAAAAAGTATATGAAGGGTAAAAACTCAGACATTGTCTAAAGAAAATAGGAATGTTGCACTTTTTAAGTAGGGTTACCAAATTGAAATTTTTATGAAACTACTGGGGCTAAAAGTCTATTGACGCCCAATAAATATAATCCTAACATAATTTTTGCTTTTATAATTTGTCATAGTGGAAGTTTCTACTTGAATCATCATCATCATCAATACTAACTTTTCAGACTTGTGAGTATGTTGTCATTTGTTGCTGTGTGACTGGCTGGTTAATGATACATGCTCAACCATTAATGAATGTCATGTGTAGAGTGCTCAAACGACAATAGGTTTAAAGTTACGCTGAATAAAAATGAAAAGTTCAGGGATTAAGTTGGCAAACGTTTTTAACGTTGATGAGTTTGAATCATGTGGGATTAACTGTTGCCTACTCCTTACATTTTGGATCATTTTCACTTTTGCAGTCTTCTATTATTGATATGAGCTTGAGAGCTTCATCTTGTTGCAGGCACGGGGAGACCTGAACACTGTTGATTTTGTGCTGATCTCTCGACCATTGCAGAGTAACAGTAATGCTGGGTTTGTTGGACCTCCTGTTATGTCTCATTATGCCTGCCATTGCAGGCAAGTTCTATTCCAAACCTAAGGCTTCTGATTGACATTGTGAAAGATTTTAGCCATTTGTATTCCTTGTTTACTTGTTTTTTCTGGGTATATATTCATCTCTTGTTCTCTCTTTTGATAGTACTGCAAGCACAGGCCCTATTTCATGGCTATTGGATGGCCCTCGAACCTTGCATCATAATTTCTCTGCATCATTTTGTGAAATAAATCTGAAGATGCATCTTCACAATTCCTCTGATGCCACTGCTTTTGTGCGCATTACCACCTCTGATTCTTCTATCAATGATGGGCATCTGAACAGTGCTAACATGGCTCTGTCAGAATCTTCTTCTGATGATCAAGTAGGGTGGCGTCATGTCACACCAGTGAATGAAGTAAAAGTGACATCAGCAATTAGTGGGACACCGCCGGAAAAGCCTCTATCATTAGGAAGTGTCTCCCCATACATTTGGTCAGGATCAAGTTCGACCAATATCCGCCTAGAGTCTATGTCCTCAGCTGAAATTCCTCTTCAGATCTGTGTGTTCTCTCCTGGGATATATGATCTGTCAAATTACGTATTGCATTGGAATCTTCTCCTGGCTGAAGGTCAGGGAGATCAAGATGAAATGAGGCGACAGTCAGGAAAGCGCCGGGGATATACATACTACCTAACTGTGCTCCAATCCACATGAGAAGTTGGCAAAAATGTTGTTCACTCACAGATGCTTGAATTCTTAATCTGATTTGTTACTGTGTGTTGTATATTCTGTTTCAATGTATGTTTAAATATGAATAGGATCAAGGAACTTTGATACGTAGGGAGAGGAAAGGGATAAAAATATTCATTCTTTGTTCACAGAATAATTGCGGCAATATAGTTTTCATTGAACCGGCTGATGCATTTGGACCAACTCGATTTGGGAAAGCAGGTTTTGAATGGTAATAGCATGGTGGATTCTTATTTTTCTTGGGTTTCTGGGACGTATGCAGATGCGCTTCGCAATAAAGAAATCGGATATCTGGACCTGTTTTAATTGCAGTTTGGATTAGCTTTTTTTAATAGCTTTTACAACTGACGAAGTAAGTGTGTGAGAGGAGTTTTGTCTCGGGTTACGTAAACCATGGTTCAAAACCATGGTTTGGAGGTTTGCCAAACACGCACTAAGACCTAATAGGTAGACTTGTTTCTCATTTTAGTTCAAGCTAAAATTCTTTCAAATATTGAATTTAACGTATCAAATACTTTGCTATGAGTTTCAAATTTGACGTTTCTATTAAGTACGAGTATCAAATACTTTGGTATGCCTATAATCCTCCTCCATTGAGCGAGAAGTTGATTGAATTAGCTAAGTAGAGTATTTAGAAATTATTTTCTTGGTTTTCAGTCTTCACCTTTATGAGGGTGCCCAGAGCCTTGTTTCGATTTCTACTATATGCCAAGGTCGCAACAAATCAAGGTAAAAAAAGCGCGCAACAGATGAAGAATATCGGAAGAGCTAAGTTTAAATATGGTATGCAAGTATTAGTATATGTTTGGAATAATGGTTTTTTAGGAAATAAGTGTTTATTATGTAGATTGAGACAAAACTCGTCTTACATACTTATCTTGTATACGTAAATTATGAATTATAAGCATTTTTAAGTTAAAAATAAATTATCCAAACAAACACTTAATATTTTAACTCTCAATTATAAAAAAAATAAATAAATATGAGAATAAACTGGTATAAAATTTTATCCAATTATCATGTTGACTTGAGGATAATGATTTTATCTGACAAATACCTTTGCAAGTTCAAATTTCAAATTCATGTGAATGCTCTAACCCGCGTAAAGAAAATCCCGGCGTGTCAGGAACTCAAGATCCAGGAAACCCGCCATTTCAAACTATGATTTGGCGTAAGAAACTAAACTGGCTCACCACCCTCTACGCGCTTTCTTCAATCTCCGTTCTCTGCCGACTGCCGAGTGGGGATTTTCACTTGCCACATCGTCCCCTGCGGCCCTGCCTCCATCGACTTTCTCTAACCTGAACCATTTCCCCATACCCATAAATGTCCTCTTTCACTCCTCATCCTCCTCCTTCCCCATGCCATACTCTTCAATCTTTCTCTTTGTTTTTTTTTAAGATTCTAATTTTTGTTTCTTTTTATCCTTTCTTGTTTTCTAATCCTTCCCTTTGAATCCTGAAAATCCTTTCGTCTGAAGATGAATGACTTGTTCTCTGGCTCCTTCTCTCTCTTCCGGGCCGAGGAATATCCGCCGGACCATCACCAGCACCATGTCATCGAGATGGGTTCCGTCGCGGCCTCCACCGGCGTCGGCAACCTCGACAAGTTCTTCGAGGACGTAGAATCTATAAAGGGCGAGCTGAAAGAGCTCGAAAGACTGAACCAGAATCTGCAGAGCTCTCACGAGCAGAGCAAGACCCTTCACAATGCCAAGGCCGTCAAGGACCTTCGCTCTAGAATGGACGGCGACGTTGCTCTTGCTCTGAAGAAGGCCAAGCTCATCAAGGTCAAGTTGGAGGCACTGGAGCGTTCCAACGCCGCCACCCGGAACCTTCCTGATTGCGAACCCGGTTCGTCATCGGACCGGACTCGGACAACCGTGGTGAACGGTTTGAAAAAGAACCTGAGGGACTCCATGGACAGTTTCAATGAACTCAGGCAGCGGATCTCCGCCGAGTACCGGGAGACCGTGCAACGCAGATATTTCACCGTCACCGGCGAGAATCCCGAGGAGAAGACGGTCGACCTCCTAATTTCTACTGGTAACATCACTTGTATTCTTTTATTACCATTTGATTGTCTTTTAATATGGTTCTGTATTCAACACGATTCAATTGGAACTATTTCATGGATAATTGCTTCGTATTTAATTTGGAGAATTTGTCTACCAAAACATTGACAAAACAATTTTGGAAATGGTTATATTTTCAGTTTCTTCCCTTTGTAACCATCAGTCCTTGAATTACCAACTACTTAATTGAAGTACGCCGGAATCTGCTGCAAAATCAGTTAAAAGGAGGGGTGTTTTTACTTTTTACAGATTCTTGAAAGTTACAATCCGCTTATCCATCTTTAATTCGACACAAAATTTCAGGGTTCTATAAGAGTTCTACTTTTGTTTGGGAAGCACATAGAAGTGCTTTTCCAAGCGCTTTTTGAATTGAGAAAAAATTCTTCTTACATATTTACTTATATTAAATAAAACATTTTTTAAAAGCTAAAACAAAAACATGCAGTTATGCACTTACTATATGTATGCAGGTGAGAGTGAGACTTTCCTTCGTAAAGCCATCCAAGAACAAGGTAGAGGAAGAATACTGGACACCATCAATGAAATTCAAGAGAGGCACGATGCAGTGAAAGATTTGGAGAAGAATCTGCAGGAGTTGCATCAAGTGTTCCTGGACATGGCAGTGCTGGTGCAATCCCAAGGTGAGCAATTGGATGATATTGAGAGCCACGTGGCGAGAGCGAGCTCGTTTGTGAAGAGTGGGGCCCAGAAGCTACAGACAGCAAGGAAGCACCAGAAGAACACCAGGAAGTGGACCTGCTATGCCATTACGCTTCTGCTTGTGATCATCTTGATCGTGGTGCTCTTCACTGTGAGACCATGGCAAAATAATGGTGGTAGTTCGCCGTCGTCGTCACCACAAACACCTGCAGTTGCACCGCCGCCACCTCCTCCTCCTCCTCCTCTGGCTTAAACTTAGAAATTAATAGTCAATTATTAGTAATATAGATTGCGATCTAGGCTTGTGGGATTCATTTACTTTGGGATGAAACTGGAGATTTTTTTTTTTGCACCAGAGCAAGGATCTGGCTGGGTGAGAGTGACATGATTTGAAAGGTACGGTGATCTTCAACAGTTTTTATGTATCAATTTCAGGGAAAGTTGGATTGTGATTCTATATCTCAGATGTGAGGAAGCGTAGGTGGATGGCTCTATTGAGGTAGTTTATGGCTTTGGGTATTAGTACATTCTTTTTCTGTAATTAGGTTTATAAGAGCGGATCAGTTGCCTGTTTATTATATTGGCGGCTTATATGTGTATTCTTTTTGGGATAATTACTTATTCTGCATTGAGTGATATACATGAATGTTTTAGGCATAGTGTCTCTTTTCTAAAGATTGGGAGCTTCCATACCATTAAACCAAATAAGGCAGGGCATGTGACAATGGAATGGGGGTGGTTAAAAATTGAGCAAGGGCCAACATGAGAGAAGAGTTGGTAGGTAAAAATTTTAGGGATAATTAATCTGCAGGTATTTATAGTTTCAATCAATTTTTAATTAGGTCCTTATAGTTTTTTTTCTTTTTATCAAGTCTTTATACTTTCACATATTTTAATCAGGTCCTTATAGTTATTTTGTTTTTTATTAGGTCCTTATTATTTTACCAGATTTTTAATTGGGTCCTTGAAGATTTTTTTTAAAGTTTAATTTATTAATTTAATAGAAATTTAAATAAATGAATAATATTAAAATATAATTTATGAACAATAAATTTAAATTAATAATTATGTAATTCAAAAAATAATTAATAGAGTTAATTATAAATTATTAATTAATTAATTATAGCTCTATTTTATTTTTTGAGAAATTTATTATTATAATTCAAATTTTAATATTCCTCATAATTTTTTAATTAAAAATATATTTATATGATTTATTATTTATTTTTATAATTATCTGAATTATAATAGTAATAATTTTTTTAAAAAAATTGAATTGAATTATAATTAGTTAATTAAGGATTACTAATTAATGATATTAATTATTTTTTAAATTATGTAATTATTAATTTAAATTTATTATTATTAAATTATATTTTAATATTATTCATTGACTTAACTTGCAATTAAATTAATAAATTAAAATCCAAAAAACCAGCAAGGACCCAATTAAAAATTTAGTGAAACAATAAGAAACTAATAAAAAGGAAAAAAACTATAAGAATCTGATTAAAAACAGATGAAAGTATAAGGACCTAATAAAAAGAAAAAAAATCATAGGAATCTAATTAAAAATTGGTTGAAACTATAAGGACTTGCATAATAATTATCCCAAAATTTTAACTCCCACAGTTCAAAACTTTTATCTTTTTAAAAATGGACTTTTGGAATACACATTAAGAAAATAAACTGCTGCCCAAACGATATATTTGTTAAATGGACGGCTATTTAGCTAGAAGAGCTTTTGTAACGGCAAAATTCCTCTACCTAAACACCCACGTTAAAACGTTTAAACCCTTTTCAAACTAGTTCTTAAATCTATTCAATCTCAATTATGACATAATGCCTACTTCGGTAAAAGTGACATTGTGCTTTATTGTTGGTTCAAATATATTAATTCCTTATGGATCATGACAAAATAATTAAACGCTGGCTTTTATACAAAGGTGGAAAGGAAAAAAAAAAGTTTATTGTTAATTTTCCATGTGGTATATATAGTTAACAAGGATGAATAGGAGCAAAAACGCAAATTAAATAACTGACATGCGTAATCCCCCCGCAATGTGATCGATATCCTCAAAGAAAAAAGTAGCCTAGAACGACTGAATCCCACGGAAAAGTAGCACAATTTTAAACTCGTAATCATCATTATTACAATGTACAAATTCTAATCTTTAATATAAGAATTAGTCAATTAAATTAAAAAAATTAAATAAATTAAATAAATTATTTAATTATAAAATATATTACATGATCGCTCTAAAATACTTATTTATATAATTATATAATCTGTCATTTTATAAATCAATTAAATTAGTTTAAATAAATATAATAAATATAAAATATAAAATAAAAAAAATATTATATTTATGATCAAAAAGTTAACATCTAAACTAGTTGATATATTTAGAACATGATGCAGTAAAGAATATTAAAATAAATAAAATTACAAATTAGACGGCTTTTCCCCAATTCAACTACCATGTCTTGAAACTAGCATGGCCAAAGGAGTTGTATAAATTCAGCCAAGATGAGACGTACGAGTCAACAGAAAATAACGATGTTGAGATGACCCCAAGAATCAACAAAGTAATACCAATACTTACTAGAGTAAAATTGTCTCTTTGGATCGTTATATTTAGATTTATTATAATAGATCAGGTCTAAAAAAGAGATGCAGTAGCAGTTTTATAATTATAAAAAATTTGTAAGACCGATTTATAAGATGTACGGTCTAAAATAAATCATTTAGACTAGTTATAAAAACTACAAGTCTAAAAAGATAAAAAATTTAAAAAATTAATTTTTTTTTTAAAGTTTTTAGACCGGTTATTCAGACAACCAATATAAAAAGATTTAAAAAATTTTTTAAAAAAAATCAAGAAGTTTTTAGACCGGTTTTGACTGATAATCGATCTTAAAGATGAAATATTTTAAACTAGTTGTCTGAATAACCGCTCTAAAATGTTTTTTTCCCACTTTTAAGACCGGTTATGATTTACAACTGGTTGAAAAAGTTTCCCCAAACACTCTCCTGCGTTGATGAATCCCACCCTAATGATCTGAATGTTTGCTTCTCCTCTTGTCGCGAATTCTCAGTAAGCTTTGTAGCTTGAACTTCACCATCACACCCCTCCCTATTTCACACATTGCTCCTCCATCATCACTGTAGCCGTTGTTGTGTGTTGCCGTTGTTGTCGTCGCTATTCTTTGATCTTCGTTGCACTCTTTGCCGCCACCTCTATTCTCCGCCATAACCATGCTCCTCTGCCATGACTTCCCTTTATTGGTGCTGTGAATTTGAGGATATCATTTTAAGCTCCGTCGACTCTACTGCGACTTTGGCAGGAAGCTAACTCCTTGGTCTTCAATCGAGTTAGTGATATTGTCTTGTTCACCAGTGTTTGATTCATTTTATTTTCACTATATTTGATAACGAACCTACTGATTAAGAAGGGATGAATGTGAGCTTTTGTTTGGGTTTCTTCCTCTGGTTTCCATTATGGAGAAGTAAGCAGTGAGTATCCTTACAATTTTTTTTTCTTTTTATCCCCTGATATTTCTCCTCATTGCAGCTGGTTGCTTAGTTTTGGATTCTGATTATTTATCATATTTTCTGGTATGAAAAAAGAATTATAGTCTAACTATTGGTTAACTATGGTCAGAAACTAAGCTTTGATGAAGTGCATTGTTTACTTCATCCTCAATTTTATGTATTGTTAAATATTCCCTTGTGGCCCATGTGATTCTTCTTTTGTTTTAAACTTTATCCGTAGATATTGTGTTGAATTCATCTATGAGCTTTTACAAAAATAGTAAGTTTTTTAATCCAATGTTACATTGTTCTCATACATATTGCTTCTGTTGTATAAATTATAAAGTGTTGCTGTAATTGCAATTACATGTTGTATGCTGGATTATTGTGTTGCTATGTGCAATTCCATTTCAATGCAATTACATGCTGTGTGCAATTATAAAGTGTTGTGGTTTTTAATGCAATTACATGATGTGTGCAATTATATGTAGTGTTCAATCACATGTTGGATTACTCTGTTATTGTGTGCAATTCCATTTCAATGCAATTACATGCTATGTGAGATTATAAAGTGTTGTGATTTTCATTTCTAACTAGGTTTATGTCTTTTTATAGGACAACTTCTGGGATATGGGTGATACAGGTCTGATATTGATACAGACACTAGATTTGAGGGATTGACCTCTGTATTTTTCCTTCACTTTGTTTTTTTTTTTTTTTTTTGTAAAAATAAGGAATTTTCTGTATATACTGAGGAATTTATCTTCCCTTTGCTTTTCTTTAGAAGTTTTGGAATAGAAAGTGCACAAAGTTGAGATTTTATTGTTGTCATTGTTAAATTGTGGGTCATTGTTACCTTGGTAGACTCAAATTATATTTTAAAATGCTTGATGATAATGTGTTGATATTGTTGCTGAGAATGTAGGTAGGAAGGATGATGATGATGTGTTGATTTTCAATGCTTTTTATTGTCGTTGCTTCTGTGAAATCTGGGGTGTAGTAATGCTCCAATCATTACTTCTAATTGTTTGTTGTTACTTACTTACTTATGTGGAAAGGGCTTGAAATGGAATATGTGTTGTTTCTGATTGTGTTGTTGTTTCTGTGTATTGCTGCTGTCATTGTTTCTGTGAAATCTGTGTTGTTAGTTTTGTGGAATTTAGGATGTTGTTGAAATAGCTTGATGGTTAGAGTTTAATTGTAATAGGTTCATTTTTTTTAAAAAATGGAATTTTTAAGACCGGTTGTGACCACAGCAGATCCTAAAAAGAATTCCTTTTAAACCAGTTGTGGCCACAACCTGTCTAAAACCCATGTTTTTTAAGACTTGATTCTAAAATCGGTTTAAAAAATAACAAAATTTTTAAACCGGCTATAACAAGACATAATCCACAACCGATCTATGAAATCTTTTTTAACCGTCTAAAAAAGTCGTTTTTCCAATGACTCACCTATAATTACATGTAAATATCCATGGCTCGAAAGACACGTCGAGTTAAACTGAAAACGACCGATCATGTCTGCCCTGAAACACAAGTTTCAGACTGTGGTTGATGTCTTGCTTTCTCAACCAAGCAACCGAAATTGCCCAGCTGCATGGAAAATGACGGTGCCCGGTACATTCATATACATATATACGTACCAATTACTCGCGACCCAGTCTCACGTAATTACTAATTATCAACTAATTGTTTCACTCTTTTATATAATCCCACATAACCATAGGAAGCTTCCTCAGCTAGTACAACCTCGTACCCACCACACTCTTCATGGTCTCTCCCCCCTTCTATATTTGACTATTTCTATGGAAGCCGCTTTCCCAGAAAACAACATTAAAAAAGGAAGGAAACTTCCCATGTACCCATTTGTCCCGTCTCTGTTTTCCCAACCTTGTTTTGACCTGTTAACGACCTCTCTCTCTCTCGTCTCTTCCAGCTACTGAACTTGAACTGGCCTTCCATTTGACCAGTCCCCCATATCTTTTTACCCCTTTTTAAAGAGCCAAAGCTGAGAGCAGCCTTTAAAGTCAGGCCTCTTCTTCTCCCATTGCTCCGTTCTCAACTCATTTGCTCCAAAAATCTTTCCTTTTTTGAGTCTAAGAGCTTGGAATGAACGACCTGTTCTCCGGCTCGTTCTCCCGCCTCCGCGGCGAGCAAGTCTCGCCGGACAACCAGCACCATGTAATCCAGATGACGGAAACGTCGCCGTCGAGGGAAGGAGTCAACCTCGACAAATTCTTCTCCGAAGTAGAATCCGTCAAGGAGGAGCTCAAGGAGCTGGAGAGGATCAACCAGAGCCTCCGTGGGTCCCACGAACAGAGCAAGACCCTTCACACCGCCGAATCCGTCAAGGAGCTTCGTTCTCGCATGGACGCCGACGTGGCCCTCGCTCTCAAGAAAGCTAAGCTCGTTAAGGTCCGCTTGGAAGCACTGGACCGCTCCAACGAAGTCAACCGGATCTTACCGGGCTGCGGACCCGGCTCTTCTTCCGATCGGACTCGGACCTCCGTGGTGAGCGGGCTGAGAAAAAAGCTGAAAGACTCCATGGACAGCTTCAACAACCTACGCCAAAAGATATCCTCAGAGTACAGAGAAACCGTGCAACGTAGGTACTTCACCGTCACCGGTGAGAATCCCGAGGACAAAACCATAGATCTGCTCATCTCCACAGGTGAATATATGATAAATATTAAATAATGAAATAAAGATATGAAATGAGGATTTAGTAATGAAAATGATGATTTGTGAGTGAAGGTGAAAGCGAGACATTGTTGAAGAAGGCGATACAAGAGGAGGGGAGGGCGAGCATTGTGGAGACGATAAAGGAGATACAAGAGAGGAACGAGGCAGTGAGGGAGATAGAGAGGAATCTGAAGGAGCTGCACCAAGTGTTCATGGACATGGCGGTGTTGGTGCAGTCTCAGGGAGAGCAATTGGACGACATAGAGAGTCACTTGGCTCGAGCTAATTCCTTCGTAAGGAGTGGGGTTCAGCAGCTCCATGTTGCCAAGAAGAACCAGAAGAATAACCGCAAATGCGGCTGTTTTACCATCTTACTTCTTCTCCTCGTCGTCTTGCTCATACTTGTCCCCATTCTTCTCAGAAAATGACACATTCTCTTGCTCTCTTCTCCTTCACCCTCGTTGTATACATGCAAACAAAAATGTTCGTCCCATGAAAAAAACTAATTGATTGATGTTGCTGGAGACTGCAGACAATATATGCAATATAAATGTTAACCATGATGTGGTTATCTTTTTTTTTTTTTAATTCTTTATATAGAAGGCAAAGGCTAATTTGATTCAATTTTTTATGAAAAGCAACAACAAAAAATGGTCTTTTTTTTTAAAAAAAAAAAAAGCAAAATTGGTTGATTAAATCGAATTGAAAGAAATCAAACATAATTGATTGTATATAAGAATTCATTTGATTCAATTTTTGGTTTAATCTAATTTTGGCCAATTAATTTCTAATATTTGACCCACGAGACTCAAACCAAGGTTATAAAGTAACATAGGGCTCAGTTAATGTTTTAATATATTATATATATATATATACACATATATTGGTTAAGGTGTAAAACTAATCATCAACTCATATTTAAAGTGTAAAAATAATTATAAAATTATTTTTTATGTGTAAAAGTTACTATAAATATTATAAAAGAGGGTAAAGGTAACACTAACGTTAAGTTTGCCAAACGTTGGTTACTTAATTTAACATATATAATTTTAACGACATTGTCACTTTTATTTCGGTAATAATATTTATAGTTACTTTTACAAAATAAAAAAAAAAAACATGTCAGCCCTTTTTAATAAAATACTATGTGTTACTTTAAAAGATGAAGAATGCTTATTCTACATAATTCTGCCAAAAGATGTTTAACTTTAAATTAATTAAGTTCCAAAGTGTGTGTGTATTCAGATATGAACATATATAAATTAATGTATGAGTTTAAGAATATAAATTAAAATTGAATATAATATTGATATGAGAATCTTGTTAGTAAATCTATAAATGTCTCTACAAATTTAAATTTAAAACTCATCATCTAAACCTTTTATTTTGATAAATAAATAAGAAACAATTTTGTTTGCGCTTCTGCGAGTGTTACCGGTAAATGGGTAGTTAACCGGTAGCTGATCTCAAATAAAGAAGCGAAGCGAAGCGAAGTGCACGTTTGGGCAGTCCTTTTGGAGGAAATCGTGTTCTGAGGGAAGAGGCATGGCAACTATTCGAATGATAGGTAAGCTACTGCATAGACTAATTAATTTGCAGATTCATCTGTCACGATTAATCTTCAGAGTTTGAACTAATCCTCTCTCGCGCAACCGATGCAGATATAGCTGTCAACTTCACAGGTCAGGCATTTTATCAAATAGTTCTCGGGCGTCTTATCACACTCCGTATTTGGTTTTTATCCTCTAGTTTAGTAATTATTAACACCAAGATTCTCCAACAGATGGAATGTTCAAAGGAATCTACAACGGCAAGCAATGCCACGTCTCAGATATTGCAACCGTCTTGAGCAGGGCTTGGAGTGCTGGGGTCGACCGAATTATTGTACACAGTATCCTCTTCCTTTATCTCCATTTTATATTGATTAAATCGCTGTTAGCTGTATTTTTGTATCTAATTTGTTTACTAAAAGTTGTGGTACGCGAAAGGATATAATTTTTGCTGGTAGATGAAGGCAGGGCATGTTAAGCAGAGAGATGAAGTATGAAACGTCCCAGAATTTGGAAGCTTATTTTTTTTCCTATTAAATATTCGATTAGGAGTGCTTGTTGTCCACATCTCTCTGTCTAGAGGATTTTAGGCTTGAATTGGGGAGGGGTATTTATGAAACTAAGGTGGAGGAAGACAGTTTTTGTTGTAAAGTTATACATTTGTCGAAAATCCCCTTAATGTGTGAATATCTTGCACAGTGGCAGACTATTAATAACTTACTTCCTGGCAACGGTGAAAATTCCTCAAAATTGAAACGGAGAAGGATAAGAAATCTGGTGGAAAAAGGAAGTTTGAAGAATTCTTTTTTATAGTCTCTGAATTTTTCCACCAGTTAAGGTTATAGTATTATTTGTTTTAAGTTCCATTTCCCAATATCAGCCTCAATTGTCTTTAGGAAAACTTTCCTTGATTGACACTGTGCAATCCCTTGTTCCTTCAGATGACTCTCTCCATGAGTGAGGATGGCACTATATCCACAAATCCCAAACGAGTAAAAACCATGTCATAAATCCCTAAAAAGCAAACAACAGGAATGTGATTACTATTGATATGCTATTCTTGCATAGAATATGTTTAATGGACATAAATTTGATCCGATAAAATGTAATGGGTTATAATTTGTGGACATGGTTTGTTGCAGGTAACTGGTGGATCCCTCGAGGAATCGAGGGAAGCTCTTGCAATTGCAGAAACAGATGGTTTGTGTACACTACCTTACTTACTCGTCCATATAGACTTTCAAATGCAAGATTTGCCTCTTGAGCCATTTAATGATTAATTAGTTTGACATAGGACGGCTTTTCTGCACAGTTGGTGTGCATCCAACACGTTGTAAGGTTGCTTTCTTCCTTCAGAAAATTTCTCTGGATGGGCGCTTTGAGTTGAAGTGTTTTTAATTGCCTCATTGTTTTGGTTCAGGAATTTGAGGAGGGCGGAGATCCAGAAAAGCATTTTCAGGCTCTTTTGTCATTGGCTAAAGAAGGAATTCAAAAGGGAAAGGTATCCTTTTAATCGATATAACTAATTATTTCATGTCTCGACTTTTTTCCAAAACAACTTCAACAACAATAATTTCTTATGCAAGGTGGTTGCAGTTGGAGAATGTGGATTAGACTATGATAGGCTTCACTTTTGCCCCGCTGAGATTCAAAAGAAGTATGCATTTGTACCATAAATCTTTTGACACATTCGCTCTTTTGTTCCATGTTGTTCACTTATAAATATCATCTTACTGATAATTTGCGTTGTTTTGAAAACTAGGTATTTCGAGAAGCAATTTGAATTGGCACATATCACAAAACTGCCAATGTTTTTGCACATGCGAGCAGCTGCTGCGGATTTTTGTGAATTAGTTGAGAGAAATAGGGACAGGTGTGGTTGCCAAGGTGCACTATTTTATTGTCAGATAATCAAGGAATAATAGTTTAATGTATGTTAACATCAAGCTCATTTTCATCACTAACCCCATATATAAAAGTCCGTGACATAAAAATTGAATGCGTTTCAACTGTTAGTAGTTGTTAGAATCATGACTTGAGGAATTTAAATGGAATTTATCATTTCATTTATATGACAGGTTCACTGGTGGAGTGACTCATTCATTTACTGGCAGTGCAGAAGATTCTATTAAGCTTCTCTCATCTGATAATATGTACATTGGTAAATCACACCGTTCAATATCATTGGCTTTATTTTATCAGGTTATCAAGAGATGAGTTATTTCAAAAATATATATAGTATATGAAAGGGTAAAATTAAAAGCAAAAACGTGTGACCATTATAGATTTAGAGAGAAAAATTAAAGAACTAAATATTATATATATGTAGATATAAATTAGACCATAAAGATACAAACTATATGTGGCATTTTGACTGGTTCTGGGTTACACAGGCTCTCTGAAGCCAATATTTAGGCTGCTTCATAGTTCAACTGATTGAACTGGCATATACCGCTCTACAAATCCACTGATGTGTTTCCTAGCTAATTGACTTTCCCGGATTTGTTATTTCAGATTTAGAACTATCATAACCAAATGCTAACAGTCTAGTAAACTCTCACTGATGGTATGCATGCTTGTGGTACCATGTCAGGAATAAATGGCTGCTCGTTGAAGACAACTGAGAACCTTGATGTAGTGAAGGGAATTCCTGTTGAGAGAATGATGATTGAAACAGACTCACCATACTGTGAAATCAAGAACACTCATGCAGGGATTGGATTTGTTAAATCCACACGGACTTCTAAAAAGAAAGAGAAGTATGATCAAGAGTGCATTGTCAAAGGCCGGAATGAACCTTGTTTAGTTAGGTAATTGAAATGGTTTTGCTCATACGGGGTTGATGTCAACTTCTAAATTGATTAATTACTGGACATCATTGTGATACCATGACGTCAAGAAAAATCAGTCAGTGGCATATTGTTAAGAATATTGGAGCCTTCTGATTTAAAACCAACACTTAAGTATTATCCGACAAGTTTGTTCTCGGCGTTTGCTATTGTTACCTACCTTTAGGCTTATGTCTAAGTGTGTTTTAAATGACGTACAGACTTACCTTTTTGTATGAAAAATATGGTTGTTGCCAGGCAAGTTCTTGAGGTGGTTGCTGGCTGTAAAGGCATCAACGACTTGGGTAAACTCAGTGAAACACTGTACCACAACACTTGCAGGTAACGTGGTTGAAAAACATATCCTAAATTTTTATATTAATGTCTGCGCACGTTCTGTGAAGCAGCATGTACTAGGGGGAATGGGAAAACGGTAAATTGAATTTCTGTGTCACCAACTCACAGCGTTACATGCTAGAACCGAACCATATTATGCGGATGTTATGAATCAATTACACACAAATGTGCATGTAATAGGAAAAAAGATACGGTTAAGTGTTAGGAACTCTACAGCACGCCTGATACTATATTAATAATAATTGGACGGCTGCTTTGAATTGTTTAATACAACCAGATTATTCTGTTTGCAGGGTATTTTTCCCGCATGACCTGGACTCTGCGGCAGATGCTCTTCTAGCCGGTGGTGATACAAAGTAGACAGACTTCCAGGCAGCTTTACTCTTATTCATTCCTACAATCCTTCATTTTTCTTTTTGGGTCGGAACACCTTTTAAGTTATTGTTCTTCCAGTGCAAGTGGACTAGTATCGCCCCTTCTGTCAAAAGTGTACCATCCGAATTGATTATCCAGAAAGCAGTCTTATGAATGATGGATGATTATTTACTGTTTAGAGTCACTATGATCGTTTGCAAATTGCAATGCCTGTCATGGTGCACTTTTTCTTTTTATTTAAAACCTTGGGAGTTTTCATCATTGGCCTATTCCTCACTTTTTCTGTGCTTTGCTTCTTTTGTTTTGGCCAAACCCTTCTGTTTCTGTGCATGAACCAAACAAGTCCAAAGATTTCCAATTCAATGATAATTTTCTCCCGTTTTACTGGAAATAAATTGAAAAGATTTCTTCCCCGCAAGCCTATAATGACAGAAAATTTGTGCTTTGCAGTTCTCCATCATGCTAATCCCTATTTCCGTCCTTTCAGACTTTCAAAGCCGAAACTAAAAGTAATATACCGTATTACCTAAGACACCGTTTATGGCTAATGAATGCTAAATTTTTTTTATAGATTTATATACGTATATATATATTGATACATTTATTAGTACAAATGCACATGTATATCTATGAATATTCAATGATATTGTCAATTGTTAGCGAAGGCAAGGTGGAAGGAAGGTGATGTGATGTTACTGACTACATATATACGTTTAAATATGTTGATGACAATGCATAGAAATCAAATGCTAATCATTATTCGATGCCCCGTGTTGTATCAAAACCTTGGCATCTTATCAAAAACACATAAAAAGAAAAGGACAAAACCAGCAGAATTCTGACAGATAAAATCCCTTATTGAAAAGCCCGTTCTCTTTCATAATCACGAAACTAAGCATTTAATCTAACATGAATTTCTTGAACACTATATTAAGCATCCGTTCCAGATATACATACCACAAGCGCCGGGACGTGTAGTTAGTATATACTACCAATTTGACTAATAAATAAGTGGAAATGGAGGACCAGAAGGGGCAAAATTCCTCATGTGCTCACTAGACACCATCTCCGAGCTATCCACACTAGCTTGTGCGGTTTCATCTGTTGTTGGAGGAGATCCGCTTGTCCTATATGGAGCAAAATTCAGTTTCAGTCTCAGATCCCTGCCGTGAACCTCCTGAAACATACATAACATTTCCAAACAAAGTGGTTACACTAAAATCGCCACATTACAAGAACATTTAGCAGCAAAGCAAAACCAACCAAGCTACTCGTGATTGTCAATTTCTTACCACACCATTCATAGCATTAAAAGCAGCCTCAGCATCCTCAACAGATTTGAAGTAGACAAACCCGAAGCCTCGAGGTCTTCCAGTGTCCCTTTCATAGATGACACTGGCACTCAAAAAACCACGCTGACCAGCAAAAACATCTCTCAGACCCTGTGAAGTCAATCCCCATCCAAGGTTTCCAGCATATATCTTGTGAGGAGTGTCCACGAAGCGTCTGTAGTTGTTCCTTACTTTTGGCCCCATCACTAGCCTTTCACCTCCTCTTGGCACTTCTGGGAAGTTTACCTTCACCGTCCTACCTTCAACTTGCTGCACATCAGCACAGTCACAGCCAATCAAACTTGCATTAATCTTTGGCATATTTGTAAAGTTCAAATTATTAGAAACATATCCTGGAAACCTGTGTTCATCATCGTCATCGTCATCTTTTTTAACCTTTTATGAGCCCTTCGATGAAGAGTTCACAGGTCTGGATGAGCTCATTTATACACTTTCATTTCAGGCTTATGTAAATGGTTAATTTAAGATTTGTAAGCATTAAATTCGGTACGAGCAAGGGTGTGTGAAACTTACAGAGCCATCAAACATCCGAATGGCTTCTTTAGCATCATCAACGCTTCCCATTGTAACAAATGCAAATCCTCTGCTTCTATGCGTGACGCGATCATATACTATCTATAGAATTCAATTATACAGAAATAAGGGGCAGTCCAGGAATTTTTTAAAATCAAACAGGAAATGAAGAGCGGGAATCATTGAAAGAAAGGAAGGAATTAGCAAACCTGTACAGACACCACTTTGCCAGCCTCTTCCAAAATCTCGGCTAACTGAGAAGAAGTCATTGTGAAGGGAAAATTTCCCACATAGATCCTCCCAGCTTCGTTTGAGTCAGATACCTTCTGATCATCCTCCTCTTGTTCTGACTTTTCAGAGCGTTCGGCTTCTGGTTTTTGGACCTGCTCAGCGTAAGTGGTGTTTTCAGCGACTTCGAATCCATCGGAAGCAGCAGAAGCCAAACGAAGATGGTAGAGTGAGGGAGGTGAAGAATTGAGGGAGCGAGATTTGAGATTGAGATTGGGAGGTTTATGAGAAATGGGCGTGGGAGGGAATTTGAGGGTAATTGAGCAGGAAGAAGGAGTGACGTAGAGGCTGTGGAGCCGATTGCAGAGGGGAGAGGAAGGAGCGGTTGAGGCAGCCATGGAAAGAGACGAGGTCGAAACTGAGAAGTGTAATGGCAGAGATAAGGGTAGCTCGCTTTCGGATTTTTTTTCCCTTTCATCCCCTCCTTTGTACTTTCTCTCTCTCTCTTTTATTATTATTTTTTTTTTCGCCTGATAATATCTCTCTCGTTTGGCTTGTATATTCCCATCCCAATCCTACAATCCTACATCCCTAACCCCAATCTCTGTTTCTTTCGTTTGGCTTATATCATGCTTTGGAGCTAAATTTAGCTTTACCCCTTTTTAAAAATCAAATTACCTTACATAATTAGCCATATTTTTTTTAGAAAGACTTGCTCATGGTTCTGCCCATGGTTTGAGTACAAGTACTAGAGTACTGTATATAGATTAGCGTTAAATATCTTCAATTACAATTTTTATGTTTAAATTGTTAAAATTTAGAACATTTCATTTATGTAAAATAAATTGTATTTGTTTGAAATAATTATTGAAATACTTAAAAATAATTTTTTAATCGTTATTTACGATTTATAAAGTAAACATATGAAAAAAATTTTATTTCAATCTATATAAATAAGCACTTTTAATGACTATAAACATGATTCCAAATAAGTAAATCCTTGCAATAAGATGGTTGACTGCCGCGCCTGATAGTTATATGGTTCTCTTTCTTTTATTTTTTGTTGAATAGATTCTTTTTTGTTTTTTGGATAGATGCTCTTTCTTTTCTTTTTTTTCTTTTTAAAATAAATTAACAGGATTTGACCTCTTTACATTCCACTTTTCACCCTATGCTTGTCACTTTTTTTTTTAAAAAAAAAATTAATACAATACTTGGTCTTCATAATTTGTACTCATTTTAGTTTTGATCCCTGCAATTTTAAATCATAGGTTTTTGTCTTTCAAGTTTCTTTCTGTTAAAATCATTAGTCTTTATAATTTATTAAGGACTTGGATGGTGTTAATTATGATGATGTGTCACTAACACCATTAGTTTTGCTAATGTGGCTTGATGACTAGGCAGATGACGTGGCAAAATGAATTATAAACTTATAATTTAAAAACAGTTAATATTCTCTCTGGTCATAAATATAAGATAAAGTTGATTTTTTTGGAAATATTAAGAAAGCTAATTAAATTACTTTAAAATATTTATATTTATCATTTTTTCTCCAAACTATTTTGCTTAACTTATAAATTAATGTATAATTCAATGATATATAATATATGATATAATTAAATAACTTATTTAATTTCTTTAATCTTTCCAAAAAAAATCAATTATCTCTTATATTTAGAATTAAAGGAGAGAGTAATAAAAACAAATTCCTCTCCTCTAGACTTGTGTTTCTCCTGTCTCTTCGTTGAGAAGAAGATCTAGCTTTTGCTTGCATTAATGGTGTTGAGAATCCTTTTGGTCCAATCTCTGAGTCTCTTTCTCCTTGAATCAATCATGATGTTCACCTCTTCCCCATCCCTCTTAGACCGCAAGTGGTCTCTAAATGATTTTGCTATGGTCAAATTTAACAGTAAAGCAATAACACAAAATGATCCAAATATGTATCAATATCTCAATATAACTCCAAGAAATTCAATGGATCAAATACATTAAATCAAAGATAATAAAACAATAGAAATCTAGACAATGGTACGAGGAATGGAAAGATTCAGCCAGAGAGGAAAACAGAGATAAGAATGGTCACAGAGAGAGAGAGGAATTCACCAAATCTAACCGTTTTTGTCCTATTATATTAGAGCCACCTAATCAACTTTTGGTAGGTTCTAGGTTGGTCTTCTTATTCTGCAGCTTCGCCTAACTTGGAGCCCTTTGGAGCCGTTATTTAGGCCTTCAATCTCATGTCCAAGGCCTTCCTCTCGTGGTTTCATTACATTAGTCCCCCCATGAAATTGAACCTCATCCTCAAGGTTTAGAGATGGGTAAAGAGAGTGCAAATCCTTGGCCCATTCCCAGGTGGGAGATGATTTACCATGCCAACGAACAAGATAATGGCGTTCTATATCAGAACTCTGTTAAAGTAAATAAGTATCTATTACTTATATTAGTTGGCTAATCGGCCCCTCAGGAGTTGTTAATAATAGAAGAGGCAAAAAAAAAAAGGGAGAGGACACATCTCCTTCGAATTTCTTAAGCAAAGAGATATGGAACATGGGGAATATGTGTATGATTAGGTAATTTGAGCTTATATGCAATGGCACCAATTCGTTCGATGATCTCAAAGGAACCAAAATATTGTAAGGCCAATTTCTGATATTTTCTATGTTGCACAGAATGTTGGCGATAGGGTTGTACTTAACCAAAACCCAATCCCTTACTGCAAACTCCATCTCTGTTCTATGTTTGTCAGCAAACTTCTTCATCTACTGCTGTGCCTTGGGTAGATTATGCTTTAGTATTAAAAGTAGTTCATCAAGTTGTTGTAATTGTAGATGGACATCAAAGGGAGTATCATCTAGTGAAGAATTATGAATTAAAGGAGGAGGATCACGGCCATATACAACCTTGAATGGCACCATCCCAATTGCGGTATGAAAGAAAGTATTATACCAAAATTCAGCCCAAGGAAGATAATCATACCATTTGCAAGAGTAGTCATAAACATAGCAACGAAGATACATTTCCAAACACTTATTAAGTGCCTCAGACTGGCCATCAATTTGAGGATGATAACCAGAGCTAAAACGCAAATTTGTGCCCTATAAAAGCATGAGATGTTTCCAAAAGGCACTAGAAAAAGTGTGATCCCCATCAGATACAACTGATTTCGGGATGCCATGCAATTTAATTTCATTCCACAAGAAACACTCGACAACCACTTGACTGTTAAAATGAGTTGGTAATGGCATAAAATGAGCATATTTTGACAACCAATCAATGACTACCATGATAACAGAATATTCCTTAACCAAAGGTAAACCTGTAATGAAATCTATGGCCACATCTTCCCAAATCCTCACGGGTATAGGTAATGAATTCAGGAGACCACTAGGGTGTAATTGAGAGACCTTGGCCTGCTGACATATCAGACATTGTCTAATAAACCGACGAATATCATGCCTCATATTAGTCCAAAAGAAGAGAGTGGCTGGTCGATGGAAGGTACGGAGGAAACCGACATGACCCTCGATGATAGAGAAGTGAAATTCATCTAGGATATTGTAAATCAAAGTCAAATCATCAGAAGGAATAACTAATCTATTTTTCCATAATCCATTCTTTTAGGATTTGCTCAAATCAATCCTTAGCAGCTTCGACGAGCTCATGGACCTTTCATATCATTTTGAAGCTCCTTCAAATGTGTATTGTCAGCCATGAGAGTTCTAAACACAATGAAAGAACCATAATGCTATGGTTAAATTTAACAATAAATCAATAACACAAAATGATCCAAATCTATATTGATATCTCAATATAACTCCAAGAAATTCAATGAATCAAATACAGTAAATCAAAGATAATAGAACAATAGAAATCCAGATAACGAAAAGAAGAACATAAAGATTTCGCCAGAGAGGAAAACAAAGATTAGAATGGTCAGAGGGAGAGGAATTCACCAAATCTTTCACACCCAACCTCTAACTATTTTCGTCCTATTATATTGGAGCCACCTCATCAATTTATTTATTTTTATACTAAAGAGGGCTAAGCCCATAATTACTAAATTAAAACATCAGGGGAATTAGATCCCATACACTCGCTATCAACAACAGTCCGCAGCTGATTCAGACATTCCTTAAGAATACATGACTTATATAAGCCAATCTTGGCTAAATGATCTGCAACCCGATTGTAGTCCCTAGCCACATAATGCAACCGGAGCTCCCATGCTTGTTCTATGAGTTTTAGGAGATGTATAGACAGCAAACTCCCAGACTTGAGACTACCTTTATTTGAAAGCATATGAACAAGTGCTTTGGCATCTGATTCCAAAATGACCTTGTGAAATCCCAAATCTCATACTAGCTGGAGTCCTTTAAAGACCGCCCATTCTTCTGCCTCAAACACACTGCATTCTCTAATAAAATAAGTAAAACCCATAATCCAACCTCTTTCATGATTTCTAATAATGCCCCTACATCCAGCTTTCCCACTGTGTCGTTCTGGCACCATCTACATTGATTTTCACCCAATCAATTAGTGGGGGGCACCAATGACAATGAGGATCAACTGGTAGGGATCTATCTATTATATTAACTTGATCATGTAGTTGGACAAAGTTCTTCTAGGATTTTAATATGACCTCCCCCAGAGTAATTGGTTTGCTAAAGGCTTCTTCAAACTAAAATTGGTTTCTCCAAGACCATAAATACCAGATAGCCACACCCCAAAATAGATCCCATTCTAAACTACAGACTAAGCCCAAATCTCTCTTCAAGTTAAGACCAAACCAGTCCCGAAGAGTGGATGTGAAGAATTGTGCTTGATACCTGGGATTAACAGTCTGATGCCAAAGCTTCTAGCGTATTCACAATCATGTAGAATGTGGAGGATATCCTCATCTGCCGTATTACACCAGCTGTATATTGATGAAGTTTGTGACCACTTACTCCTTTATAGATTAGTTGGAAGCTTATTGTTGAATGCTTTCCACATAAAAACTCTAACTCTTTCTGCGCCATGCCATTTCCAAATATATTTATACACAGTGTTATACATATTCTCTAGATTTGGTTCAATGATAAAATAAGCACTCTTAAGTGGAAAGGAACCATCATTAGTTGCATTCCATAAGATAATGTCATCACCTGCTTCTGATATAGGTGGTAGTATAGAAATTAAATGCTGGATGACCTCACTTCTAACCACATTGGACAATCATTGAAAGTCCCATGTACCATAACTCATCCATTCTGCCACTAAGCTAATGTACTCTTCCTTTGTAAGGCTTCTCAAGCATAGGCTGCTAATCTTCTTGTTCTAGAATAACCAATGGTTATTAAAGAAGCTAACAGACCGGCCATTTCAAATGTGCCATCTTGTTCCCATCTCAACAATGTCCTATTGTTGGCTAATAAACTTCCAAAGTTGAGAGTCCCCAGGTCTTGACTCAAGCAAATTAGACTCATTCCTTAACATATATTTATGGAGCAATATATCCATCCATAACCCCTTTAAACCCAACATGATTTGCCAAGCAAGTTTAGTGCCACAAGCTCTATTAATAGAAGCCAACTTCTTAAACCCCAATCCTCCATATTGTTTAGGGAGAGTTATATGGTTCCATCCAATAGAGTGAAAGCCATAATTCCCTTCAATTGACCCCCATATGAAAGCCCTTTGTAATTTCTCCACTTCATTACAAATACTCAAAGGTATTTTTGCCACTTGCATTGGATAATTGGGACTAAGTTTAAAACTGATCTTGCCAATGTTATTCTTCCTATCATGGACAGTGAGCTCATCTTCCAAGCCGATAATTTAACTTTAACTCTGTCTACTATATAGTAAAATATCTCAGATGGTTTTCTTTTCCGTGACAAAGGGAATCCAAGATACTTCCCAATGTCGCATGAAATTTTTATACTTGCAAGTATGTTGATTTTCCTTTTACAAGATCTTGGAACTTTAGGTGAACAAAAGATTGAAAACTTAGCTTTATTGATTTTTGCTCCAAATACTTGGCAGAACTTATCAAGGCATAGCAACATACATTTAGCTTGCTCCTCAGTAGCTACCCCAAAAAGAAGGTCATCAGCAAACATCAAGTGTGAAACAGCTGGTCCCTCTCTTGTTATGGTAATTGGCTTCCATTGCCCTACTTCTACTGCATCATTGATAACATGTGACAATTTATCCATACAAAGGACAGACAAATAAGGTGATATTGGGTCACCCTGCATGAGACCCTTTTGAGCATTGAGGTAGGTAATTTGGGAACTATTCCAAAGGACATTATAAGAGATAGATGAAATGCATTCCATGATTAGACTAATAAATTTGTCATCCATCCCCACATCAACTAGCACCTCTCGAAGGAAGTCCCATCTAATTCTGTAGTAGGCTTTTTCCAAATCAATCTTTCAAGCCATTAGTCCTTTTCTACCTTTCGCCTTCTTCATTATATGCAATATTTCCTGACCAACAATTATATTATCTTGAATATGCCTCCCCTTAATAGAAATAGGGAAATCAATTTGTCTGTAACCCCTTTTAGTCGGTTAGTGATCACCTTTGAGATGCACTTGTAATGTACCGAGCAAAGGGATATTGGTCTAAACTCACTCAGCAGCTGTGGGTTTTCTTTCTTTGGAATTAGAGAAATCAGAGTTTTATTAGCCTCTGATACAACAATTTTCCTATCAAAAACAGACTTGACAAAGTCACATAATGTCCTCCCCACCACACTCCAATTCAGTTGAAAAAATATTGGTGAAAATCCATCATATCGAGGGGCTTTATAGGGACCCATTGAAAATAGTGCACTCCTTATTTCTGCTTCATTTGGTATTATAGATAGATTACTCAACGTATTTCTATCAATTTTCAGAAAATTAGTCTCCGTATCAAGCTTGGAGAAAGTATGTTCAAGATGAAATAATTGTCTTTCCATAAAGCAACATTCAAGATGAAATAATTGTCTTTCCTCGTCTAAAACATTTACATGGATTGTGTTACTATTCCACGCCACTACCAATCCACCTAATCGACCATTACTTGGAATGACTCTTATAGAATCAAACCCCCATGTATTCATGCTCTTAAAACAGGATCCATCAGAACATCTAGTCTCAGAAAGCATTATCATACTTAGGCGAGGTCTATTAAAAATGGCCTTTAAATTTCGTAGGAGTCCCTTATCACAAGCCCCCCCGGAGTTCCAATAAATAATACTATCCATTAAAATATTTTAAAAAAGATTAATAACCCGCATCACGGCATGAAGCCTATTTAATACCCTCGTGAGTATTAGGTATCAGGCACCATAATTCCCATATTTGCTCCGCTCCCACAAATTCCTTCAATCATTAGGCTAGAATTTAAGAGCCCATCCATTGGGTCTCCTGGGTCAATCTCTTCCTCCCTTATGTCATCAGGGCTATTATAATGGGCCGGTTCATAGGACTCCTCCCCCATCTTTACTTCTTGATTATCCCCTGTCCGAACCCTTCTGATAGAGTCGCTCTCAACTAATTCCTTTTGTGTGTTTTCTTCCTTTCTCTCTCCTCCCCCATCATGAGTAACAGAACCTCGTCCTTCCCCTTGTCACACCTCATCATGTCCCTTGATCTTTTTTCACTCTTTCTCTGTACGATATTTCCCTCGACATTTCCCACTACCTCCTTTAAAATCCCCTCATTTGTCTCTTTCTCCACTGTTATGCTCTTCCCAAATGACCCTTTGCTCATTTGTTTTGGTGGTTATACAAACGTTGTGGGTTGATAGTGCTAATCCTCCTTTTATGACCGTCGTACGATTGATGCCTTTACAGGACCGTTAGTCTCCATATTCCCCATATTACCTCCCTTTTCCTCTGCCAGCACCGAGAAACGTGAGCCTTGGTTCTGCTACAGGGGACCATCAGACCAACTGTCGTTTATCTTCCTTTGCCAGCACAGTTTCTAAACCATACGCCAATGGTCCTAGTAATACTCTATTCCTCAATAATCAAGCCATGTTCATTAACACGTTTAGTCTGCTCATCATTCATACCCATATCTGCCTTCACAGCACTTTTCTTTACAGGACATAATTCTTGCGAATGCCCATAGACACCACATCCTGAGCAAAGGAGATAGAGGCCCTCATATTCTAAGTAATAATCCTCATCATCAAGATGAAAACCCGCCATAAGCTGCTTACTTAAATCTACCAACACACAAATACGAGCATAGTGACCACGTAGCTGACAGGACGTATTCATATCAACCTTGATAGTTGTCCCTATTCTGTTTCCAATGAAAGAAAGAGCTTCTTTATAATAATATTCTAGCGACAGTTTTGGCAAACGAACCCAGACGACCACTTTATCTATCTTGGCCCTTGACGACTGAAAGTTTGGCTCCCATGGACGCACTGTCAGGTAGTAATCGTATATCATCCATGGACCTCCAGTTAAGGCATTAAAATAATCCTCTCTATTATATAGCATGACCACATAAAATCCATGGCCAATATTTATGAGACTGATGAATCCTTTCTTCGCCCACCATGATTATAGTCAGTAATAAAGAGCCTTATACCCAATACTCCTATCCAACAGCTTCACAATCACAGCTTTCCTCCATGCTCTGTAAAGTCGCTTTTTTGTTTTCCCTGAGAATAAGAAGGTAGGAAAGTTCCTTTTTGGATCTTCTCTCGTCCTGCAGAATGGTTCATCGTTATCGGAAGCCTCGGACATATTGTTGTCTGTATTATTTCCTTCTTCATTCTCTATATCATCATCTGAGCTTTCTGCCTTGCTATCAGTGCCCTTCGGTTTATCCGAAATTGAAGGTCCTCCTACTCCATACTCACTTTCGCTAGCCCCCAGTTTTGGCCAGTTACCATGGAGTATGTTGCTCCCTTCTCCTTTACTCCCATTCACATTCTTAATTTTCTTATTACTTCGCATCAATAAATCGTCCTCTTCCTAAGAAAGAGGCACCGCCAAAAACGTTTTCCCAGAGAGAGCAAGAGCACCTAACATCGTGATTTACCTCACCTCATCAATTTCTTCTAGCTTCCAGGTTGATCTTCTTATTTTGTAGCCTCGCTTGACTTGGACCCTCTATTTAGGCCTTCAATCCCATGCCCAGGGCCTTCCTCTTGTGGGTTCATTACATATTCTCACAGTGTTTTGAAACTTTGGTTAAAAGGTAATTTTATTCTGAAAGTTTTTTTTAGGTGTAATTTTGCTTCTAAATTTTTTTGGGGGATAATTTTGCCTTGAAAGTGTTAAAAAGGGGGCAATTTTGTTCTGACTGTTATCTCAATTAGGGTCTATTTGGGAACACGGTATAGAAGGAAAAAAGCTTAGTTGGACATGAGAAGCCCCATTGGCATATAATGTACTATTTGGGAATGTGTATTATCCACTAGGCTTTAAAGAAAAAAGCAGCTTCTACAATAAGCCACCTCCAGGTGCTTCTTTACTGCTTCTGAGTGACTTCCGACCATTGGGGGCATTTTTTGGCTTTCAAATTCTTTACTATTTCTGAACTTTTTTTTTTATTTTATAAAATTTTATTTACATTTTTTCACATCAATTATCACAATATATACAAATAATATATACATATGTAGTATTCAATAAAGTTCATGCCCTTTTCAGTTATTTTTCACTTAAATAGGCTTTTCAAATACTAATCTAAACAGGTTCAAGGTTAGAAAAAAAGTCACTTCTGCCACCGCCAATCCAAACACAAATCACATTTACAATATCACTTTTGCAAAAGTCAGATTGAAAAAAAAGTTACTTCTCTATCGTTAATCCAAACAGGCACTTAATTGTGACAGTTGGTTGACCAAATATGCTGAGCTGACAGTCAATATATCATTCATGTCATTTTTGTTAATTTGCAAACTTTCCCCAAAAATTTATGTCATCTACTTCATTTTTTTCAAAGTCAGATTTAAAACTTTCAGAGCAAATTTTCACCTTAATAAAAATGATATGAATGACATGTGAACTGACAGCTAAACATATTTGGTCAACTAAAGGTTAAAATTAATTAAGATACTGGTGGGGTAAAATTACCTCTTTGTTGACACTTTCAAGATAAAATTGGACCTCAAAAAACTTTTAAAACAAAATTACCCCGTAATCCTTGAAACTCTCACAGGATTGTCACCGCTCATAGTGGTCTCCGGGGAAGCTGAAATTTCAACAATTTCAGCAGAATCCTTTATTTCAGTATTTTTTGCTTCCTCGATTTCATTATTGGGATTACTATTATCAACTGAAACCATTCTCAGAGGAAGTCTTGAGTTTTCCGAACAAAATCAGAACGGTGTCGTCAAGGATTTATATAGCATAAATACTGCGAAATTGTGCAGAAGAGTACTCATTTCGGTCCTAATTATAAGACAGAGTTAATTTTTTTGGAAAAATTAATGAAGCTAATTAAATTACTTTAAAATATTTATATTTATATTGTTTTTCCTCAAACTAACTATTTTGATTAATAAACCAATATATAATCTAAGGATACATAATATAGGATATGATTAAGTAACTTATTTAGCTTCTTTAAAGTATATTTGGATTAGCTTATTTTTCAAGAATAAACACTTATTACGTAAGTCGAAATAAAATTCCTTTCATATATTTACCTCGTATATCGTAAATCACGATTTACAAACACTTATTGCTCAAAAATAAGTTATCTCAAATGAGCAATTAATCTCTCTAAAAAAATCAATTTTATCTTATATTTAAGATCAATAGGAAGAGATATGCCCACAAATTCCTTAAAGGATTCTCAATGCCATTGATGTGGGAAAAAGCTAGATCTTTTTCTTGACGAAGAGCAAGAGAAACGCAAATCTAGGGAGAGGAATTTATTTTTATCATTAATTGTTTTTAAATTATAACTTTATAATTTATTTTGCCATGTCATCTTCCCATTCATCAAACCACATTAGCAGAACTAACAGTATTAATGACACATCGGCATAGTTAACACCGTTCAAGTCCTTATTAAATTATAAGGACTAACGGTTTTAATGGAAAGAAACTTGAAGAATCAAAATTTATGGTTGGAAACAACATGAATCAAAATCAAAATGAGTATGAATTATAAAGATTAAACATTATATTAATGGCGGATTTGGAGGGAAAGGGAGGGGAAGAAAAAATTTTATAACTTGAATTTAAAAAAATTAGAAGAGTGGAGTTACAAGATTTTAATAAAGAGGAGACATAAGATAAAAGAGTAATAAAAGTTAGTTAAAAACTTTTAACTCAACTTTTCTCATATTTTAAAATCCAATACAAAAATATTTTATTTCCGCTTACTTTTCATCCCCTCCGCACGTACCAAACAAACCCTAAAAAAAATAGAGACAATTTAAACACACAACCCCTCTCCTAGGCCATCCCACACGTCACGAAGGATAGAACTTGTAACCTCCCATTTTGAGAAAGATGCATATGCCAGTGTCATGAAATTATTGACACAGCATTATTTTTTAATTTTTTAACCCAAAATATCCCCAATTCATTTTAAATTTCAGACTCATCTTTTTTAAATCAGAAGTTGTAAGGTTAAAACCCTCTCAATAAGTACGCTTTCTAAAATTCAAACTTGTATTTTCTTCTTTACAGAGTAAAACCGTTTACCATTTTAACCAACAGCTTGTTGATCATTAACACCACATTCTTAAATAGATAGTTGATAATTTAATCTAAAATTCTAGATTTTATTTTTAAAATAGCACACAATAATAAGTAGTCCAACTTTCAGCCTCGATTTCAATGGAAGAAACAGCAAGAATTTTTGTTGTCAAACACGGATTTTTCTGACTTCCGTTTTTCTTCTCCGTGTCATCACATTTCACACCGACACGAACCAAACATGGTGCAAAATTTTTATACAGAAAGTTTGCACTTTCTAGAGAGAATCAACTGCAGGGAGTCCAGATCCAGACAATTGTTTTATTCCTCAAACAAACATCACAGGCCAAGTTGTATGGTACATAGATTCACAAAGTCAGGTCTGGAATAAAACACCACCACATCTCACGAAGTTAAGTTCCAAAGCGCACATGTGCAAACTAGAGTTCCACACACTTATTCTAACAAACACACAACGCGTTACACAGCCCACCCCATTTCAGGATATCAAGTCATCAGCACCAAGTGATGTATAAACAGGCCAAAGGCATACAGGACTGAGGGGGAAGGCAGAGAGTAGCAGTTCTATAGATAATACTAGTAATAACAATGAGCCAAGGATGATTGCCAGCAAATTTTCATGAGCCAAGAATGATTTGCCTTCAATCCAGATGTCGGAGAGACCCTCACATACGAAACTTGTCACAACAAACAAAGCTTCTTCATCTGGTTGGGGCAAGGATGGGGGATTTGGGACAACGTTGTTGGTGCACCAATCCCACCGTGTCTCCTTGCCAATGTCAAATTTCAAGGCTGCAGCACTTTCCTGGTGCTGCAACCCATTTGGTGGGCATAACCATGCCGCTGCTGCCGCCGTGACCATTCATCATGCCTGCAAGAGTGTGATGAACAGCTGGTCCAAGATGGTTGAATGGGAAGCCGTGATCAAGACCTCCCGTTGTGAACATGCTAGTTACCTCTGACCCACACATGTGAGGACTGCTGCCACCTGTATCCTTTGACGACTGCAGCAATTCAGAGCTTTGAGAACCAGTGGACAGCAATTGACCATCACCAGTTTTGTTCCCTTCACTTCCACTTCTTACGTTGCCGCCGCTCTTCGATTTTTTCGTGTTCAGGAACCGACCACCGCATCCCCTTGGGCGGCGCATTGCATGGAGATGGCGTGATTCGTGCATATAAGGCTGTAAATCAAGAGTGACCATTGGATGAAGATGAAGGTATTTGATTGTTGATGATTAATACCAAGCAAATATAAATCACCATAACTATTTCTTGGTTATCTAACTCTTGCTTAAGATTGAGGAGAGAAGTCATTTCATCAAAACCATATCAACTTGTTACTGCTCAGCAGCCTGACAATCATTATGCGCCACTGGCCACAACTCCACATTGATTGGGTAACACCACAGCTAGTGTTTCAAGGTCAAATTATGATACTACAAGAGATTATACCTTACGACGTGAGGTCAATTTATTCTCCATCACGGCCTTAGCACGGGACTGCCGACGCCGGATGATTCCATGGTACTGCTTAGCATTAACATAAATCGGTCCATCATCAGATGCCATGTTAAGCGGCAGCATCATACGGCCCTGATTTTGTTATAAAGATATAAATCTTTGAATCAGAATTCATAAATTAGCAGAAACTGTATGGCACATTACCAAGAGGTAACCAAAAACAAAAGAATAATGCCACATGAATTACAGTTTGTATGAGGGATGAGCAAAATTATCATATTCTTTGATATCTATGACTATTTACCCACTTTGGTCAGAACAGCGTATTGATGAGTTCAATCTAGATGGTGTGACACTCCCCCACCCGCCCCCAACGGCCAACACACAAAAAGAATCCAAAATCATATACATTTATATTAATTATACACTACGTAGATTAAACATTAACCACTGTAATATATTTTATTCCTTCCGGTGACGGCGATTATCAACTTTAGAAAACCTGTTCGTTATGATTTTTTTTTTTTTGGGTGAATACTCAGTGACTAGGATTTCAGGGACTTCATAGGTGCGGAGAAACTTTTACTCGGTAAATGAGGCAGGGGAAGGAAAATATATTGACCTGCCCATGGTCATCCCTTGTTATTTATATGAATGTCACTCGAGGCTTAAAATCAAGGAATTAGAAGCTATATACAATGAAGAGCACAAAATCAACTACAACTTTTCTCCAAACACAGTCAAACTAGACAAACTTCAGAGCATTATTCAAAAATTAACTCTCTCATCTATGGTTACACAGCGTGACTGTGAATTGACAAAACAATATCCCATGTAATTGAAGTTAAAAGGATAGCATAGTTTATATAGACTAAGGTGATGACGGAGTAAAAACTGACCGGAATTTAAGATCTGTAAGTTAAAAGCCCAATTAAAGTAGACCATACTTTAGAGTTACATAAAAATTGGCTCTCTCTTATATGGCTACACTATGTTACTATGAATTGATAAGAACAAATCTACCGTGCAAGCCTGTTAAAACAATACCACGGTTTATGAAAATTTAGATGCTGATGGAGTAAGGACTGACCGGAATTTGAGGTCCATAAGCTGAGAAGAGCCCATAAAATTGATCCATATAAGGATATTTTGCACAGATCTACAACGTAAAAAGGGACAAAGAAATGCTAAGTCCTGCCAGAAATCAAAATAAAATAATAAAGCATCAAAGGGGTCATTTTGTGAGGAATTTTACCACAGGCTGATTAATTCCCAGCTCAACACGAGTGTGAGGATCAGGAATTGATGACTGAAGTGACATGCCAGTTTGAGACTTCTGACCACCTGACATTTTACAATCATCTGAAGAAAAAATATTTGACTAGTTAATCACAGGTGGATTTTTAAGTGACAAGACAATAATTCTCGCTTGAAAATTTGGAAAAAGAAATACCTCGGACATAAATTGAAGCAACCAAAAACTAAATGGGAGCATAATTTTAGATTCCAACCTTACGCCCATAATCATTAAGAAAGATCTTATCAACTGTGTTTGCAGTCAGCGGATCGAAGTAAAAGAATAATCCTGTTTTATCTGCTCATTAAGAGCTAATAAATAGAACTTCCTGATAACTAGATTGCCAGATCCTTTGCTTCATGGAACTTTCAAGTCAGTATAAGAAAAATAGGCAGAGCGGAAGGAAGGGGGAGATTAAAATATTTATTCTCTCTCTTCTAGCAGAGTTTAAGTCCAGTGAACGTATCCAATTGATACAAGCCTCTTTCCCTAAATCTCTCAATCATTACACTGTTTCCATCCATCTGTAATCAATACAGATACACTTATGCATCAAATCAGTTTCACCTAATGCTTTGCCAGTGTGTTAAGTAACAAGATTTAATTGGCCTTGAAAGGTATTTCATTAAAGGAGGAAAAACTTATCAAAAAAAGTTATATGTCTTTCCCTAGTTTAAGTGTCTCTATCAAATGTATCCACTTCCTCCCGAAGCATATCAGCAACTGAAGGCCATGATATGGCAAAGAGGAAATCTCTATGACGTAACAGCGGAAGAATATCTCCAGAAGTACTTAAATCAAGTCTCCTATTATTGCAATGCTCAAATCAGCACCCTTAAAAGAAGCATCCAAATTCAGGTCTTTCATATAGATCATAGCTCATTTCAATGTGGCCCTGGTAAAGAGCCCACCATCCTAAACAAGCTTCGCTGTTACCATATCTTTCTTTCTAGAATGCTTGTGCTTCGTTTTAATTAGAGGGGGGGGGGGGGGGGATTGCCAGGTAGTATTAAGATAAGGCGTTTGTTATCAAACTGGCGGTAAGAACCCAGATTTATTTTATTGTAAGTCAACTCAGCTATTCAAAGGGGGAAGGCGGGACTGTAAGAAATGGGATTTATATTTGAACAAAAATGAGATCTAGCGAAAACCTGAAAACAGAGTACTAATTTCCCTCTATTTAATATTCTGAGACAAACAAAATGTACCATTTATGTCTTCATCTATCATAGGCCACCTTACAGGATATTTATCTCAGAAAATTTCGGCGGGAAGATAAACGGGAACTTGTTAGTCATGTCCTTTTTTGTTAAGGTCATAAAACTTCTTAAATTCAGCCATAAGCTAGGAGCTAGATCCAACTTCTAAATAAAAGTACAAGATTACCAGAAAAGATAGCGAACTGGGTGGTGTGTCCTTTATCAAACACTTGTTCACCTCCTCTTCCTGCTTGCTTATTGGCAGCAAGTTGGTCTACATAGTTAGGAATCTCCAGTGAAAAAGGTTTCATTTGGCCACAAGAGTCACCAAAAATTGTTTGCGACCCTAACGTGCTCCACCAGGCGGCAGAAGTTACAGATGACATGTGCCCGGCGGAATTATGGGTAGTTCCTTCAGCTTCTTTGAAATAAACAGTTTGCATGGCCATACAAACACCCCCAATAAGATCCAATGGACGATTTATCCAATTTCTGTACACTACTTATTCCTGTAAGAAAATATTTAAATATAAAAACCACTGGTATATTTGAACAAGTGAAAATATGCAGGGAAACCTTGTTGAGTGATTTTCAAAAAATGGACAAAGAAAGGGGGAGATTAGAGGATTGCAGAAAAATAACGCTGCTTTACCTTATTAATACCTAGTCTTCCACAGAAGCGACAGTTCAAGCCTAGCTGAATCAACAAGAGATACTGGTATATTAGAACAGAAAATCTGCAGAGTTTATTGATCTAAAGAATGATTGTCGTAAAAAGCCCCAGCAAGAAACAATTCAAAACTTAAAAGAGGAAGAGAAACAGCAGAAACCAGTATATGCGGCTACAAGAGACCATAAACCACAGATGGATAAATACAGATAAGCACGAAAAAGGGCGAGAAGAAGAAGAAGAAAAGCTGAGAAGTTAGAGAAGGATAAGAGCGAGTGAGTAATTGGAATAAAGGGGAGAAGAGAAAAGACTCACATGGGATGGGAATCAACAGGAAAGAAGGGAAACCCCATTAGGTTGGAACCATGTCGGAAGAATGAGAGGCAGCAGAAGCACACGAGCTCCGAGAGAGAGAGAGAAGAGAGAGAGATAAGGAAGACGGCAGATAAAAGCGTCCAAGTGTAATGGAAGTAGACGCCAATGACCAATGGGCTTCGGCTTCAAATCTTCAATGAAGGCTGTCCTTTATTACCATGCCACCCTCCTCTTCTTCTTCATCCCCCCTTATTTATTTTATTCATTTTTGTTTTTTCTTTCTTTCTTTTTTCATTTATCATTTCTGTCGTCACTCCCACTTCGTTTCTCTCTCCCATTCTCAATAATCCAAAATTTTCTCCTACAGTACTTTTTTAAACATGCTGCTGTCCTCTGTATTCCGATATTCTTAATTTTTACTGTGTGCTCAAAGAGCCCCAACAATAAGTATTTTTATTTTTTTATAAGGTATTTATAAGTTTTAAGAAAAGCATTTAATTTATTTTTTTATGTATGTCCATATTTAATTAAATAATGAAAGAATAATAATTAATATGATATATGAGTTTAGTGCAATTGATAAGGATAATATTTAAAATCAGTTGAATTTTAGGATAATTTTAATATTTTTTACTGTTTTTATTTATTTGTGAAAATTGATAATTAATGCCTTATAATAAAGACTATAGAAATAAGGTAGCAGTTTATTTGGTAGGGTCCCCTGTACCTCATGCTACGCCACAATTTCCTCCCACTTCCCAAATAATTTTTCTGTTTTTGTATATCATTATGTTCTATCTAAAATAAGTAACATTTTGATATTTTATTGATAGAAAAACGGTTTCCTCTCTATTTTCTAGTATTTTTCAAAGATTTTACACTTTTAATGAAAAAGAAACTTTGCTGATTTTTATAGATAATTTTTTAAAAATCATAAAAAATTAAAAACAATACTATATTTTATCTATAAAATATTAAAATATTATTCATTTTATATAAAATGTAATAATATAAAGAGACGGTAAAAAAACATTTGGGAAGTGGGGAAAAATTATGTCACAGCCCCGGAGCAGCAGTGACCCCTCCCAGTTTATTCACTAACTCTACATGGGAATATATTTCTAGCTGAATTTGAATTTGGAAAACTAATAACCTTTTATCATGAAATTATTATTCCATTTTTACGGCATGAAACATAAGAAATAAATTGAGCATAAAATATTAAAATGAGGCCTTGTGCAATTTTGTGCGTTTTCAAATCGTGTCGAGCACCAACGGGGGTTGGCGCAGATGGGTAGGCATCTGCGCCAAATCTCGCCATTCCTGGGTTCGATCCCTGGAATGGCGGATTTAAAGAACCCTCGTCGGTAGCTCTCTCCCCTGGGGCGCCTCAAAGAGGTGAATTCCTGTCGGGCCTATTCGATTGGGGGCGCCAGGACTAGTCGGTTGTCGGGGGCCCATGCTGGTAAATCCGGCGTTGGCCTTCAGGTTAACGCCGGATACCTAGAGGTTGGGTGCACCGAAGGCCAAAAGGTCCAATGCATTCATCAAAAAAAAAAAAAAAATCGTGTCGAGCTTTTATTGGCAGGTGGAAGAAGAACATACGGATGCTGGGAAACTATAATTAGAAAGTTACAAAATCAGGGAGCGGATGAGGTGGCATGCACTTGTATTTTGCGCTGCACTTTGCTCCGTAAATAAATCATACAATAAAATTTAAATAGTGAACGCACGGTAACCGGTTTCTCTCATTACCTCTTGTTTTATAATCTCTTATAATTTTTAAATTATGTATGTTTAATCAATCTAAAAAGTTAAAACTGGATCACATCATCAAGCTATCATTCTTTCGATTTTTCTCTCGTCCCAATCAATAATTCAGATGAGCTTAGAAGAAATAATAAAAAAATAAGATGATGAGAGGATTTGCTTCCAAATACTAGTGAATATGTGAGAATTTCATGATATATGAACTATATATATAATTGGTCACGGAACTAGTTAAATCGATCAATAGTGTCTGTTGGAATTAGTTATGAAAATTTGAGTTTACCTTGTACAAGTTAAATATATAGTATGAAAAATTGATTTCATCTTGTACAAAATAAATATACAGTGAGAGTTTTATAGGAGATAAAACACTTTTTTTTTTGAAAGTAAACTGGATTACAATAGTTCAGAACAGAACTAGAACAAAGAGAGAACAAAATGCATCAATCAAACTAATCATCCCTCCTCCCCAACCACATCACGGAAGGCCGGCGGTGGGTGAGCAAGGAGAACAAACGTTTCGGTCATATTGTGAGTAGCCTTGGCAAGATGATCTGCTAACAGATTGTGTTCTCTAGGAATATAGCGTAATAGGACCTGCCAATTCCTAGATAACCAGAGTCTTGCATCATCAATAACATCCTTAAAGGGGTAGGATACATCGCATCCCCGGGTAAGAAAGTTTATGGCCTCAAGACAGTCAGTAAGGACTAAGATCTTTTTAATATCGCGATTCCAGCAAATTTGAAGCCCTTGGATGATTGCAATGACCTCAGCCACCACTGGGGGAACTCGAGTGAGCTTACTCATATAGCCACAGATCCATCTTCCATCTTCCAACTTTATAGCCCCAGCACATCCGCTCTGACCAGATTCTAAAACAGAGCCATCTGTTTCTAATGTGACAAAGCCCGGCTGTCTGCGAGTGGCGTCTTCTCTTGTAGTCAATGAATAGAACTGACAATTGGCTGCTAATTCCATATCCCAGCTTGCCCGAAATAAACTAGCATGAGCATTTTGGAAGTCAATTCCCGAATCGTCGCCAAAAAGCTTCCTACATCGATCCACCCAAATGTCCCAACACACATATCCAAATAGAGTAGCCCAGTTAATCTTCTTTGTGAAACTCCTGCCCGCTTCATGCTTCAAATTCCATTTGATCCAATCCGTTCCTTGCAAGGTTGAAAATGTACTCCATAAAGCTGGTTTAACAATGGAGATCCACCGCTCACGAGCATTGAAACAGATAAAACACTTTTTAAAGCTGACACGAACAGCTAACTGAAATAGTAATAAACAATGGATAAATATAATATGTTGTTTTGTCTGTCATTAGTCATAACTGGCACAAACATTATACTATCTTTCAATTATTTAAACTCATAATTTCATGCATAAAAAAAGAAGGACTTTTTAAAGGATGTGCTGGTTGCCTTTCTTTAAAAAAAAAAAAACAAACAAACAAATTGCTATAACGCACACACTTATTAAACTGATATACAGAGAAGAATATGGTGCTTACTCATTACAAATTGGATCTAGTGTTCACACGCAGGGCTCATCTATTCACGAGGGAGTGGAAAAGAGTGCTCCCTCCACCCCACCCCTTTTTTAAATTTAAAATACAAAAATATATAATATGATTAAAGTGGGTTACTGGATTTAAACCCGGTGTAAAATAACATACTCCCTCCGGTCCAAATTATAAGATAAAGTTAATTTTTTTGGAGAAATTAAGGAAGTCAATTAAATTATTTTAGAGTATTTATATTTTTATTTTTTTTCTTCAAACTAATTAATTTGACTAATAAACTAATATATAATCTAATGATACTAAAAATATAAACATTATAAAGTAATTTAAATGGTTTCCTTATTTTCTCTAAAAAAAGTCAACTTTGTCTGATAATTAGGACCGGAGAGAGTATAATATTGCTGGTCACACATAATTAGTGTCACCCTCCCTTTTTTTTTTTTAAAAAAGAAAGATATTCTGATATTAATATATTGATAAAATGCCATTACCATTCCCGCTGGAGCTAATCCCTTAACGACCTGCCTTTCAATTTTTTAAAATATGAGCAAATTGCTAGGGCTGCTTTGCTCCCATTAAGGAAAAGAACTTGTTCCTATCTACCTTTTAACTTCTTTAATCACAGAATTGATCCACTTGACGTAAGGTATTAACTCAGCTCTTGGTTTCATTTCTAGTTTGTTTTGTGATGCCACCTGCCCAACCTTATCAACAGCCCAAGGATTTATTTATTTTCTCACTGTGCTCCATACTTTCTCCATTATTTTATCGTTGTGGTTATATACCAGAATTTTTCAATTTGTTGGCAACAAGAAAAATGGATTTCCAATTTTATCCAACTTTGGGGTGATTTTTAATTACTTTCCTTGAGTCAAGTTAGGAAATGCCCTGCTTGTTATTTCACCTATAGTCTGTTATCCTTTAATTTTAAAAGCCTCCTCCTCCCTAACAAATAAAATCAATGAGTTTATATGTTTTTTTTTTTCCTCAACTCACACACTCATTATATCTTCCACAGGCGTCACATTTATAAGTTGACAAATAGATATCTGAGTAATTCTTTTAAGATCCATACATGCGATGGTAAATACACCCCATGTTTGGATAAAAAGAGAAGTGATAGGAAATACGACAAGGGAATATTAGAAAGAAAAATTTTCATAAATAATAGATAGGTTTATTATATTTTAGAGTTTATCCGTAATTTTTTTTCCTATCCAAACATAAGTTTAGTGTCCTTTGTTACTTGTCACTAACTGGGGCCTCTCGGCGTGTCACTAAACATTCAATATTTCAAATTTTCAATGATCTAACCATAGAAACATGCTGCGCTAAATAATTAAGTGGAGTAATGATTAATTTTCAATACACTCACAAATTTATCAAAAATTTTAATTTACCCATCGTGTATACTTTATAGGTTTAAAACAGTACCCCCCCCCCTTTTAATAAAAAAAATATAAGGCTTTATAAATTTCAAATATATTCTTATAATCACAAATTCCAACTATCTTTCTTTCTTTCTTTCTTTCTTTGCAATAATAGCAACTATCTTTATTTCATTCAGCCCTTTGAATTATTATTGTAAACTTAAGTTAATTTCAACTACCCATCATAACTAAGGAATTATAAATAGTTAGCTCATTCAACATGGTAAATTAATTTGTTTTGAACGTATCCCTATTTAAATCTATCTCACATTGTTCATTTCTCTCAATATCCAATATGTACCACACAACAAAGTCGGAGATAAAACTGAAGAATGATAGTAATAGCATAACTCTCTAACTCACTTATATTATAAAACGAGAATAATCTCTTATAAAAAAACATTCTATATTTTGAAGGGAAGGAGTAATATGTTAATGGGGATTATTAATTATATTAAAAGCCGACCATGAGTAAGAGGAAAAATAAAGAGAAAATAACTGGATTTAACAGGACTTCGTGACTGGCTCTTTCCACCATGGTCCATTGGGAACACTCAGCAAGATTTCTGTCTCGTCCACGATCCCACTTTTGAGCTTCTTTTTTTTTTTTTTTTTTTTAACAACTAAATAATAATAATAAATTTGTGGTTTAGCTGTATCCTCCACATCCGTACAGTATTTATCCTATTATAACCCCTCCCTTTTATTCTCTCTCTATTATCTCTTTATAGTATTACTTCCTTTTTGTTATCCCTATTTCTGATTTCAACCTTTACCTAATAACTGCTATTATATAATTGCCCATATACCTTAATTATTTTGGCCACTAGCTAAAGGATATAAAATAAACGTAAAATGGCAATCATGATACGAACTTACGAAGGACCCCACACACACATATATATATTGTTAGATATAATTATACTTCTATTAGAGATAATCATATTTAAAGTACTGTCAGGTATTAAATATAGACACCTCTTCTAATTAAAAATTTAAATATTAGTTCATCATGCTACACCCACTAAGTCCTGCTAAATCCAGTTATTTTCTCTTTATTTTTCCTCTTACTCATGGTCGGCTTTTAATATAATAATCCCCATTACCATATTACTCCTTCCCTTCAAAATATAGAATGTTTTTTTATAATTAGATAACACTGTCTCCAGTCTCTACCATATAACACTTTCAATTAATTCACAACCACATTAATGAATGAATGAAAGTTAATTCATTGAATCTATCTTAGGTTGTATTGGTAGTTTTTTTTAAAGGGTTTTTAACTTTGCCTATTGGTGAAATGTACACTTCGTTTTTGGATACTAAATAAAATTGACTGTTTGGGGGAAAAAAAAAACTCATTGAATCGATCTTTTAAGTCCAGGGATTAGGTGTTTGCATATATTGGCGGGACGGGCATGATTGGTCAATAAATTGTCTCATGTAGGTAGGTCAAGCCTTAATTTGATTGGGTCATTGAATTATAAAATTGAATGATAATTAATCAAAGTGACAAACCTCTTGTTTGCTTCCTGCGTTTTTCACTTCCCCCTCCTCATTAAATCATATAATACTGGTAGTTACTCTATATGTATTTTTATATTTAATATTATAGCAATAATATTATTAAATATTAAATCATAATTATTGGAAGTTGATCCAATGGTGAGGAAGGTGAATAGAGTCACCTATCTCCCGTTCTTTTATAAAGTATCCTCAATAGATTTATTTTTCAAAAATTATAAAAATTTTAATTTGTATAATAATTCATCATATAAAAATGTTTATATAATTAGCTCACTCACGCCACTAAATAACAAATCAAGTCAGTCTCCTATTAAGATATAATTTTTGTGAAGTTTAAGGAAAGATAAGTGCATGGTTACTTACTAATTACTTGATAGAAGGTGAGTTATATACTGTCTTATGGTTTATTGACTAATTTAATTATCAATGTGATCTAACTTCTTCCAGGAGTCTTGGAATTAGCTTACCCGTTATAGATGGCTTATTAAACTAATCAATATGTTCCTATGATTTTTTTTCTTTTTTAAAACTGGACTAGTGGACAAAGCATGTGAGAGGAAGGGTGAATATTCGGCATTAGATTCCTCTGAATCTTGCTTCTTCGCTAAGGTTATAATTAGATGACAAGTTTTTTTGTTGTTAATTTTTTAAAATTCAACTTTACAGATAAACAACGCAAGAACATCCTCACATGATTCCCCTTCTAATTTTACCAAGTCTTTAACAAATCGGCAACTTTATTAGCATGTTTGCATATATAGCTTTGGTTCTTGAAATTTTGGTGTCCCATCTCTGAAAAAAACCAACTTTGTGCAGCGAAGTGGTTTCTAAAATAGTGCCATGTTGTGCGATAATGGGACCCAATAGGCAATACAAAGACAACCACTCCTTCCGATTTAAGAAACTTCATCATCATCTACACTACTAAAGACAATCAAAGTTCAAAAAGCCCCCTTTTTTTTTTCTTTTTCTGGTTTGTCCCCCTCCTTTTCTTGTAATACTTTTTGAGATTTTTTTAATCAATATAATTTTTCTTTGATCCTAAATGTATAAACTAAATAATTAATTTATAAATATTAAGAAACTAATTAAATTTAATTATTTGTAATAAATTAAATGTGTGTTAGTTTTCATACAATGTCCCATTTAATTATTATCCCCACCGATAAAAGCTCCTTTAATATGAGCAATTTATAGGGATAACTTCCAAAAATAACTTATAATCTTGGGAATGAAGTAAAGTGTATTGATGCCTTATTTTTAGGATTAAAAAAGCAGTACTATAAAAAGAAATTAAACAAAATCTTATTATATCCTTGTTTCTTGTTGACGAATGAGCTAGATACACTAAATTGATCACATATAGGATCGCATGTTGACATGCATGCATGTGGCAATGAATGAATGCACTTTTGTTTTACTCACTCAATACCTGATATAAGACTAAGCTGACTCTTTTTAAAGATATTAAGAAAGTTAAATAAATTATTTAATCATAACATATCTTGTGTATCATTATATTACATATCAATTTATAAATCAACAATTGATTTAAAGAAAAACGATAAATATAAATACTTGAAAATAATTTATTTAATTTCATTAAACACCGCTTAAAAGAAAACTCAACCGAGTGTTATATTAAGGGAAGAAAGCAATTCATAATGTATACACAGCCCTGAGACGAAAACTGAGAATAAAAGCGATCAATGAAATGTACGTTGAAGATGGCTTTATATGGTAACGCGTGGAGAGGGAAAGGGCTACAACATCCAAGTGGAAATCTAGCGTAAGGGCACGTAGAGAAACAAGTTCCATTTGCATTCCACATAGATTCAGAATAATTAAGCCGCCTCCTCTGCTTTTCCCACTTCTTATAATATTTATTAAACATTAATTAATTAGCGGACACCACCACCACACCACATATGGATACAGGATATATCTATATATATATATATATAGAGAGAGAGAGAGAGAGAGTATATGTAAGGAGGTATGTGGGTGGGGGATAGTGAGGGAAGAAAGAGACATGCACGTTGTATCTATAAAGTGGATATATTAATTCATAACGCTTTGGTTTAGATGTGTGTGCGCTCGCGCGCGCGCGCGTTTGTATATATATTTATATGCTTCGCCGTTCGCCGTCCTACCCCCACCAGCTTCCTTACTTTCTATTTATATCAGAAACTACAATTCTTTTTCATGTCTTCTCCACCAACTTAAGCAAATATGAGTCAACCACTTAATATCCTCTTTTCTCCTGTGTGAGTTTCATTTATATATATCTCCATATATACAAGTGTCGCCCTATGTTGCTAGCTGCATCATATATGACGTCGTTTGTTTAAAGTTTTCAAGATAATTATTAATAAACGAGACTAGCAAATTAAAGATGGCCATCTAGCTAGCTCTACGTATTTCTCCACACACACACACACACACTCTCTCTCTCTCTCTCTCTCTCTCTCTCTCACAGAGCTAATAATTGGAGTAGCACATGGCGACGTACGTGGTGCGTGCTGGTAAAAGTAAAACTTACAAGAGCTTCAAATAATATTGATCTCTATGGGTTATATGATAATTAAATATATGTGAATGTTAATTAAACAGTGAAAGTAAATAACTTTTAATTTTACTTGATCGAAGACACATGAATATTCACGGCGCAATCAGCAATCACATATTACGGCGATGATAAGGGTATAGATACTATTACTGATGATGATACAGGGACGAATGAAAAGGAATTAGTGGTATGTTAATTGTTGAACGATTCTAAAAGCAAACTGGCCACCAAGCTATAATCTATAAATATTTACATCGCTTTTGGGGGTGATGTGTGTAAACCAAGCAAGTCAACCCAACTGATTATGACTCTTCATCAACTCTCACAGTGATACAGCTATATATGTATGTATTGAGAACTTGAACTTATAGTAACAATGCTAGTGTGATACATACAAAGCACCAAAATTTATAACAAATAATTCACAGATCGTGAACCCACTTCGCTTCTTGAAATATGCACAGTTTCTGCCTTGTTTGGTCTGAATTGCTCAAGCAGCACATAAGCATCTCAGCTAGTACTGAGTATAGCGACCTTAATACTATACCTCATGCGAGTTTTCTTACACAGAAAATAAGCTCTTCCCAGCTGTATGTCACATAAACTGGAAGATAATTAAATATTAATTTTGGCATAATTAACCTTTCGCTTAACGCAAAGTCTGCGCCATCCATGATTTAATAAGTGAGAAAGACACAAATGTTTCCTTTCATGGAACCCATAGAGTCTAGACTCTAGAACATTCATCCGTGTCTAGATTATCCCCAGATCCAAATTGGGGACCAAAAGTCTAACTTGCAGAATTACTTTTGAGAGAGAATGCTTTTTTTTTTTTTGGACAACTTTTGAGAGAGAATGTTGGTTTAATTTTTAAGACTAGTTAATTAACACGATCGAGGTGCAAGTACTAGTGCAACATGTAACTGTAATAAAAGTGGAGTTTGGATTTTGATCCTACTCATAACTAATTAAAGTTCAATATAATTAATGAAATCAACAAAAAACGTTAAATCAACTTTAATTTGACCACGGAAAAATGTTATAGTGGAAGCTTGAAAACAAATTATAAGTGCAAAACCAAAGCACTAGAAAATATCATAAAATGATATGGGGACAAAGTTGGGCGTGAAGAATTTCATGTAGGACAAAAATTCATGGAATACAAAATAAATCATAAATTACAGTATATGAATTTTTCTACATCAATAGCAAAAAACTTATAAAGATTATCTCTTTCCGGTGCTAAACTTTGATCACAGAGGGAACTCACAAATCCTGATGAAAAGCGCTACAAAAGAAAGTAAAGACAAAAGATAGTTGTTAGGTCTCTTTCTGACTGGTTGTAAGGCACAATAATGGCAATTAGGTTAAGAGCTGTTGCCAGTTAAGAAACCTCAAATGAACAGACTAAGTTTTTCTAACACTCGTATTAATCGGCCGTAAACTAAAGTGTGTTATCCCACCATTAGAGATATCACATTAATAACTAACAACCCTAATCCTGAATTGGACCTGGATTTCACTTACGGGCCACACTCAAGATGTTTTGATCAATTACCTAATTAATAATAACTAATAATAATTATAATATATTAATAAAATTCTCACATTTCATTAATTTGCTCTTACACTAAGCAACAAAAACGGATTATTAATCTGTATATAATTAATAAACATTATATATCAACAACAGTACTGAACTCTGATAATGCAAATGCAGATGAAAAGATATAAACAAATCAATTAATAATAATGAAGCAATGATTGTGTTTAACCACAGTATCGTATTAAGAAGATTTAATTTATTTATATACTCCCCTCCAAACATTAATATAAGATATATTTTGGAAGTTGATCTTAGTCCTAAATATAAGATAAAGTTTTTATATTTGTCAGTTTTTTCCAAGTTTACCTCTATTGATGCTCCCTCAACAATAATCAAAAAATAAAGGGAATAAGGGAATTAAGAAAGATAACTAAAGTGTTTTAAAGAATACATGTCATATTAACTAATATAACTAATTTTCTTAATCTAATCAAATTAGGTAAATATTTCTCATATTAAGCACTGAAAGAGTAATTAACAGAGAGACCTGAAGGGTAAATTAATTGGGGGAGATCGATTCAGGAAGAAGATACACAAAAGGTGAGGGTCAGCGGAGGGGACACAAGCGATGATCAAAAATGAAGAAAAGGGGAAGAGCATGCGTCCAAAATCACATATTTATTCACAAGAAAAGGTGGTGGACATTATGACAAATCAACATCTCTCTCTCTCTGCAACAACAAATATAAACTTCACAGTTCAGACAAATTAAAAAACTTTTGACGCTACACCACTTGATGATTGATTAGAGTACGTACCAGTGTACCACACCATCTCTCGTCCAAATTATTATAATTAATTATTAGGGTTTAGGATGCAACTCACCATCGAGATCAATTGTTGGGGTTTAAAGTTTAAACACAGATTTGAAAAATAAACAATATATTTAAGAACCAGTACTGTTTTATTGTTAGTTTTTTTTTATGGGTGTTTTGCGTGTCGATTCTCTTATTATTATTAAGTGAGCTTTATGCAAGTGGTTATATAGTAAATGTTATTTCACGTACATTGGAGATAGCCTTCTTTCGGTTCTCTACTTTGTAGAATGCTCGATTAAAAACATGGTTTTGATTGAACTACTTTTACAGGAGATCTCTCATAGTGAAAACGTTACACTTCTGACATTTTTCACACACGCAAATAATTTTAGTATTTTTTGAGAAAAAAACATTTATATGTATACATAATCAGAGAAAGGGGCTTTATCCGCTCAATCATAAAGTCTCGGGTTTGAATCCATGAAAAAGTAGAAAAAACGCTTTTGGAAGGAAAATTCTCAATTAGACTTGACAATATTTAAATCTAACCGATCGGTCATATAACCATACATTAAAAAAACAAGAATATATGGAAGTCTTGTCATGGATATTATGCACTTAAGCTGCAATTCGTATCTCAATTCTAAATCGTAAAGGCTATTGGAGTTTTATTATTTTTGAACAATTGCATATAAAATACTTAACGTGGTAGGTACACAGAAACGAAGAAAGTTATAAAAATAGGGGTTGGGGTGGGGGAATGATGAATGAAAAGGAGTGCAATAAAAGTAATTATGTTTGCAGTGGTTTAAAACGTCACAGGAATATCTTTTCTAATTTAGTTTGGATTCAAAACAAAGAAGATTAGCATGACAAAAATATGCTTAACTAACATATTAAAAGGGAAAAAATATCCTCAACTTCCCACTATTGTGAATTCGCAAAAATAATTGAGGGTATAATAAATAAGAACATGTTTAATTCATCTTCTGTGCCGCTGGGAATGAAATTAAGGTTATGAATTCTTGTATTTGTGGGATTCAATATAATGGGGCTATCAAATGGGACCTAACTCTTTCGTTAACTACTTAATTGTCCCTTTTTTTTTTTTGGCCAGTACTTCATTGTCCCGTTCTATTATTTGAGTTGTGCCTTTCAAACAGCGCCTAAAGTACAAAAAAGTTAATTACTTTTTTTTTCCAGCAACATCAAAGTTAATTACTAGTCTACTACTTTTTTTTGCCAATAAATTACTAGTCTACTACTACTACTATATATGAGGAGCTTTTACGTATTTCATAATATAATAAATATTGTTTAAATTTTTTTTTTTTTAACACTGCTGGCAGAAAAAGAAATGTAACTAATTAACCAAACTTCTTTAACTAGTGACTCTTATTAAAAATAATTTTAAGTTTTCACAAGAAACAACTATTTTTTTTTAACTGATGTAAAATAGCTCTGGTAAAAAAAAACCGATGTAAAATAGCTAATTGTGTAAAAGGTTCCAACGGAGTATATGATTGTAATTTGTAAACTAACACTGTTTAAGCCGAAATTAACGTTAATCATGCTTGACTTATTACTCCCCCCCCCCCCCCATTTGGACAGAGTGAAGGATGAAAAGTGTGATAAGTTTAGGGGTGGGGTCACCACTAAGCATCAAACAAGTGGATTAGCGTTTCTATATCCATGTCGTTTCCATCTAGGGCTGATTAGATTTTAGACAAAAACAAATCTTCTTTGAATCTTCTCTGGATTATTGCAGATTGAAAAATCTGCTTACTAATTTTCTGCAACTGTATCTTCGTGACTCTTAATTCTTTGTGACGGAGGCACCAGTGGAGCAAAAGTTGGGCGTTTTATCACTGCGCGTTCACGAACTATATATAATTAATATTGCAAGACACTAAGAACAATTATTTAATATCAATGCGCATTTATTGTGGGTTAGGCAACATTTTTTTAATCATAAGTTTCATATATTAGTGGAGATGCTTGAAACAAACTAGGATATATTTGAATACCAAGCTTGAAAACAAATCTGCAATTTTGTGAGGAACTAAAGGATCCACGTGGGAAGCAATTCTTCAAGAATGTGTCGATTACTTGAACAACTTGCTGAATTAGTTTTATACTCGAAGTTTATTGATCTAAAGAAAAAAATTTAGGAAAGTGAAAGCTAGAATGAGCTGGCTTTTAGAATTCGTTCATCAACGAGTCTAGTGGCAACTGGGTTAGTGAGAGGAATTATTAATCAATCATATTTCTGTTCTTACGGACCCAAATTAGTGGTCTAGTCTGTTATTCATGCGACCACTTCAAAATTGGAGTAATCACTAATCAACAAGATAGTATTTTAGCCCAAAACGAAAAGAAAATAAAAGTGGTCGAAAAAGAATTTGGCGTCACATTAAACTTATATATATAATTGGGCCCTAAATGAAAACCATGACTCAAATTCGAGAGATAAATTTGAAATCATTTATCAAGCAGACGCAAAACAAGACAACAAAGGTAATAAGGAGAATCTGACGTGATTGAGAATGCTGCATCTGAGAAAGCGAGCTTCAAAAAAAGGAAGGTAGGGCTGTTGAAGAAGGTGAAGGAGACGAGAAAGAAGGTATGGCCATCCATGAATGAAGCTAGACAAATACTTGTGAAGTTCCAGAATATGAGATGAAACAATGCAGAAGGATAGCAAACCGAGAGATTTATAAGGGGTGCACGCAAATAAAAACTCCTAAGCACCACAATAACAGCCAAGTGAATCCCTAATTCCTCATTCACCATACTTTCGTGACAGAAAATCCTTGATTCATTTTGATGTTACTGATATGGCTTTGGTTGGTTATGTTAATGAAAAATGAGAAGAATGATGAACGTTTAGGTGAGACATTGGGTTGCCAACTGTAGGAACAGGATTAAGGGAATTACGGTGGCGAAAAATGATAGTGACGCTGCTTAGCTTGTTACCCAAACATGGGCTGAATCAATTAACTGGTCAGTAACAGGTGTTTAATATTTATCCTTTACATGATATATATTTATCTAAAGAACCTCTTTTCTCTTTCAAAGCAAAAGATAGATCAATGTATATATATGTGTGAAACACATTTTTTATAGAACAAACAAGGACTGCCTACTTGTCAGTCGTCCTGGATCCATATTGGAGGCAAGCAACGATGAGCAACAAATTCATACATAATCTATTGTACAAAATGAAGAAGACATACTTTAATGTACAAATCTACACACCATGGTTTTCAGTTCTCACAACTATGTTTCGATTGGATAGGGGAAACAAGAATTGGTGCATGAATATAAACCAGAAAATGGATGGTGTAAGCAAACAAATGACTCGCACCATAACAGCGTAAATGAAATATACAGATTGCCTAAAGAGCATCAGAAAAACTTGTTATACTCACTAGTGAGGGAATCCCTCAGATTCGAATAAAGGCCATAAAGTGAATACTGGCGGAGGTTTTCTACTTCATACCAGGAATTGAGAACCGAAAGGTGCTTATCTGTACCAGAAAATGCCGTTTGTATCCCAAGACTGCAATCCACAGTTCCTCCACGGCTCTTGCAGCTGGAAGTCTTCAGTGCACAGTCTTGATTGTTGAGACAGACAAAGTTAGAGTTTCCTGAGCATTTAGCACAACCATCTCTCTTCCAATATAAGTTTTGCAGCCTGCCCTTCTTAAACTCAAGGACCTGCGAAGTCCAATTTCAGTTGCTTCTCAATAAGGATTATGGTCTTGAAAAAATTATATGGAAAATAAAAAAAAATATTGAAAAGAACTTTCATTATCTCCTTACAAGAGTAAAACTAGTTACAGTATACGTGCTGTTTGCAACAAATGCAGGAGGAGACCTTGCCGCATATCTTCTACCAGCAAAAGCAACCATATAGCCGTAGGTGTCCTGGCCACGTCAAAAACTTAAATGAATGCCCAGAGACAAGGAAAGTAGAGCCATATATACATTAATCCACCAAAAAATGACAGTTCAATGAGTTCACCAAAGAGCAAACATTAGAAAGGTAATGCACCCTGTTTATGTAATAATAACAATCTATCAATAATGTTCGCTAGGAAAAGATATTGGCGGCTGGAACAATACCACACAATATTACTCCGAACAACCTAAACTCGACGAGGGCAGGTTAAATCATTATTTGTTTTGTTGCTGCTATCAAAGGCCAGGAGCGCAAGGTTGCACACTAACACAAAACCATAATAATTCAAATTCTCTATTAAGCAGCACATCGCAAAATAATAGAATCAACAATAAAGAAGTCGCCATCGACTACCAAATAACTCGCCTCATCATCTGTAATCTTATATAGGCAACAGCAACAACGGCAAATTGAATCGCTGAAAATTTCTACGAAAACCCTAAGAAACAGAATACTACAATAATTTTCCTCAATCGAATTCAGTCCTGAAAATCTCCTGAAATTTTACTCACAAATTTAGAGAAACGAACAGCCTATACAGAAATTTCACTCGGAAATTAAGAAAGAGCAAGAAAGGGAACAAACCGGAGGGAAAGAAGAGGAGTTGATAGTTAGGAGTGAGATCTCATCGACCTTGGGCCTGAACACAGAGATCTGAGAGTTGGAAGACGAGAGAGCAAGCCTACTATCGCAGGGGGATAACTGAGTGTTGTTGTCGAAGAACTTTTCCTTCGGTGCGAATGCAATTCCAAAGCTGAATCCATCAGACCGCTCCACATTAGAGTCCATGCACGGAGAATACACTCCGTTCGTGTCTCCTGCGTCCACGAAAATAAACGTCGCCGTCATCACGATCATTAACGACGTCGCTAGGGTTCTGAGAACCGCCATGGTGTATAGGGAAGTGGATTTCGACCCCTGGTTCCTGGGCGGAGAGGTCACGCAACGCGGAATCGGTAGGCGAGTGCGGGAAGTATTGCCCTGGCGAGCCTGGTTTCTTTTCTTTTTTTTTCTGAGTTAATATAATTTTGTTCTTTAAAATTTGACTCAATTTTTATTTTTGTTCTTTAAATTTTAAATGGGTGGTTTTGGTCCCTTAAGTTTAATCTGTTTATAACCGTTAGTCTTTTAATTTTGAAAAGGACTTGGTCTTGCTTTTGATAGTATTAATTCGTCTGACGTGAGGCTAACACCGTTAAAATAACTTAGGGTTAATACAACTTTTAGTCCTTAAAATTTGACTCAATGTTGGTTTTGGTCCTTCGAGTTTAAAATCGGTGGTTTTGGCCTCTCAAGTTTAGTCCGTTTATAACCGTTGATTCCTCAAGTTTGAAAAGGACTTAATCCTACCTTTAACAATGTTAATTCTTCAGACATGGCGCTAATACCTTTAAAATAGTTTATATATCATTCTTATTAGAACAATTGATATGGCAAATAAACTATAATATAAAATATTGTGCTGGAAAAAAAAAGAAAAAAGGGCATCAAAATAAAATGCACGAGCCAAAACTTCTGAATTGCCCCTCCATGTCAACTTTTAGAATAAAATTGACCTTTAACCTATTAATTAAAGTATTTAAAGACAATTAGTGTGAAATGGTAAGGTAGTATAGTTTGTCGAAGCAAAGAACATATTCAAACTTTGAAAAAATTTATGTTTCAAAAGTTTTGGCTCGTGCGTTTCGTTTTGATGCCTATTTTCCTTTTTTTCAAACACAATATATTATATTATATTATATTATATTTGTTATATCAGCTACCCGAATAAGCATAACACATAAATTATTTTAACAGTGTTTGCACCATGCCAGATGAATTAACGTCGTCAAAGGCAAAGACCAAGTCCTTTTCAATTTTAAGGGACCAACGATTATAAACGGACTAAACTTAAGAGACCAAAACTACCAATTTCAAACTTGAGGGACCAAAAAACTTTAGGAACCAAAAGTTGTATTAATCATAAGCTATTTTAATAGTGTTAGCACCATATTGGACGAATTAACGCTATCAATGGTTGAACCAAGTCCTTTTTAAATTTGAGGGACTAACAGTTATAAACGGTCTAAACTTGAGAGACCAAAACTAAAATTGAATCAAATTTCAAGAACCAAAATTTATATTAACCCTTACTTTTTTTTTGCCTAAATTTTAGCTTCACTGTCCAGTTGAAATAAAGAACAGTATCGTTTGGATCTGGCTTCCATCATTTTCCTTCACATCTGCTACATGTCCTTTTCTCAATCTTAACCGTTGGATTAAGATTTCAATGGTCTAGACTTTTTCTGTATTATAAAAATAATATTTTTAAAATAATAATACTTGTATAATATATTAAATCTGGACCATTGAAATCTTAATCCAACGGCCCAGATTGAGAAAAAGATAGACAGCAAATGAAAATAAAAAGGATGAAAGTTGGATTCGTGTTGTTTATTCGTTTTAGTGTGTGTTTGAATTAACTTTTAAAAATGGTTTTTACGATGTTCGAGGTAAATATGTAAGAGGAGTTTTATTTCGACTTAGGGAAAATAACTTTTAAAACCACGGTTTAAGCCCCTTTGTGATCGCGTTTTGGGGTGTCGATTTACTGCTTAAATATTTTGTATTTATTTGTACTCAACTTTGTTTTGCACAAGATTATTAAAACTTTAAGTAGTTTAAGTGCTCGTTTGGAATATGTAACACCCCAAATTTTATTCACAAAAAATTATATTGTAATTATTTGAATAATTCAATAAAATGGTGAATATTCATGGATTTGGATCTTATGAATTGTGAAATATTCATATTCATAAGGAAATGAGCAAATTAATTCAAAAATTGAATTAAAATACAAAAGGGATAGCAAAATCATAATTTTGCCAATTTAGCCCAAGATTAATTATTTTCCAATTAATTGGAGTTAATCTCAATTAATCAAGGAAAATACAAGAAAATGCATAAATGGGATTATTCTTGATAGAATAAATCAAGAATTTGGGGAATTAGGGGGAATTATACATTGTTCAATTATATGAATTATAGAATATAGGAAAAACATTTTTTCTCCTCTACCTTCCCTAAAATTCGTCCAATACATAGAAAAATAAGGGAAAAAGTTAGTCAAACCCAATTAGACTTAAATGATGACAAGGGAAGTATGGCAAGGTTGAGTGCACACAAAAAAGGGAAGTATGGCAAGGTTGAGTACACGCAAAAGGGAAGTATGGTGAATGCATGAAGAGAAGCTTGAGTGAAGGAGTGGAATACTTGAGTGATTGGAAGAGGACACTTGATTACATGTAAGAAGCTAGCTTGTCTTGTAAGAAAGGATGAGAGGGACGGATTTTTAGGAGGAAGCAAAGGAAGCAATTGATTCAAATTAATGGCAAGACAATGGAGTAATTGTGAGGGAGAGAGAATGGTGACAAGTGTCACAACTTGGGCTCTTGATTGGATCAATGGTTAGGAAGGAAGAAGACTAAAATAATATAACACAAACTCCTTCCTTTTTCATGCACCTCATGCACAAGCCATAGAGAAAAGGAAGAGAAAGTGAGTTTGTGGAGCTCTTGAAGCTAGAGAGAAAGAGGAAGAAAAATCAAGGTAAGAGCTTATGTTCCAAGGTGATTTAAGCTTCTTATTTTGTGTAGTTCATTCTCTAATATCTTATTCTTCATGAAAATCATGGATTAGCAAGCTAATCTTCAAGGATGAGGAGAGAGAGAGGACGTCCTAGAGAGAGAAACACTAAGGATCAAGAGGTAATTTCCAAAATCTCAACTTCTTAGTGTATTGAAGTTGTTGTTTGGTTTTGTGATTTTTGGGTTGAGTTGTAAAATTAGAAAATTCATGACCCTAAGCGGTTATGCTGCCCAAAATCCTTTAAATCATGTTTAAGAAGTGTTTAAATAAGTTAATCAAGGATTAGAAGTGGAAAAGCACAAGTTTTGGGAGCTAAAACACAAAATCTCATTTTTTCCATTTTTCCCTAATATTTCGGCCAGGACCAGAACTAGTAGTAGGAGTTGGATTTTCATGAAATAAATGGTTCCATTGGACTCAGTGGGCAAAAATAGGTGGGGTTACAGTTGGACACTTTTTCGGTAGAGGCCGAAAAAGCATAATTACGAAAACGCCATTGAAATCACTAAATAGGGGCTGTCAAGGGTATTTTCGTAATTTGATAGTGAATTTGGTAATTTTGAGCCCTGAAATGGATTCCTTGGGTGAAAATAAGTCAGAATAGCCTTAGTCAAAATTTTGGAAAAACGTGCCATCGGGCTGGGTACGGCGGGACCGGGTCGGGCTCCTGGGGGCATTTTTGTAAATTTTCACCACAGACTAATATAACCACAATAAACACTATGGAAGAGTCTAAAATGATACTTGGATAGGTTATGACCTATTTCTGGTACATTTAATATTTTAGGACCGATTTGGAGGCCGGATAAAACACGTTCTTCGAGGCACATTTAAAAAAGGAATATTAAAGCTTTGAGATAAGGACATTATCCTTCTTACATTATGCCATAGTTATATGAATGTGTGGATGCCAATGTTTATAAATGCGCTTTATTAATCAACACGATTTGCCCAAAGAGGGGCCAGAAGTGTCAGAGGCACTTACACTGCAGTTGGTGAAAATCAAACCAGTGCAGAATAGTAGAGCTGGGCCCTACTCATGTATACATGCAAATGATATGTTTATAATGTTCATAAATTGGTGCATACATGGCATATATCATATTTACTTTTAGCATTTTCTATGAACGATAGCATGTTTTTACTGAGGTTCTCCGGGATCTCACCCTATTTTTAAAATAAATACCTTAGCGGGTACCAGTGGGGCAAAGGGAAAAGACATAGACGCCGGAAAGTGAACGTCATGTGTTTCTAGGCAAGGACAAGAACGTAGTCATAATTAGTCTATTTTGTGATATTTTGGTAAAAATTGTAAATATTAAAACTTCTGCTGTATATGTTGTAAACGAATATTATTACTCTTTGATTATCGAAATGGAAACGGGTGTTGACAGAATAGCTTATTTTTGGACAATAAGTGCTTATAAATCATGATTCACGGTATATGAGGTAAGTATGTGAGAGGAGTTTTATTTCGATTTACGTAAAATACTGTTTTAACGTCTATTTTTTTTATAGATCTGTTTTAACTTTTAAATTGACGGGGATGGCTTTGGACACAAAAAATGTTGATGTGGATGGCCTAGTTAAAAAAAAAAAAAACAAAGAAAGTTGATGTGCACAGCCTAATTTTTTTTTTTTTTTTGTTTAAAAGATGCTTCTATTAAATCGCAAATGCTTTAAGCGACAACGTTAATTTAAAACCACTTAACACTTAAATCAAAATAAATTAAATTATATAATGAAGCTTACAACTCGAATCGTATTTTTTTATGGAGTTTTTAATTTATTTCCTAAACTAAATTAAGTAAAAAAAATATTAAGATGAGTTTGAAATTAATTTTTTTTAATAATAGAAAATAACTTAGACTACTATTTTTTTTTTTTTTGAGAAATTGTTAAGATAATTAATGAAGCTTTGATTTGAACAAATTGATGATGAATGCTTCTTGAAAAAATGGAATATAGGTTATCCTTCCTCAAAATAATTTTGGAAGTTAAATTACTTGTTAAGTCAAAAATTAAACCTTAACAACTCGCAAAGCCTAGTAAATTAACCATATAACATAAAATCATAACTCCGAAAATCCGTTACATAGTTAAATCAAAAGATTGAAACAAATAACTCCCTAAATATAACTTTGGAGCTTAAATCGATTTTCCATCCCTGAGAAGTACGAAAGAATTTAACCTCTTATGAAGTTTATCACAATCACAACTCTATTAAACCTCAAAAAATCCATGAGAGATGAAATAATAGAAGGAGAAGACGATAGAGGCGTTGATGAAATAAGGTGAAGGCCGTCTTGTTCTCTCCCAGTGTTGCTCCAAAATCACGATGAGCTCGGGCAAGAAGACTTTTAATGCCTTTTATGTTAATTGTGATTTGAAATCTACATCAAATCCCCTCCAACATTATAATTATATCAGATTTTCCGGGAATGAATCAGTTGCAGCGGTGATTTTCCCATTTAGGGACCAAAATGGCTTTTTGAAAATTCGAGGTATTATTCTGTAATTACGGCTGATATGCTCTTCACTTAAAGTATAGGCTAATGTTACAGAAAAATACCCTCTTCTCTGTCAAAATTCCCTTGGAGCCACACATAGAATCTTATTTTCCGTTTCAGTACTTATAGATATTTACTTTTTGGTCCCTCAGCTCCTACTTCTCCAATGTGACCTACAATTCAAATCAATATATTATAATATATTTATTCAAAATTCAAATTTTAAAGAATAATCATAAGATTATAATAAATATATCATTTTAAGATTTATTTTCACACACTCATCTTTAATTCAATTTAATCATAATAAATGCTATTTAGCCAACAATTAATGATAAAATCCATCAATATGATATTAAATATTATGATAAAATTGGGATATATCAAATTCCCCCAGACTTGAGCCTTTGTACTCTTGTACAAAGATTATCAATTCAAAGTCATCTAAGATAAACATCAATATAATTTAAAGATGAGCAATCTCATAGTATGAAAAACAATAAATCAATTAAGTAAGCTCCACAACTAGCATAAGTCATAGTGCAAAGCAATGCAAAGGGATTAGTCCACTACACAATCAAATATAATTGAAATAAGTACAAGAGAACTCTCTAGGATATTAGTGTTTACTCTCAACTCTTCTCATCAAGGTCATCTCACTCTGGCTTGCTTAATTATTACCTTACCATAGGCTTGTAACAACTCTAACATTTTTTTATGCTAACAACTATAATGTAATGAATCAAGAGGACTTTCATGGGTTGTAATGATGGAGAAGGCTACATGAAATAATTGAAAAATAAATAAGTGTTATGCACATATATAAGCTAATAACCCACCACTTAACATCAAATTTACCACTTGAAGTGCATATGATTATTATATTGTCATTCATAGAGATTCCCTAAAGATGCCTTGTTTGAATTAATTTTTTTTTCTTTGCTATTTTTTTAGGGCTTTTATTTTTTTTTCATTTTTCATTTTTCCCTCTTTTTTCCACCATTTTCCTCCTCTTCTTTTTTTCATTTTTTTTCAATATGTGTATACATGGCAATTCCACATTCAAAGAAATTAGGGGTGATGACAATTTAATTATAACAAGATAGGATGTAAAGACTACGTAAATGATATACACATGCATAACAACCCAATGAATGGCTTAAAGGTGTAAACAATTAATGAATTGAAAGGTTTGTGTTTTGGCCAAAAGGGTTTAGAATCAAATGCATTTATCATTTTCATCACATTAATGTAAATATAGCGTTGACACAGAGTTGAGACAAGTTCTAGAAGATAAAAAGCTAAGAAAGCATTCACAGATAAAAAGAAAAAAATTAGGCTCAAATAGCCTTCCAACAAGGGTTCTTCTCAAATGCTTACAATTGGATTGTTGCATTGTATTCCTTGAATACAATGAGGACAATGTATTAAGTAAGTAGGGTGGAGTGTGTTTTTAAAAAAACAAAAAAAAAACTGCACTTGGATCTTTTGGTACTTAAATATTTTGGAAAATGGAAGTTTGTCCAAAGTCATTGGTGCATTTGAGCAAGGATGGCATATGACAAGAGACCCAAGGAAATATAGGGGGTCTTATTGAATTTAAATACTAAATTAAACTACTAATTCTATTGTCACTACTGGGAATGTCCCTCCCTCGCACTTATCCCAAGCATTCATGTTCAACACATTTCACAAGCAATTATATACATGATATGAGAGATTGAGAGAGGAAAGGGACAACCTGGCCTCAAGGCGACTCAGCACTATCATGGTAGAGCTTGAGGAGATGACCATTGACTTTGAATTTTGATATGCTAACCTCATCCAGTAACTCTACTGTTCCAAAATCATGTACCTTGGTGACTATGTATGGTCCTTCCCACCTGGTGTTAAGCTTTTCAGGTTTAAGTGTAAATTGGGCCTTAAAGTATAGAACCTTGCCATCAACTTTGAAGTGTTTTCTCATAATCTTTTGGTTATGTAGCTGCTTGGTGGTCTCCTTGTAGATGCGAGAGCTTTCATAAACTTTCAATCGCATCTCCTCCAGTTCTTGTAGTTGCAACTTCCTCTCTAAGCCATATTCTTCCATATCCATATTGCACGTTTTCATTGCCCAATAAGTCTTATGCTCCAATTCTACCAGAATGTGACATGTTTTTCCATAGATAAGCTGGTAAGGAGACATCCCGATTGATTTCTTGAACGTCGTTCTATATGCCCAAAATGCTTCTTCCAACATTGAGCTCCAATCCTTCCTTGAAGGCTTAACAATCTTTTCCAAAATTTTCTTACTCTCTTGATTGGATGTTTTTACTTGCTCATTCATTTGTGGATGATAAGCAATGGATATTTTGTGGGTAACTTCAAGTTTTGCTAGTAGGTTATTGATAACCCTAATACAAAAATGGGTACCTCTATCACTTACTAAAGCCCTTGGCACTCCAAATCTACAGAAAATATTAGTCTTGAGAAACTTAGAAACTGTTTGGGCATCATCTTTTCTAATGGGAATGGCTTCTACCCACTTAGAGAGGTAATCTGCAGCTAACAAGATATAAGTAAATCCAGATGATAGTGGAAAAGGGCCCATGAAGTCTGTGCCCCATACATCAAATACCTCACTAAAGAGCATGGGTTGTTATGGAATCTCGTGCCATTTACCTAACCCCCAAAACTGTTGGAATTAATCACATGCCTTATAATATAAATACGCATCCTTAAACAGGGCAAGCCAGTAAAACCCAGTATCTAACACTTTCCTAGAGGTCTTGTTAGCGCTAAAGTATCCACCACATATCGTTGAATGACAAGCAAAAAGGATGGACTGGAATTATTCCTCAGGTACACATCTTCGAATTATCTAGTTAATGCACATTCTCCACAGGTGTGGTTCATCCCATACATAGTATTGGGCTTCTCGCTCTAATTTCTTCACCTAAAATGGAGACAAATGTGCATGAATCAATCAAATACTAAATAATTAACCAAGTCAACAAATTATGGTTCTTTTAATTCCACAACACACAAAGCAATATCAGGAAAATCATCTTAGACTAAAGCAAAACAATCAACTCCCCTTATATCCTTAAGAAGACGACTGAGGTGATCCGTTACATGATTCTTTGCTCTAGTGCTATCCTTGATCTCAATATCAAATTCCTGCATAAGAAGAGCCCAGTGAAGCAGTCCTGGCTTAGACTGTGGCTTTTTGAACAAATACCTGATAGCTGCATGATTTAAGAAGACAACAACTTTAGAGTTGATTAGATATGATCTAAATTTATCTAGGGCAAACACAATTACAAACAACTCTTTCTCAATAGTTGTGTAATTAATTTGAGCACTATCTAATATTTTGGAAGTATAAGCTATGACCTTAGAGATGTTATTGTCTCTTTGGCCAAGCATTGCTTTAACAACACTATTAGACGCGTCACAAGACAACTCAAATGTAAGTTCCCAATTAGGAGGAGCTAAAATAGGATGAGTAACTAATTTATTTCGCAACTCATCAAATGCGAGCTTACACTTGTCATCAAAAAGAAAATCCATATCTTTTTAAAGTAACTTTGACAAAGGAAATGTTATTTTACTAAAATCTTTTATAAAACGTCGGTAGAAACCAACATGCCCTAAAAATAACCGAAGGTCTTTAAGTGAAGATGGGTAGGGCAGTAATGAAATCACCTCAATTTTTGTCTTGTCAACTTCAATACTTTTTTGAGAAATCAAATGTACAGGCACTATGCCTTGAGTGACCATAAATGACATTTTTCATAATTTAAAACAAGTTTTTTCTCAATGCATCGTGCTAAGATATGATCAAGACTAGACAAGCAAGCATCAAATGAGTCACCATAAACAGTAAAGTTATCCATAAAAACATTTATGTAATGCTCAAGGAAGTCATAAAAGATTGACATCATGCAACGTTAAAAAGTACCAAGAGCATTACAAAGACTGAAACGCATCCTCCTATAAGTAAAAGTGCCAAAGGGGCAAGTGAAGGTGGTTTTCTCTTGATCTTCAGGAGCTATAAGAATTTGGAAGTACCCAAAAAACCCATCAAAGAAGCAGTAATGACCATTTCCCTCTCATTTCTCTAGTATTGGGTCAATAAAGGGTAGAAGGAAATGGTCCTTCCTAGTGGCATCTTAAGTTTTCAAAAATCAATACACGCCTTCTAGGCATTTTGTACTCTAGTAAGAATCAACTCATTTTGCTTATTCTTAACAACAGTAAGCCTACTCTTCCTGGGAACTACATGAACAGGATTAACCTACTCACTATCAGAAATAGGATATATAATCCTGTCACCAAGCAACTTAGTAACCTCTTTCTTTACAACATCTAAGATCAATGAATTAAGTCTCATTTGGGGTTGTCTAACAGGTTTAAAACCCTCATTTAGCAAAATACTATGAGTACATACAGATGGACTAATCCCTGGGATATCAGTCAATGTCTAACCAATGGCTTCCTTGTTCTTCCTAAGCACACAAAGTAATCTAGCCTTTTCATCATAAGATAAAGTATTAAAAATAATTACAGGCAGTTTATCATCATGCTCAAGTAATGCATACTTAGGATTAGGAAGCAAAGATTTCAATTCAAGGGTAGGGGGTTGAACAATAGAAGGGGTTAGTTCAGGGGGTTGAAGAGAGTATAGAGAACTTCCTTTTGCAACCTCAAATGGTTGGTGTGCATCAAACTCTTTAGCATTTATCTCTTGTTCCTTGATCTTCCCAAGTGTTAAGTCAACTTAAGGTTGACTCATAGCAGCAATAGACTTGGATTTATCATCCTTCATACTTGCATCATAGCTAGAAAAAATATCTTGCAAATATTTTAAGGTACGAGGACTGAGGAGAAATAATAGATTTAGGAGCAGTGACAAGTGAATAATTCTCTTTAAGCCCATTATTCTTGAACAAAGGTTGCTTCTGTTGTGGATCAAATGGTGGAACAGCTAGAAGGAAACTCTCTTCATCTTCTTGGTCAAGAGAGCTACTGTAGTCACTTCCAGCTTGATTCTCACCTTTCACCTTGTTATAAGTACCCTTCTCTAAACCAAAATCACTTGTAAAAGTAGAGTTAGCATCATTAGAAGAAAATGTGTAAACTTTTGAAGTAGAAAGAATGCAACTGATATCAAAATCAGGGCAAGTCACGTCACTACCACAAACATAAGAAAAAGAATATATAGAAGGGAGAGATGAAAAATACGCATCATAAGCAGTTATGTCATCATCAAGCCCAAAATAATCATGTTTGGCATGAATATGGAAACAATAATCATTATGCAAGCTTAATTCATAATCATCTATAGCATCCTCAATGGTCAAATCAATAGCATTAACCCCTAATAAGGAATAATTCTCATAAGGGTGTTTCATGGCCTCATACATATTAAAACAAATTTTATGATCCCAACGTCTATGGTTATAGCATATTCCTTCATATTTATGATGGTGTTTGTTGTTCTAAGGAAAGGCCTGCCTAGAATGAGGGTTGAATCACGAGCTAATTTATTAGACAGATCTGGAACATAAAAGTCAGCGGGGAATACAAGGTCTTTCACTTTGATTAAGATGTCATCTAAGATGCTATCTAGATGCCTAATTGACCTACCAGCTAGTTGTAACACAACACTAGTAGGCTTAATAGCTTTGATTCCTAGAGTAGTATAAATAGACTTAGGCATCACATTAATTGCAGCCCCTAAATCTAGCAAAGCAGTAGTTGTGTTAATTGGTCCTATGGTACAAGGAATGGTATAGGCACTGGGGTCTTGGCATTTTATAGGAAATCTTAAAGATGGTTGATACATTAGAACTCAATTGGACTCTTTTATTAGGCCTGGATTTTCTCTTATTTATGTAAAGATCTTTAAGGAACTTACAATATGCAAGCATGCTCTTAATCATCTTGAGAAAAGGCATATTCACTTCTAACTTACTAAAGAACTCAAATATTTCTTTTTTGGTTTTATCATCATGTAACTTCTTACTTCTAAGGTAAGTTTTAGGGAAAGGAATATCACAACTTTTTACCTCCCTACTTTTTTACATTAAGGCTCCTTACATGCTTGATTCGCCCTTATCATGTGTGGATGGAGCTTTTTCATCGAGTTCTTCCAGAAGTGGTTGCTCCTTCACTTGAGGTTGCTTATCTTCCTTGCTATTCTTCTTCTTTAAGACCTCTTTCTCTTTGATATTTTCAGAATTGCCCAATTTCATAAGGTTCAAGGGTGGACTTTTAGCTTCTATTTCTTCATCCACATAGTCTTCATCCTTTCTTGGAAAATGCACTATCTTGCCACTTCTTAACTCAATGACATTGACAGATTTGGAATTGATCACAGTGGTGGAAGGTAGACCACCTCCATTCTTAGCTTACAAGTCATTAAGAGTGTTGGAGACTTGAGTTAAGTGAGATTGCATCGTGTTATTCTTCTTTTCCAACTCTTCCAACTTCTTGCAGATGTTTGCCATTGAGTTACTATCACTTGTTCTATCATTTCACATCTGTTGTAGGATTGTGATAATAGAGGAGAATTGACTATCATTTAAAGCTTTATCTTCCTTTATCTGATTATCCATATTAGTAAGTTGAGTAGTCATATTCTTCAACAGTTGGTTGGTCTCATCACTCTTAGGTTAGGAAAGTAAGTTATCTTGGAGTGGAATGACTATCTTTGAAGATTCTTGAAACTAGATAGAAGAGGCACTAACTCCAATATTCCCTTATTGAAAAGATTTTGTCTTCTATTATCATTGTCTCTCCAACTAAATTTAGGATTTTGCCTCCACCCTTCAATATATATATATTTGAGTAGGGGTCCCATTTGGGATTATTAGGGTGGCATTGATATATGGCAAAGACCTATTCATAATGAGATGGACAATTACAAAAGATGTGCATAGATGAGCCACAAAGATCACAACTTGGGGCTGCCAATTCCTTACCTAATGAATTTACTTCTTCTTGAAAGGATGGTATGGAAGCAATTTGGTCTAATTTAGTCATCAAAGCAGAGATTTAAACGGTGAAGGTGTCAAGCTGAGGAATATGCAGAGGTGAAGGTTAACATGGTAAACTCCTCTAGCATTCCTTCTTGGCTCCCGATATGTTTGCTTAGCTAAAGCCATCTTCTTGATCAATTCTCAAGCTTCAGGAGCAGTGAAATCAATGATAGCACCACCAGCGGATGCGTCAATCTTGTCTTGATCTTTCTCTTTTAAACCGTCATAGAAAGTTTGAGCCAACTGCTCATCAAGAATCTGGTGATGTGGGCACTAAGCCAAGAGGTCTTGAAAACGGTTCCAATACTTATACAAAGTCTCATCTGGATCTTGAAGAGTGGAATTGATCTCTCTTCTCATAGTAGGCAGGAAAGTACTTCTCAAGAAAGCTTTCTGCAAGTTTTGCCAACTTTGATATGCATAAGCTACATGTCTTGGTAAGCTCATGTGCTATTCTTTTGCTTTACCTTCCAATGAGTGGTGAAAGACTTTCCACATGACGTCCTCTACAAAAGCTCCAACCGGCTTCATACTCTAACAATTCAAGTAGCAGTGAATTGATCAATAAACCTTTAATCTCAAAATCAGCATGCATATTAGGTCCAGCATTAGCAACTCAATACTAGAAGTAGTTATTTACCTAATTGTTCTTTTCCTATATGGAATATCATTGTTTTCTCCTTCATTCTCATTATAGTTCTCCATATCTAAATTCTGATTAGATTGATCACCTATGTTAGAATGAAGTTCCCTAAGGGCACTAGGTTCAACAGATATGTGATGTTCTAAGGGAATTTTACTAGTACCTTTTTTTACCTTTTCCTTTACCCTTTTGTTGTTGTTCCTTAAGTTGTTTTAAAGTTATGTCAAGATCAGAATCACTAGATACAACTTTTTTACCTCGGACCATACACACAAAATTCAACTGCAATGTGCAAAATGTATGATATGTGATGCAAATGCAAACTAATATCTATATGATGAATGAATGCAAGAAACCATAACTAATTAACTAGAAGGCATGCAAAATATTAACACAATTATTTATTTATTTATTTATTAACACTTAGTTAAACAATGAGTCAAATAAATGGACTCCACGGTAACGGAGCTATTGATTTAAAACCTTTAGTCACCTCAGGTTAAATCAAAATAAATCAAATTATGCAGTGAAGGGCACAACTTAAGTCGTATTCTCTTGATGAGCCTTTTATTTAATTCCTAAGTAGCTAAACTAAGTGACAAAAATATTAAGATGTGTTTGAAATTGATTTTTTTTTAATAATGGAAAATAACTTAGACTACTATTTTCCTTTTTTGGTTTTTGTGAAATTTTTGAGATAATTAATGAAATTTTGATCTAAATAAATTGATGATGAATGCTTCTTGGAAAAATGGAATATAGGTTATCCTTGCTTAAAATGATTTGGGAGTTAAATTACTCACTAAGTCAAAAATCAAACCTTAACAACTTACTAAGTTTAGTAAATTAACCACATACATAAAATCCTAACTCAGGAAATCTATATACATAGTCAAATCAAAAGATTGGAACAAATAACTCCCTGAATGTAACTCTGGAGCTCAAATCGTCTTCCATCCCCAAGAAACACGAAAGAATTTAGCCTCTCATGAAGTTTATCTCAGCAAAAACTCCATTAGACCTCAAGAAACCTATGAGAGATGAGATAATGAAAGGAGAAGAAGATGGAGGCGTTGGTGAAGCGTGATGAAAGCCGTCTTTTTCTCACCCAGTTTTGCTCCAAAATCACAATGAACTCAAGCAAGAAAACTCTTAATGCCGTTAATTGCGATTTGAAATCTCCATCAAATCCCATCCAACATTATACTTATATCAGGTTTTCCGTGAATGAATCAGTTCCAGTGGTGATTTTCTGACTTTTGGACCAAACTGGAATTTTTGAAATTCGGGGTCCTGTTCTGTAAATTCGGGATTCGGCTGATATTTCTCACTGAAAGTATAGGATAATATTACAGAAAAATACCTTTTCTCTGTCAAAATTCCCTTGGAGCCACACGCAGAATCTTATTTTCCGTTTCAATCCTTAGACATCTTTACTTTTTGATCCCTCATCTCCTACTTTTCCAATGTGATCTACAATTCAAATCAATATCTTATAATATCTTCATTCAAAATTCAAATTTTAAAGAGCAATCATAAGATTATAACAAATATATCCTTTTAAAATTTATTTTCACACACTCATCTTTAACTCAATTTAATCATAATAAATGTTATTTAGCCAAAAATTAATAATAAAATCCTTGAATATAATATTAAATATTATAATAAAATCGGGATATATCAAACATCTATATGTGAAAGAAAGAAACATCAAAACTAGGAAATAAAACACTTGCAAGAAAGTAACATTAACCAATCCCTCTACGACTACATGAAGTTGAAGCATTCATTGAGTTACCAAAGGCCTCCCGGATATCTGAGGTCAGAATTTGTCACCAAGAGAGTGATGGTACCGTCACCCACCCCAAGGGGCACAATCCCTTGTAAGCTTCATCTGCAAGGCGATCAGCCGCTGAATTACCCTGGCGAGGGATGAAGGATAGAGAGAACCCGACCTCAAATAGCAAAAGGTTAAGGATGTCATGGATAATGCTTCTACATCTCCTGTTATAAAGATCCAGTTGTTTTAGCATCACACATGCAGCTGTTGGGAATCAGTTTCAAAAACTACCTTGTCACGACCCATGTCAATGGCCAGCATCAGAGCCCTTTTAGCTCCAACGCCTCAATCATGAAAGCCGAGATGGATTTGAGCTTGTCCACAAAACCCCACCTAAAGTCGCCACCTTCGTTTCCGCAGATAATCCTAATACCAGCTATGGTATATTTGGTGCTGAAAGCACCGTCAGTGTTTATTTTAAGAATACCTTGTGAGGGAAAACACCAGTGAGGTTGGACTATCAGGGGTTTAGAGGAATGGATGGAATCTTTGAGTCAATACCTTTCGCCCAAAACTCAAGATTGGAATTCCTAGCCAATTCGATGACCGACCCTGGGTTAGGATCTTCATGCTGGAAAACTCGTCAGTTCCTTTGTTTGCATATGTACCATAGTAACCAGCAAATAAGAGAGGCGTCATGTATAGACCCAGCCTGCTCTATGGATCAGAGATGGGCAGCCACCAGGAGGTAAAATTAGAACACTGGTCAACACTCAATTTCAAACCCAAGCTACATCCGAACCATGCATATTTAGTCCAGGGACAATGAAAAAATTAATGTTCTATATTCTCCTCTTCCTGTTCACAGATCGGGCATAACTTGGTGGCGGAGCGCCTGCGTTTAAATAATGCATCATTAGTAGCAACATTACTCAAGATTCGCCACATGAAGTGCTGAACGCCCGGTCTAACACTGAGCTTCCATACAGCTTTCCAAGCTTCCTATGATATTACACAGGACGTACCAGGTGCGTTGATTGGCTTCTTGTTTCTCTCCTTACCTAATTGATACCCTGCTTTGACAGTATTCACCATTCGTGGCTGGAGTCCATGCAAGTTTATCACACATTCTGTTACTTGGTATAGTAAGTGCAGAGATAGCCAAGAGGATTTCTGCTGGTACAAACGGACGTATAGGATCAAGATTCCACCTCCCTTCTACAACAAGAACTTTAACTTTCCCATATCTGACAATGGGATCCTGAGAGTCTACCGGTTGCTCTGAGAATTTCACATGAGATACCCATTTATCTCCCCAAATTCTGATGTTGTTGCCATCCCCTATGTCCCACCGGAGATCATTTTTGAGATAATCTCTGCCTTCAAGTATAGTAGACCAACACCAAGAGGCTTTGGAGGCATCAATAAAATTGCCTCCAGGGAAGTAGATACTTTTTATCACTTTTGCTTCAAAGCTCATCAGGATTTTGAATTAGCCGCCATTCTGTCTTGGCTAGTAAGGATACATTCATAATCTCAAAGTCTCGAAAACCCATACCTCCTCATACCTTAGTATTTGACAATGAGTCCCAGGCCTTCCAAAGAGTTTTTCCTCCCTCCATATTATGTAGAATAAATAAAGGGTATAATTGTAATGTATATTAGTTAGGTAAATGTGATATTGTAATTAGAGGAAAGTCCCAACTAAGGACATTACATTGAGCCTATATATATGGGCTCAGAAGCATTGTACAGTTACGTTGCTATTTTTGATAATAGAATTGATTTCTCAGTCAAGCAATAGGGCCTGTTTTATATGGCATCAGAGCCCATGGGTTCCAAATGAAGAACCGGGTAAGCAAAAACGTGCAACCCGACCCAATTGACTGATTATGTGCTTCGTTTCGGCTCCACCACACGTGCGTTGCTTGCGTTGTTCATCTTTCTCAAAAGAAAATTAGGGCACGAAACCGTGCCTTTGTGGAGCGTCCGTATGGAGCCTCCCTCATCGTCACTGTCGCGATAAAGTTCTTGCTGCG